>CM042174.1:48091680-48119180 GCA_023376005.1 Doryteuthis pealeii | reverse complement strand
AGAAGTTTAAAAGTGGTAGTACGAGTGTGGTGCACGAAGGTGGAGGAGGACACCCATCAACCTCCACTACTGATGAGAAGATTCAGTCATGGTTCTACATATCCAATCATCCATGATGAGCTTGGCTTCCATAAAACAAAAGTGCAGATTATTTTTGGCTCTCCCTCATGTATATATATATATATAATATATCTTATTATAATGGAGATTGTGAGTTTTCCTGTCTGTAACCGAAACTATATTACTATACAAGTCACAATTCCCTTTGTTATTTACATCACATTCTCCATGATTTTATTTTTATTTAAACCTCAGTTATTAATAAAATTGTTTTACATCATTAAGACTGTTGACCATATCTACATACTAATAACATGCAATTGTATTTATATATACAACAGAATAGCGGTTTACAGTGTGAATGGTAAGGGTAATTTGCATATTGATCTTAAAAATTTGATTTTAATAAATATATGCTTAGTATTATTGATTTCTAATTGTTTGGTTTTATCTTATTGAATATGAGTAAAAAATATCGGGGATAAATCTTAAAAGAAATCCATTAACAAGAAGAAATAACTATAATATTATTCTTTACTTCCTACTTTAACGAAATAGTTAAATTAGGAAAATTTACCAATGAAAGACGGGAGTAATGGAAACTGATGTAAGAGTTAGTTTCAAAGTTGTTCTATTATTCAATCATACCCCCCTGTTCCAAATCTTTTTATGTATATTCTTATTCAGTTTCATTAGCCTTTCTAATTTAATGATATTTTGTAATATTAAAATTTAAATACTTGCACCCGTAGGGTGCATACATTTGCTAGTATATATAAAAAACTGTGCTCAATTTATTAAAAACACAGAATAGTAACTGCTTTTACTAAACATTATTTATAACTATAATTAAATTGATAGCAATACTGAAGATAGAATTGAGGAATCAGTGCACGTGTGGAATGTTACATCGTTTTTTGTTTTTTTCTCAATTTTTACGCACAAGGATTGAGAAAAATAACGTAGTGTTCCATATCTCTTTATCTACTCATCTATCCCTGTCTCTCTATATATTTCTCCATATGTCTCTCCTCATCTGTTTCAGTCTCTCTGTATCACTGTACTCATTTATCTCAGTATCTCCATATCTGGAGTGGTAGTACCTGTTAGGGTCCCATCTATGGGTTAAATAGGAAAATGTGTTTATGAAAAAAAAATTGAGTATCCATTTAGAATAAATTTATTTCAAAGCTTTGTCAGCATTAAATGACCCACTGAGGTTGATATGCCTTAAAACAAAACAAATCAAACTCTCCATATTTCTACCCATCTATCTCTATCTATCCATATCTTCTACTCCTTAATTTCAGTCTCTCTATATCTCTCTTCTCATCTAAGTCCCTCTGTATATCTGCCTATCTGTTTTCAATTCCTCCACATGTTACTACCTATCTCTCCTTGTTTCTTTATTCTATTTCTCTCTCTCTCTCTCTCCCATTTTAATCTCAATCTCTCTGTCCCTATTTGTTTATCACGGCCAGTCCATAACTTTCTCCACTCACAAGTCATTAATCTAAACAAGCTTTTTTTTTACACCATTCAATAATCAATAATCGCTAATGAGATATTCCTCCTCCTCTACTCCCATCCCTCCTCCTCTACTCCTCCTCATTCTTTCTGGCAAATGAGAATGACCCCACATCCTACAGAACCAGTCTTGTCACTCATCCCTTATTCATATGTAATATTTTGACCTCAGAGTTAAAGAAACAGCACTATTTCATCCAAGGTCATCATTCTCATCAACAAATGCCAATAGAATTGATTCGCTTGACTGGATTCCCTTGCCTCCTCCAATCAATTGGCTGGTCACATCAAGTCCTAGCACCTATATGGGGCAACCATATAGGTGCTAGGGCTATATGTCAAGCCCTAGCAACCCTTATGGCAAGCCCCAACCCTTTTTATCATATGGGTGCTAGAAGACTGGATGTCCTGGGAATGATGTTAAACTCTATCTGATGGTTAGGCTCCACTTCTGGAGATTTGGGGAATGTGGAGCACCCCTTCATCACCATTGTTCCCTGGTCCACTCTGATCTGGCTGAGCAGTCCATGACTTGCAATATTCCACTTTAGGCTTTTCTTGGGCTAGACAGGCGGTCGGAGAGGCCCCCACCAATCAATCGGCTGGCCCTAGCACCTATATGATTGCCCCAACCCTATTGCCCTTATGGCAACCCCCAATACTTCTTATCATATGGGTGCTAGAAGGTGGTGGCTGAGGGTCTACATGTGTTGGGATGACGTTAAACTCTCTGATGGTGAGGTTCCAGTTTTGGGGAATGTGGAGCACCCCTTCATCACCATTGCTCCCTGGTCCACTCTGACCTGGAGTGGTAGTTCCTGTTAGGGTCCCATCTGCATTATTTGTCTGTGTATGACCATGTTTAAAGTCGGCATACCACCTCTTAACTGTTGTTTCCGACAGAGCAGAGTCCGAATAACACTTATCAAGCCATTGCTTTCCCTGAACAATATTTTTCCCATCAGAAAGCAATGTTTTATCAACTAACGAAATTCAGATTTTCCAATTGTTTTGAAAATTTGCAACATTCAGTAAAAGTAAAGTCGTCGGGGCAGCCTAATGTCGGTATCAGCCAGACAGCAAGGGAGTATATCACTTATCAAGCCATTTCTTTGCTTGATCAGTATTTTCCCATCAGAAAGCAATGCTTTATCAACACACGAAATTCAGATTTTTCCATTGTTCTGAAAATTTGCAACAGTAGCTTCACTTAAATAACTGTAATTTGTAAACTAATAATCCAATTGGGCTCAAATTTTGACACGTGCCATTTAAAGGTTAGTACTGTATCAAAACCATATGGATTTTTTTATTAGTGGCACCATCTATATGTCAGGCCCAGGACTTATTGAGTGATGTGTTAAAATGATCTTCAATCCACTTAGCAACAAACTGCAAACAACCTACTGTCAAAACCAAGAAAAATCTAAAGATATAACAATATATTTTTCTATCCCTCACAAACTATTGTGTGGTATAAAATAACCCTGCGTGTGTTGACCAAAGAAAATATCATTTATAAAAAAAAAAATAAAATAAACATATTACAGCACATTATTCATTACATTCTATTGAATTAATTTTATAATATACAGTGGTATTTTTATTCTTTAAAGAAAGTAACAAAAATAAGGGAAATTGATTTGATATACGTGAAAACTGAGTTGCAACCAAAACAGTTTAGACTTGTAAGTCAACGTACCATTGTATATATATATATATATATATATATATATATATATATGTGTGTGTGTGTGTTTGCTATCAAGTTTTTCCGTGATGGGATTCAACCAAAACTGAGAACTCAAGCGTACAAAGACTTAGCATATACACTTTCTATAAAACCAATAAAAATCAAGTCCCTGATTTATGGCCATTCATCAATAAAATTCACTTTCTTCCCAATAAATATTGAAGATAGCAAACTGAAGATCTAAAAACAGAATTTAGATAAGTGATCGAGTCAAAAGAAGAAATTTCATTTTCTTTTCTTTTTTTTCTTTTTCTTTCTTGTGTTTATTTATATTTTTTCCTTCTTTCATTATTCGTTTCTTGTTGTTTTTTTTTATCATTATTTTTTTTAATAACTTTTCCGCTAATTCTGGACATTCTTTACTTTATCCGTTAGCTGCAAATAATCCAAACACTTTCTAAAATTAAATCCACAATGCCTACACAGGGATTTTAATAAACATCCTTCCTGATAGCTATAATTTATGAATAAAAATTTAAAAAGAAAAAAAAAAGAAGAAAAATGGATGTTTGCAACGAAGAGAATTTAATCTATTAAACTGAAATGATTGAAAAATTTTTTTTGGCTGATTTATTTTCAAAGCTGGACATTTTTGAGATTATCCTTTTTTGCTTTCCCTTTTTTTTTTTTTTTTTTTTTTTTTTAAGAATTTCCATTCTTGTCAATTCTGAAGAATTTTATTCCTGGCATTTGTAGAATGGTTAAATATGTCATATGTATCTAAAAATGATATCACTGCTTATCATTGAGTAAAAAGGGTCCATTTTAGCCCTTATGGAAAACCCCCAACCCTTTGTAAGATATAAAGTTCTTATAATGAGGTGGAAGGCTCAGAGTAACCGCCCTGTCGACTGGGGCATTAGAATGAACCGACTGCACCTCTGCAGAGGGGTAAGACTCCCCCAATGGGGCTACCTGTTGGCGGCGACCCGTGATGCTTAAGGATAGAACCCCGGTGGATGAGCAGTCCATGACTTGCAATAGTCCACTTTGGCCCTATCTTGGGCTAGACGATCAATCAGCTGGTCACGTCAAGCCCTAGCACCTATATGATTGCCCCAACACTATTGCCCTTATGGCAAGCCCCAACCCCTTTTTATCATATGGGTGCTAGAAGGCGGTGACTGAGGGTCTTACATGTCCTGGGAATGACGTTAAACTCCATCTGATGGTAAGGTTCTAGTTTTGGAGGTTTGGGGAATGTGGAGCACCCCTTCATCACCATTGCTCCCTGGTCCACTCTGACCAGTGGTAGTACCTGTTAGGGTCCCATCTATGGTTAAATAGAAAAATATGTTTATAAAAAAATTGAGTATCCATTAAGAATGAATTTATTTCAAAACTTTGTTGGCATTAAATGACCCACTGAGGTTGATATGTGCAGTAAAACAAAACCTGCATCTCTGACACAAAAATCTAAAAGGATGCAGAAAAATCGTGTCCATGCGTCCCAGTGTTTTTTGTTTTTTCTTCCCCCACCATTTCCAGCAACTGTAAATACATTTCAATATTTTCTTGGAAACGAATTACACTATGTAGGGGTTAGACAGTTTTAGTTGTTCATAGATAAAAATATTACAATTTATTAAGAAACTTTAGTTGGGACCCATTCAAATCAAATCTGTGTGTCCCAGGATGCATTAAGTTAAAAACCTATCAGCATCACTGCATATAAGAAAACAAAATGTCTTTGTCATAAAATAACCCAACAAGGGTTGACATGCCATAAAATAAAACCAACCAAGCAACAAAAAGTTCTTTGAATTTGTTATACCGATTGGGCATTTTTTTTTTTTTTTTTTTTTTTAAATATTTTTCATTTTTTTTTTCTTTTTTAAATTTAAAAAACTGTATATCTAGCACACTGAATTCTAATATATTTTCTGTTCTTATTTCTTTTCAGACTAGAGCTGTACAAAAAAGTGCCTAATTTGCGGGTGCTTGCATGTGGGGGAGATGGCACAGTGGGCTGGATCTTATCCATTTTGGATATTTTGGGTATTAATCCTTCGCCCCCTGTTGCCATTCTTCCATTAGGAACTGGCAATGACTTAGCAAGAACACTTAACTGGGGAGGGGTAAGTAAAAACATCATTTTCTTCATTCTATACATCTCTCTCTCCCTCTGTCTCTCTCTGTCTCGATTCCTCAATTGTTTTTCTCTTTCTTTTCTTTGGAAAGTTAGAACTTATTTCTTCATTCTCTCTCTCTGTCTATCCTGACCCAGAGTGGTAGTACATGTTAGGGTCCCGACTATGGGATAAATAGAAAAATGTGTTTGTAAAAAAAAAAAAGTCTCCATTAAGAAAGAATTTATTTCAAAACTTTATCAGCATTAAATGACATAAAATGATATGCCATAAAACAAACCAAACCAAACCAAATCTCTGTCTATCTCTTTCTCCCTCTCTCTCTCTCTCTCCAATTCTTTCATTTAAATATTTTACCCTTCTTTTGATACTCTATATTATTTCTGTTCTTTTTTTTTCTTCTTCCCCTTTTTCTCTTCCTTTTTCTTTAAATTTTTTTCACTTTTTCTTTGTCTGAATTTTTTAATTGTTTTTCTCTTTTTTTTTCTTGGGAAAGTTAGAACTCACTTCTTCTTTCTCTCTGTCTCTCTCTCTCTCTCTCTCTCTCTGTCTGTCTCTCTCTTCTTCCATTTAAATATTTTATCCTTCTTTTGAAACTATATTATTCTTCTCCTTTTTCTCTTTTCTTTCTTTCCTTTTTTGCTTCTTTTTCTTTTTTGCTTCTTTTTATTTTTATTTTTATTTTTTCCAATTATTCTTTTTACTTTTTAAAATTTTTTTCTTAACTTTTTCTTTTATCTTTTTCTCTTCTTTCTTTATTACATTTTTTCTCTTTTTTTCCTTTTTTTTCTTTTTTTTCAATTTTTTCTTTTGCTTTTTGTTTTTCATTTCTTTTCACCAAATTTATCTTTATTTTTTAAAAACATCTTTCACAAATATTTTATCCTTTTTTTTATACTCTGTATCATTTCTTTTCTTTTCTTTCCTTTTTTTCTTTTTCTTTTTTTTTTCTCAATTTTTCTTTTTTTTATCTTTCTTTTTTTCCTTTTTTTTTCTTTTTGCTCTTTCTTTTTTCTGTTCCTCTTCTTTTTTTCTCTTCTGTTTTTTTTCTTTTTTTCTTTTTTTTTTTCACTAAATTTATCTTCTTTTTTTAAAACATCTTTTAATATCTTATCCTTCTTTTGATCCTCTATATTATTTCTTTTCTTTTCTTTTCTTTTTTCTTCATTTGTGCCAAATTTCCACTTCCTTTATTTTGCTTCTCAACTTCCTGCAAATTTTTCTAACAAAAGACTTCCCGGTCAAAATTCTCAACTCATCACGAAATCTTGGAATGGCACTACACCCCAGCCCAAACCCTGCCACCCTGATATTGTCGGCCATTTTTGATCGGGTATAATTTTAAATATTTTCTTTGCAATGTTTTACAAACAAAAATCAACAGCATTTTTGTCACTTTGCCAAGAAAGAAACTCAATTTTTCATTAAACTTTTTTTGTTGTTTCTCAATATTAATTAATAATTGTTAAATAATATAAAAATAAATTTATTAATAATTTCATTTTTTTGTATTTCACAATTATTTAACATTTTGTATTGTATATTTTACCATTCTTTTGATACTCTCTGTTATCTCTTAAATTCTTAAAGAATTCAAACAAGACCTCTTTATTTCGAAATCTAGTGTGTACATCGTCCTGGCGATTATGAATAATTTTAAAACAGATCTATTGATAGGACCTTAACAGATATTACCACTCTGGGCCAGAGTGGACCTGGGAGTAATGGCAATGAAGAGATACTCCACACTCCCCAGATATCCAGAACTGGATCCTCACTATGAGATATAGTTTAATGTCATACTTAGGATACCCCTTTGGGGGGTGCTTACATTCAAATCATGTTGAAAGCACCAGTTCCCTCTAGATTGCTGAAGTTAAGCAGTTCAATACTTGGATGGGTGACTAAGCAGTGGCAGTCTAAGCAAGTTGATGTTAAAATGACTTGATTCAACATTAAATGACCCTAAAAAAGTTGATATGTCATAAAGCAAAACAACCTTTTGGGTGTGGACTTTTAAGCCCTGCAGAGAGGATATTAACGTGACTTGAGGGTATGTTGTTTAGATACTGACTCTCAGCAAAAGATGCAAATTATTTGGTAAATTTAGTCATTTCTTAGAATAATAATATAGATAGATAGATATAAACAGACTGGGATTGATAGATGTGAACAGACTGTGGTAGATGGATAGATGTGAACAGACTGTGGTAGAGATGGATAGATGTGAACAGACTGTGGTAGATGGATAGATGTGAACAGACTGAGGTAGATGGATAGATGTGAACAGACTGAGGTAGATGGATAGATGTGAACAGACTGTAGATGGATAGATGTGAACAGACTGAGATGGATAGATGTGAACAGACTGAGGTAGATGGATAGATGTGAACAGACTGTGGTAGATGGATAGATGTGACAGACTGTGGTAGATGGATAGATGTGAAACAGACTGAGGTAGATGGATAGATGTGAACAGACTGAGGTAGATGGATAGATGTGAACAGACTGAGGTAGATGGATAGACCTGAACAGACTGAGGTCGATGGATAGACGTGAACAGACTGAGGTCGATGGATAGACGTGAACAGACTGAGGTCGATGGTAGACTGTGAACAGACTGAGGTCGATGGATAGACGTGAACAGACTGAGGTCGATGGATAGACGTGAACAGACTGAGGTCGATGGATAGACGTGAACAGACTGAGGTCGATGGATAGACGTGAACAGACTGAGGTAGATGATGAGACTGAGCGTGAACAGACTGAGGTAGATGGATAGACGTGAACAGACTGAGGTGGATAGACGTGAAAGACTGTGGTAGATGGATAGAAACAGACTGTGGTAGATGGATAGATGTGAACAGACTGAGATCGATGGATACAGACTGAGATGTAGATGGATAGATGTGAACAGACTAGGTAGATGGATAGATGTGAACAGACTGAGGTAGATGGATAGATGTGAAAGACTGTGGTAGATGGATAGATGTGAACAGACTGAGGTAGATGGATAGATGTGAACAGACTGAGGTGATGGATAGATGACAGACTGAGATGGATAGACTTGAACAGACTGAGGTAGATGGATAGATGTGAACAGACTGAGGTCGATTGATAGATGTGAACAGACTGTGGTAGATGGATAGACGTGACAGACTTGGGTAGATGGATAGACGTGAACAGACTGAGATCGATGGATACAGACTGAGGTCGATGGATAGATGAACAGACTGAGACAGACTGAGGTAGATGATAGATGTGAACAGACTGAGGCCGATGAATAGACGTGAACAGACTGTGGTAGATGGATAGACGTGAACAGACTGAGGTAGATGGATAGACGTGAACAGACTGAGGTAGATGGATAGACGTGAACAGACTGTGGTAGATGGATAGACGTGAACAGACTGAGGTAGATGGATAGACGTGCACAGACTGTGGTAGATGGATAGATGGGAACAGACTGAGGTAGATGGATAGATGGAACAGACTGTGGTAGATGGATAGACGTGAACAGACTGAGGTAGATGGATAGACGTGAACAGACTGTGGTAGATTGTGGTAGATGGATGAACAGACTGTGGTAGATGGATAGACGTGAACAGACTGAGATGGATAGACGTGAACAGACTGAGACGTTGAGGTAGATTATTAAATTATTTCCTATAAACTCCAACCTAAAAAAGGGGAACCACTCTGAATGAATTTTATCTGTTAATTAATCTACTCATTATTTTCCCATTAAACTAACCGTAACTCCTCATCTTTTTTTCCTAGTAGATCAATAAATAAATAAATAATTTATCAGTCAATCAGAGTGGTTTCCTCTTTTTTTAGGTTGGAGTTATAGGAAATAACCGATTATTATTAGTTACAATGCCTACGTACAGGCACACAGTCAGTGTCTTCTAAGCTTTCTAAGGGTGTTAACGTGACCTAAAGGTAAGTTGTTTAGATACTAACTCTCAGGAAAAGATGCAAATTATTTGGTAAATTTAGTCATTTCTTTTAGATTATTATTAGTCACAATGGCATTGTATCATTTTTACAAAACAACTTTAGATTTAATCTTATGAAGTAAAGAACGTGCCTCAAATGAAAAGAGAGAGAGAGAAAAAAAAAGATTTTAATGCTGTTTAGAATGTTTCGCTTTCTTTAAGTCTGACTTAAAATCACTTTTGAATGTAATAATTGTTGTAATCTTCACTGTGTAACCCTCAGGGTAAAGAAATTATCTTCTTTGCATAAAAACAACAAAAGTAAAACAGAAAAAAAAAAGAAGAGTTCTTAATAAAGGGAGAGAAGTAAGAAAAACAGTGTGACCTAATTTTCAGCATTGTCAGTGAAAATGCGAATTATTAAAAGAAAGAAAAAGAAATTAAAGATTATTTGAATTGAAAAATGGACCCCGAGGAAATGGCAATGAAAAATGATTATATGAATGAAAGAATAAGATTTTTTTTTCTTTCTTTTGATGATATCTGCTTATTTCGTTTTCTTTCTATCTCGATTTCTTTATCTTTATTTCTTTTGCTTTGTTGTTTTCTTTCTTTTTTGCTATTTCTTTTTCTTTCTTTCTCTCCCTTCCTTTCTTTCTTTCTTTCCTTTCTTTTGTGACTTTCTTTTTTTCTTTCTTTCTATTATTTTTTTCTTTCCTTCCTTTCTTTTATTTCTTTCTTCCCTACTTTCTTCTATTTCATTATTTCTTAGTTATTTTCCCTTCATTTCCTTCCTACTTTTCTTTCCTTCTCTTTTCTTCCTTTCCCTTCTTCCTTCTTTTTTTCCTACCATCCTTCCTTTCTTTTTCTCCTTTCTTCCTTTATTTCTTTTCTTCCTTCTTCTTTCTTTCTTTCTCTTTTTCTATGTTTCCTTCCTTCCTTTTCCCCCTTTTTGTTTTTTTCTTTCTTCCTTCTTCCTTCCTTTTTCCCCTTTCTTTTTTTTTCTCTTTTTATTTCCATCCCTTTCTTTTTCCTCTTCATTTCTTCCTGAAAAAGGAAAAACATATGAGTCTTTTTTTTTTCTTCCTTTTTTTTTTTTTCAGCTTAAAATCTAAAAGTTTTTCTGCATGTGTCACTAATGAATAATCTTCATCTTTACGCCCCACCCCTGAAAAAACATCTCTCTCCCCAAATCACAAACTATTGATTACCAAATCTTAAATTATCATTTAATATACTCCTTGCTGAACAATAAACATACTATTTAAACCATTGCAGGGGTGGGGGGGGTATAGAGGTTAATACCTTTCACAAGTAGAACATAGTAGTGTGACTGGAGTCCAAACTCACTTACTAGAATGCTGTAGTCCATCATGTAAACCATTATACAATGGGACTCCCGCTAAAGCGATATGGAGAGAGAGAGAGAGAGAGAGAGAGAGAGAGAGGGGGGGGGATATAAATAGTTGAGTGAAATTAAAAGAATGATAGATAAAGATAACAATAAAGAAAATAAGGAGAGATTGTAATGTTCACTGTATGGAATACATGTGTCATTCAATAAATAAGGTAAATTTTGCCTAAGGAGTTGGCAATAAGAAAATTCCTAGCATGAAATTATCTGAAATGAACTTAATTGTTATTAAGAACACATTTTATGATATTTTTGTGTTAAAGCATGCAGTTGTATTGCTTTCGAAACGATTCTAAGATTTGTATATTTCGCACGGACACATTCAAAATGGCTACTGTCTTGTTTCAAAGTAAAAGTCAATTGGCTAAATTCCCAGCATAAAATTATCTTAAATGAACTTAATTGTTATTAAAAACACATTTTATGATATTTTTGTGTTAAAGCATGCAGTTGTATTGTTTTCGAAAAAGTTTCTAAGATTTGTTTATTTCACACGGAGACTTCCAAAATAGCTACCGGCTTGTTTCAAAGTGAAAGTCAAGGGTGGTTACTCTAATTGCCTTATTTGCTAGGAATTTTGACAACTAAAGGTGAAAATTACCCTTAACTTTATGCTTTTACAAATCAGTCTCGATTAATACTCCAGAAGTAATGATGATGAAAGGTTCTCCACATTCCCCAAAATTGGAACTTAATCATTAGATACTGTCTTTTATACCTGCATTCATAACTTCATTAAAACCCTCAGCCACCGCCTTCTAGCACATATTTGATAAAAAGGGTTGGGGCTTGTCATAAGGGCAATAAAGTTGGGACAATCATATAGAAGCTAAGGCTTAACATGACCAGCTGATTGATTGAGGAATGCCTCTCCAACCGCCCATCTAGTGTCAGGAAGGTCCAAAGTGTAGTGTTGCATGTCATGGACTGCTCAGTCACTAGGGTTCCATCCTTAAGCATCACAAATGGCCTCATTGGTTCTTACTCCTCTACTGAGGTGCAGTCGGTGTAATCTAAAGCACTTGATGACATTACCATCCAAACTTTCTTGATTTGCTGTTAATTCAGATTAGCAAAATTGATTTTTGTGTCTAGGATTTATGATAGAACAATAATATATATGTATGCATATATATATATATATATATATACATATATATATATATATATATATATATATATATATATATGAGAGAGAGAGATGGGTAGGGTCATGAATGAAAGAAAGAGTAGACACGTCAGAAAAAATATAATATAAATATATATTTTTGTGTGTGTGTGTGTGTGTGTGTGTATGTGTATACACAGACACACACACATATATATATATATATATATATATATATATATATATAAAGAAGAGGGGGTTATGAATAAAAGAAAGAATAGGCACATGAGAAAAAAAATAATACATATGTGTGTACATACATACATATATAATATATATATATATAAAGAGCTTATGAAAGAATAGACACATGAGAAAAATCATATATATATAATATATAAGTTAAGAGTAAGGTGGTTAGAGTCATAGGAAATAGACTTGTCAACCCGAGTTCAATTCCTGGACGAAGCTATTTGCATTTTACATGGTGCTAATACCCTTGGGAAAGGTATGAATTCAATTCCCCCTCCAGTTATGGGTAAATAGCAGGGCAGATTTTGTTCTTAACTATGGCTAGGTACCAGTCTAGGAGAAGGAAAACTCTGAATTCAAACTTGTTAAATTCCGCTTAAGAAATTTAACTTGTTGCATCCTGCTCATGCGGAGGGGTTGGTAGATATATATATAAAGAGCGTATGAAAGAATAGACACATGGGAAAAATAATATATATATATATATATATATATATATATGTGTGAACAAAAATTATTATTAAGACAATCAGGAATATTTCTTGTTTGTTGTTTAATCTCAAATAGTTTCGACCTTCGGTCATCTTCAGGAGAAAATTTCTTATTTGAAGAAATTTTTGATACATTATTAGAAAGGGAGCATTATAGAAGAGTTATAAATGTTCAAGTGTTAAAGTGGGTTTAACATGCTGTTAAAATCCGGGTAGGCAAGTGTGTTTGATAGTAGCATGTTCATTCGTTGTGAAGAACCTCTATGAGGTAGTTTGTTTTTTGGATGCTCTTATATATGTGAGGGAGGGGTTCATGGGCGTTGTGTGTATGACTGTATGTGTATACATGTATATGACTGTATGTGTATACATGTATATGTATGTGTGTGTTTACATATACTGTGTGGGTGTGTGTGTATGTATGTATATGTATGTGTGTGTTTACGTATACTGTGTGGGTGTGGGCGCGTGTCTGTATCACAGTACTGTGCGTGTGACTTCTAGATTTTTAAATATATATATAAAGTGAGAGGTTAAGAATGAAAAAATAGACACATGCTAGAAAAATATATGTATATAATATATATATATACACACACACACACACACACACACACACATGAAGAGAGAGAGAGAGTGAGAGGCTATGAATGAAAGAATAGACATGAGAAAAAAATGTGTGTGTGTGTGTGTATGTAATTATATATATATATATATATATATATAACTTTCAAAGAAAAGAAAAAACGTAACAAACCGTCATTCAATATTATATATTATATGTATATTATTATATATTATATTATATGTATATATAGATTAGATTATTATACATTGAGCTCTCTTTGGGGATTTATAAAAATCCTTGTATGAATATATGTTTGCACCGACAGAAGCATACAGTATGGTTCTACAATGAGATTTTGAAGATCCCAAATACTACCACTCATTTGGATACCTTATATATATATATATATATATATATATATATATATATATAGTTTCAGTTTATGGTGAAGCATATTATGTGATGGTCAGTGTGACATTCTGCGCTGGGGGTCACTTTGATATACAAGATGTCTTTCATGTCCAGCACTAGAACATAGTCAATGAGGTGCCAATGGCTGAAAGATTGTGTTCATGATGAAAAAATCCCTTGGTGCCTGTCACATTGAACATTATCAATGGTCCGCCCTTGCTGAGAACCATGGTGCTTGACATCTTACAATCAACCATGTTGGCTTCTCGTTTGAAAACACCTGCAACAAAAATCTAGATAATCCAAATCATCAGGACTCATCTCAAAAACTCTGGTCCTTATCTTTATTGTCATATACACAATGTTTCTTTATATAGGGGGTATTGATTAACAGTGTGTAGAGTATATATTAGAGTGTTATATAAGGGTGTATATAAAAAATAAATAAAAATATATATATTGAAAAAAAAGTAACCCTGAAGAATCTATCGATGAAACTCGAGTAGGTTACTCATTTCCATTCTTGAATATATATATATATATATATATATGTGAAGAGAGGAAATAAATCCGACGGTATGTAATATATCAAGAAAATTGAAAAAACACAGGTTTAAATGGGTTAAGTGGTGAGTTTATTGGCCGACGCTGCAGTGTTTCGATCTATTAAATAGATCATCTTCAGGGCATAAGATAAGAAATTATATATCACAGAAAGATGAGAAAAAGTGAGTGGTAATCCTTCTTATTCTTATTCATTTTGAAGATGATCTATTTAATAGATCGAAACACTGCAGCGTCGGCCAATAAACTCACCACTTAACCCATTTAAACCTGTGTTTTTCAATTTTCTTGATATATTACATATATATATATATATATATATATATATATATATATATATAAAGTATCGCTGTGTTATATTCTGTACAAATTCGATTAAAACAAAATTCCATTCACATATTGAATAAGTTTAGTATATATTCAATATGTGTACGCGTATATTGTTCGGTGTGTGTGTGTGTATGTGTACGCGCATGCATACGTGAATCTGTGTGTTTGTTCTGAGCATTCCACGCGTCTGGCTTCAACAGAAAGGGAAATGAACTAGAAACCTCTTCATCCAATTCATTGCAGGCGTGTGTATGTGTGTGTGTATGCGTACGTGTGTGTGTGTGTGAGAGAGAGAGAGAGAGAGAGAGAGAGAGAATGTGTGTGTGTGTGTGTTTGCAGATGCAGCTTCTTAGACCAACGCTGGTGTCTGGACCCAGAATCAGATGAAATGGCCGAAATCGTCGAGAAGACACACGTTATGAAGAAAAGGTCTCTGATGATAAATTATATTAAATATAGTTTTATTGTCAACAAGAGTTATATATATATATATATATATAAAGTTATATATATAAGGGGCCGGGCTAGCTCAGTTGGTATAGCGTTCGGCTAGAAAACCACAAGGTTCCTAGTTCGATACTGGTCCCCGCCAACTCAGCGTATGAGTAGCACAGGGATCTGTGCGGTAAAGTAAGGAGCTGGTGGTAGGTGTGGCGCTCCACCTCAGATGCTAAATATGGTCTAGCGCTATTGAAAAGGGGATAGACTCCGTCGCTGACTGTCTGATACCGACTTTAGACCACTCCATCAACTTTACTTTTTTATATATATATATATATATATATGTACAATAAGATCGCCCCTGGAGGCGGGGGGGGGGGAATGTATGAATATAAAATGAATTTGGCCATGTGCCTGTCTAAATAAAAGATATACGTGGTCTGAAGAAGCTTGTGGGCCCTAGATACCCACGAGTGGAAATGGTCCATAACCACGATGCCCATGGTATTTAAGGCCTTTTTATTCACAAATATATATATATATACTAGACAAAATGTGACATGTTGGGTCACCCATTCAGCTCTGGGTAGATAATTGAGATTAGGCAAAAGGGAGTTAGCAAAGTGAATAAATTTTTTAAAATTAAATAAATACAGCTGCACAAAACCTTACAATCATTTTGTTAGCTTTCTAAGAAAGGAAATGTTTGACCTCATTTAAACTACAGGTTACTGGTTGTGAAATTTGACATGGAAAGACATTTCAAATTCACCCGGCTCTCTCTCTCTACTCTCCAGAGAAACTAACATTATATAGGAGGAGGTAGTCAAGAGATACATAGAGGGGAAGAAAGAGATAGACACAGAGTAAAGTAAGAGAGTGGTTGGTTTTTGATTTAATTGCAAATTATGACTAATTAGAACCAATTAAAACAGAATTCTTTTCAAACATAATTCAATCCTAAAAGTAAGGAATAATTTAGTTTAATGTTCATGTCATTAAACTAATGAGTAAAAAAAGCCTATAGGAAGCAAAAGTTTATTAACTCAGCATTAGTATAATAATAGATATCACATGCTATGATAAAACCAAAGAACTGTTAAAGCAAAGGTCCAAAATTTTTAGGAAATGCTTGCATGATGGCAACTTATCAACAGAAAATTAATGATAAGATTTCTAATTTTAAATGTAAACAAATTCCTTTTAATACAAACGTCAAACATGGATATTGCCTGATATTATAAAAAGAAGCCTATTCCACATCAACAATCACATTCAGCATTCAACAACAACGTGTTTGAAATTTAACTTTAGAATGACGCAATCAACTACATAGCATTCAACTTCACTGTGAAACTGTTTTCAATGGTCATGATTGCATTATTCACTTTGCAATTAACCCTGAAGATTCTTTATGGTGAAACTTGAGTAGGTTATTTCTATAGACACTTTAATACTCTCTCTCTCTCTCTCTCTCTCTATATATATATATATATATATATATATATATATATATATATATATAAAATGGTATGAAAAACATATGTTGTTAAATTGAATTTATTTGTACAACTTTTGCATTGCTAATATTGCTTTCATCAAAAGAATCTTCATCAGAGCATAATGATAATTGTGACCATTTTAAGATGTGAATTATATATACTAGCAAATATATGCACCCTCAGGGTGCAAGTATTTAAGTTTTAATGTAATGAAATATTATATTAAATTAGAAAGGCTAATAAAGCTAAATAAGAATGCAGATAAAAAGATTTGAAACAGGGCGGGGGATATAATCGAAAAACAGAACAACTGAAACTTACTTTTCCATCACTCCCGTCTTTCATTGCTAAATTTTCCTAATTTGATTATTTAGTTAAAATAGAAAGTAAAGAATAAAACGACAGTTATTTCATCTTGTTAATGGATTTCTTTTAAGATTTATCTCCAAGATCTTTGCTCATATTCATTAAGATAAAACCAAATTATTAGAAATCAATAATACTAAGCACATATTTGTTAAAATCAAATTTGTAATATTATTATTCAAATTAGCCTTCCTGTTCATACTGTAAACCGCTATTTTGTTGTATATATATATAAATACAATTGAATGTTATTAGTATGTAGATATGGTCAACAGTATTAATAATGTAATACAATAATAATTGAGTTTTAATGAAAATAAAATCATAGAGAATGTGATGTAAATATCGAAGGGAATTGTGACTTGAATAGTGATATAGTTTCGGTTACAGAAAGAAAAAACACAATCTCCATTATAATAAGATATATATATATATATATATATATATATATATATATATATATATATATTCATGAATTATTAGACAACATGTATCAAATGAATAATATAACATGGAAATATAAGTTGGCAAAAATCAACAGTGAAAATCTGAAAAAAACTTTTGACTCAACTTGATAGTTTGAAATATTGCAAAACTTTTGACTCACCATGGTAGAAAATGATTTAATGATAAAAGTAACATATATAATTGTTTTGCATTGATAGAATGTTCTTATATATTTTACCTCTTTTATTTTTTGGCAGGGGTACACAGATGAACCCATATCAAAAATTTTATGCAATGTTGAAGATGGTCAAGTCGTTCAGCTTGATCGGTAAGTAAAATTCTGAATTTTTTTAATATTTGTTTCATGGAAGAAGGCTGAAGAATGAATCTGCTGAAATGGAGGGTTAAAACTAACAAGAATGAGAATTCGTATTATTTTGAATTTTCAGATTGAGAATATTAGTCAAACAACATTAAATAATCTTGAAAGGTTTCACAAAAAGACTGCTCACAAAAGTTACAAACAACAAGTATGAGGATATTAGCGTGATTCATTATTGGAAATTCCATAGTTAATTATCTCCCCCTGCTGCTAGGGGGCGAATCGCCAACATACGATGTTGGTGCCAAAACCAAAAACTTGACTTATCACAGAGTACTCACTGAGGGTAGTCAAGTAAATAGTGGTCCCTAAACTTCACTCATCATTTAGCCCCAAAACAGGGCTTACTTATCTACGGACTGTTGACCTGGACGGAGGCATTTTTTCACAGCACACTTTCGAAGGCACAAAAGCACACTATAGAAGGCTGAAGACCAAATAGTCTACTTGAAAAGGGCCCATTCACCGTCATTTAAAGAACTGTTAACCCAGGCGAGAAGCTTCTAAAATAGCATCACTTATCACAGAACCGGTTACGAGGAAAAACGAGAAACGTCCAAAGAAGCGTCTTATGAACATTTCCTACCGATGAACAGAATACCCCTGTCATCACCACTACTCCAAGAACATTACTTAACTCAGATAAGTCTTGTAGCAAATACCAATAAAATTTGCAATAAGTTCTTGTATTATTTTTTAATACATGTATTAAATTTCCATTGTGTGTTTGTCTTCTTTGTCCGACAATTTGCCTACAACCACGGAGAAACCAATGTCAGACGTCATCATGGACCAAAGGCCGACTGATTGGGTGCCAACCCTCTCTGACTGGGAAGCAAGTATCACGGAATAGCGGTAGCGTAGGATCAGGGGGGGGGGGGCAAAATGAGCCACCTCTATATCTTTGCACTGGATGACTCTAGGGTTATGAAACCAATGTCAGACGTCATCATGGACCAAAGGCTGACTGATTGGGTGCCGACCCTCTCCGACTGGGAAGCCAGTGTCACGGAATAGCGGTAGCGTAGGGTCGGCACCCAATCAGTCGAATTCCGTAAATACTCTTATCATCTCAAAATTAGAGACATGGAGAAAAAGCTGAAAAAATGAATTTGCTGAAATAGAGGGTTCAAACTAACAAGAATGAGAATTTGTATTATTTTAATACTCATGTTCCTTATTTATACAACCGTTATCATGTTACATCATCTAGTTTAAAATGAGACCATCCAAATCAGCCAAGATGAAATGCAAAAATATAAATCCTGATTATCTGGTGTTGCTTATCTGCCTAATTATTATTTCTTATGAGTGTTGTCACCCCAGCTAAATAATGGACCATTCTGTTTTTATTATAAAGAAAAAAGGGAAGAAAAAGGACAGGCTAATAAGAAAGAAAAAGAGTAGGGGAAAGATAGAGAGAGTGAGTGCGCAGAAGCAATAACGCTAATCTGTTTCAATCAAACCTAATGAAAAGATGAAAAAAAAAGAAGAATGAGAGTGAGTTGATTCAAGATTATTATACTTTTTACATATTGAACTATTTAGCAATAGCTCTTAAGTAAACATATTAAACATTGTAATAATTAAATTATCCTACAGTGGTATTTCCATAGGTCATGCTACTAAAGAAAGTTAAATCAAGATTATACTTTTTACATGTTGAAGTATTTAGCAATAGCTCTTAAGTAAACATATCAAATGTTGTAATAATTAAATTATCATATTGTGGTATATCCACAGGTCCTGCTAGTGTTGGACTATTTAGCAATAGCTCTTGAGTAAACATATCAAACATTGTAATAATTAAATTATCAAAGTATGCTAGTATTACATATACTAACATTAAAACATTTCTATATGAATAAACTCGCAATGCCATAGTGGAGGAACAGATAGACCTGACGAAAGGCCCAGAGTTTGGTGTGCTAAGTGCGATACGGACTCAGGCGATTAGTGTGATTTCTATGGATCTGGTTTACAAATAAATGTTTGGAATCTGCCACCATAGTCGTCAGACTGATTTGCATAGGAACGATGGTGGTCTGGTGTTGCACAATGGTTGTCATGTGCTTCAGGCAAGAGAGCCATAAAACAGCAGGATTTCTGTCAGTCGACAGAATAAATTTTCCTGACATGCAAACGGAAGGAACAACCAAGGAGAAAAGACAACAAGTGAAGAAAGAGAGAGAAGAGAAGAAAGAAGTGATGTTTATACTTATATCCTCCGGCATTCTTCAGGTGTTCCCTATGTATCGGAGCATAGCAATGATCCAACCTAGGAATTAATTTTCAATGGTTTGACAGTTGATCAAATGAGGAGTCAAAGAACTTTTCAAGATCTCATTCAAAAAATGATGTTGTTAAAAGTTATTATTTAATGATTAATTAATTTTAACAGCATGTTAACCTGTCTAGGGTTATTTTATGCCAAGGGGGTCAAGGAAATTTGCACATTGTATGTTTTGTTTAGATTTTTTGTGTTGTTTTCTAAGAGTTTTTTTTTTTTTTTTTTGTCGCCCATTTATATTAAGTATTCTTGTCTAATACAAATAAATTGAATATAATCATATTACAGGAGTATCCTGTTCTCATTCCGCTAACCATAGCTGGGGTAGGAGTTGTGTTAATTATTTTTCTATGTTACTGCCTCTACTCAGGATTGAACCCGGAATCCAGAGATAACTGTCACTTAGAACTGTCTTAATCTTATTTAACCTTATCCACTAGGCCATGTGTCCAATAGTCCGAATAACGCAGATAATACTAATCATCAAGCCTCATCTCAAACATTCAGAGAAATAGAGACTGTTTGCATTTCACATAGTGCTAATACCCTTGGTAAAGGTATGCATCCACATTATATCCCTCCAGCTATGGGTGAATAGTAGTGCAGATTGGGCTCTTTAACCTTGGTTAGGCAACCAATCTAGGAGAAGGAAAACTCTGAATTCACACCTGTTAAACTCCGCTTAAAAAAACTGACCTTGTGTCACATCCTGCATGTTTTTGGTAAATATATATATTAAAATCATCCTACATGCTAGGTCTTATTTTGTAAGTAAAGTCCTAAACGACTTTACTTACTTACTTAGGTGGCCTAAAATCAGAATCAGACAGTGAGTCTATCTCTTTCTCACTAGTGCTAGACCAAAGAGATTGGGGGGGGCGCTGAAGTGGAGCGCCACACCTACCGTCAGCTCCTTACTTTACTGCACAAATCTCTGTGCTGTCCTGCTGACACCAACAATAGGCCACTCTGCCGACATTTTTTACATTTCAGGTAAAAAATCAAGGTAGATGATAATGATTGCCTCAATGTATTGGTGTTCATTGACATTTTGGATACTTTTCTAACCCTGCGAGCCATGAAGTCACACTGACAAACGAAATGATCCAGGGCAGGAGTTAAATGTTTTTCTTTTAAAGTTAGGCGGAGCCGATCTCTATGCTTCAGTCTATTTTCTTCAAAGCTCTTTAGTTTAGCAAAACAGGTCTTACGCCATTCCTTCCGATCCGATGCTAGATCTTCCCAATCACTCAGGTCAATATCGAGGCGTTTTAAATTGTCCTTCAATTTGTCCTTGTAGCGTAATAGAGGACGTCCAATAGAACGCTTAGCATTTGGTAGTTGCCCGTATAAAATCTTCTTTGGAAGCCTGTTCTCATTCATTCGGACAACGTGACCAGCCCACCTAAGTTGAATCTTGGCTAGTAGGATTTCGATGCCAGCAATATCACATCTTTTTAAAATTGTGCTATTTCTTACTTTGTCATTCCATTTTATACCGCAAATGACACAAAGATAACGCATGTGAAATGCGTCAAGCTGGTTTATGTGCTTGCGGTAAAATGTCCAAGTTTCAGCACCATACAGTAGAGTAGAAAGTACAACTGCTCTGTAGATGTTAATTTATATTTTAAGAGATACATCTTTGGTACTCTATAAACGATGTTTCAGATTGCCGAATGCAATGCTAGCTAGAGAATGGGTTTAACGCTAAAGATGATAAAGCATCTTGATACAGCAAAAAGGTTTTTTTAATTTTTATCAGGAAAGTTATATCAACTCCTTTGTATTGTATTGGCATTTCAGCCTTGGAAGACTATAATAAAGTTTTTGTGCCCCTGAAGTTACAGCGCCTACTGTGACTATGAAGTGCGATGTTTGAAAAACATTCTCGACCACAGATGTCACATTTGACGACTGTCCCTGAAAATCTTGATGTCCCAGTGTTTTGTTGCTGCTGCTTTCTTCTAGATCTCTTAGCTTTATGATGTTGCATCAGGGTGACTTCTATGAACAGTCCTCTACGGAGATTCTGCTGCGACCAAAGGCAATCCTGAGCCAAATTTTCCCAGCTCAAAGGGGCAGTCAAAAAACCTGAGAGACATCTTTAAGAATACAAACACTGAAAACATTATAAATTTTATAAAAAAAAGCAACCTTTTCAACAAGATATAACAGAACATAACCAATTATCTCCATGTTAAGTATCTGGCAGCCATCCTTAGTTCCTGATGTAGTGAATAAGTAAGCAAGCCAATAAGAATCCGGTGTTATAGTATTCTTTGTAAGTCCGATGTCCAAGAGAATCCAAGTGTCAATGACATAAGCTCAGAATGGGGTCTCTATTAATACAGCAGAAGCAGCAACAGCAGTGCCAGTGATTGGACAATAGAAATCTTTCTCGGGTCGTGTTGTAGTTGACGAGTCTATATTTAGGAGTAGGCATCTATCACCCGCCTTATATCTACAAAAATTGCAACAAGAAAGGTCTTATTTTGTAGGTAGGTCTTATTTTTTAGGAAACATGGTATTTCAGTCACAGTCTGTATTTGATTGGAGAGAAATAATTAAACCAAAAAGATGTTTTTAGATTTTTTTTTTTTTCTGAACAGAACTTATCATTTGTTTCACAGCTATTTTTCTTTGTTTTTCCCCCCCCCCCCCCCCCAATGTTCACTCAGTCTAGACAAAATAGATTATTTCTCAATTCATAAAGGAAAAAAAAACTATTTTAAATCTTGGTTAGTTAATTGTGATTGGTGACAAAGTAGTATTTAGTTTGGTTTGTTAGATTTTACAGTATGTCAACCCTTGTTGGGTTATTTTATGCCAAAGACATTTTGGGTTAAATCCTACTTAACAGACATAAATTCCACCATCGTATGTCACCCCACCGAAAGAAAAAAAATACTAAAAATCAAGGAACTAACCAAATTTAATGAAATTTTCAGTGTTGATACATTAATGAATAAAAGATATAATGCACCAGTTATTTTATTTGAAAATTCTTATATTTTTTCAGGTCAGTTAACTTTGAACCACGTATGTTTGTGAATCTGTGTTATGCCTCAAAGATACGGGGTTCAAAGTTAACTGACCTGAAAAAATGTAAGAGTTTTTAAATAAAATAACTGGTGCATTATATTGGAAATAATTATATGGAATTTATGTCCGTTAAGTAGGATTTAACTACATTTTGTTTTCTGCATCATTTATGGGTATTCAAAATCTTTTTTATCTAAACTCAATTTTTTAAAACAACTTTTTAAAAACTTATTTTTCTCTATTTGATCCATAAATGGGACTCTAACAGGTACTACCACTCCGGGTCCGAGTAGAACTAGGAGTAATGGCGATGAAGGGATAATCCACACTCCCCAGGGCTTCAGGATAGGTCTTAGTGCCCTGGGTATGAATGATGCTAAACTGCATGTAGTGGTAAAGTTCCTGTTCTGAAGGTCTGGGGGGTGTTACTCCAAGGTCTACTGACCTGACATGGAAGTACCTGTTAGGATCCCCTTTATTGTTTAAATATGAGGGTGAGTCAAAAAGTAATGCCATTTTGTTTAGGACAAGTATAATTACTAACACAGGAACATGTATCATGCATCAAAATAAAGCTGGTCTTCTGTGGATTACATCCCTCTCAAACAAAATTAAATAAGAATGCATATAAAAAGATTACATTCTCCCTCCAGCTATGGGTAAATAGTAGGGCAGACTGGGTTCTTTAACCTTAGCTAGATAACCAGTCTAGGAGAAGGAAAACTCTGAATTTAAACCTGTTAAATTCTGCTTAAGAAATTAACCTTGTGTCACATCCTGCTCATGCAGAGGGGTTGGTAAATACACATACGAGGAGTTATGAGCGGAATGAATTAAATTTGTGAATAAAGGTACCACTGTACTGTTAAATTCTATAAAATAGAAATATAATTTCTATTTGTGATTCATTCTAGTCATTGTCAACAGGGTTTAGAATATGCTGTATCCCCTGCAAAGGGGTAAGACTCCCCCAATGCCAAAAAATGAGTGCCTTGGGTCTGATGGTGAGGCTCTGATTCTGGAGAGTGTGGAGTATCTCTTCATTACCATTACTCCCAGGTCCACTCTGACCCAGCCAGCTATGGGTCAAAAAGATCCGTTTACAAATTATTCGTATTTGATAGGACTGTGTGCAAAAACCCCTTTAAAAAAACCTTAAGAAACAACTACACAAAAAATGTAAATATCATTGCACAATGAATGAGATTCCATAACATCTAGACATAAAATAACCCTAGATGAGTTGAGATGCCATTAAAATCAATCAATCAACTTTACATATTTTTTTTGATGGGGCCAAAGAGAGGCAAACATTATTCCAGTGACAAGGAAGTGAAATCTGTAGTGAAGAAGTGGCTTAAAGAACAGTCAAAAGAATTTTATGGGGTAGGGATACATGCTCTCATTCGAAGGTGGAACGTTGCTATTGAGAGAAACGGTGACTATGTGGAGAAGTAGGGATGTGATCCACAGAGGACCAGTTTCATTTTGATGTATGATACATGTTCCTGTGTTAGTAATTATACCGGTCCTAAACAAAATGGCATTACTTTTTGAATCACCCTCATAGATCAAAAAATGAGTTTTAAGTTTTAAAAAAAGAGTTTTAAAAAAATTGAATACCCAACAAAAAGTAATAAAACAAAAACATCTTCAGCATAAAATAACCCAACAAAGGTTGACATGCCGTAAAATTTTTTTAGATATTAGCCTAAAGTAAGTAGTAAAGTCAAGTCTGCAGAGTAGCCTATTGTCGGTATCTGCCAAACCGCGAGGGAGTCTATCCTCTTTTTGCTTGTGCTAGACAATTGAAATTGTTTTGCTGGTCTAGCGCTAGTGAAAAGGGGATAGACTCCCTCACTGTCAGGCTGATACCGACATTAGGCCACCTGACGACTTTACTTTTAAGTAGTGAAGATAAGTCTGCAGAGTAGCCTATTGTCGGTATCTGTTGAACCGCGGGGAGTCTATCCTCTTTTTGCTTCTGCTAGACAAGGGAGATTGTTTTGCTGAGGTGGAGCACCACACTTATCCTCTGCTCATTCTCCTGTATTGGGCCATAATCCAAGAGCAGGAAAACTTTGAATTCAAACCTGTTGAACTTTGCTTAAGAAAATTTACCCTGTGTCAAATTCTACTCATGCTGAGGGGGGGGGGTAAATATGTTTATATGACCTTTTTTTTTTACGAACCTGTGTGTTCTAGCCAATCAAAAATATCAAAAGTCATTTCTTTCAATGGCTGCCAAAATTGGGGTGGGGGGGGTTGTGTGGGTGGAGGGTTGTGTGGGGTGGGGGGTTATAATGATGGCATCATGACAAAATGATAATACAGTTGGCAGGTCAGTTAAAAATATTTTGGTGCCGCCAAAGCTGTAAAATAATTTTCATGCACATTCAACTGTGAATAGCGAACGCCAAATGCGACGTGACAGAAATTGCACATTCCTTGTAAAACAACCAGTTCTCTTTTTTTCTTTCTTTTCTTTTTTTCTTTATTCTTTTTTTCTTTATTCTTTTTTTCTTTATTCTTTTTTTCTTTCTTCTTTTTTTCTTTTCTTTTTCTTTTTTCAAAAGCATTTGATATCACCATTGTTTTTTTTAATATTGCAACTTTCCATTTTGTAAATATGATTCAAGAAAATATTTAATTGGCTTTCAGAAAATTACAATTACAGAGTCAAACAGATAAAAACCATTAAACCATTATCTTCATAAAAATTTCAATTTTTATTAAATCAACTTTTTTTTCTTTCCAATATTCAAATATATATATATATATATATATATATATAATGATAATGGAAGTGAATACAACGGTATGTTGAAAAGAGAAATAAAGGAAAGAAAGTATAGAATGGATAAAATAGGATATTTTAATTAATTTTACTTACACGTGTTTCAGTCAGGAGTTTATCCATGTGTACATTGTTCAAACTATTATTATTTTTAAATAACAAAATGAAATGAAATAATGATAATAGAACGTTTTTTCTATTATGTTATAGAATCCAACCAACCAACCTTAGTAAAAAAACTGGACCAAGTCACCAATAGGCACCCCAGCCCAGATCAGTTTTGAAAGGAACTGAATTTTGCTTTTCACCGGTTGTCAGTAAACAAAATCAGAAGCCGATAAAAACGAAAAAAAATTTCACTATCAAATTTTAATTCTAAAATATTCTAAGATTCTGAAATAGGGTTGAGGTTAGGGTTAGCAGTTATTATTATAACCTTATCATATACTTTTTATAAATCTTTTTTATTAACCAATCTGTAGAGGCACATGGAAAATAAATAAACGTGTCTTTCATTTTAAGTTTTATTTGTTTTTAAATAACAATATTAGTTTATCTTTAGTGCATAATTAATTTTTTCACATATGCTAATGACAACAACATGAATAAATAATTTTTTATTAAAATCAAAAACTATTTTACTATAAAAACGTGCCTTTCATTTTTTTATCGGCTGTTGATGACAACTGGTGAAAAGCAAAATTCAGTTTCTTTCAAAACTGATCTGGGGTGGGGTGCCTATTGGTGACTTGGTCCAGTATTTTTACTAAGGTTGGTTGGTTGGATTCTATAGCATGTCAACCCTTGTTGGGTTATTTTATGTCAAAGACATTTTGTGCTATTCATTCTTGTTGGGTATTCAAATTCTTTTTTTAAAGATATTCTTTAATTTTTTGTAAACTCATTTTTTTTATCTGAACCCTAACAGGTACTACCACTGTAGTCAGGGTGTCCCTGGGAGTAATGTCAATAAAAGAATACTGCACACTCCCCAAAGCTCCAAAATTGGAACTTCACCATTATATGCAGTTTATTGTCATACTCAGGACACTAAGACCCTCAGCCACTGCCTTCTAGCTCATATATGATAAAAGAGATTAGGGGATTATCATAAAGGCAACCACATAGGTGCTAGGGCATAACGTGACTAGCCAATTGATTGGAGGGAGTGTCTCATCCATGGCCCACAGGTGGCCCTATTAAGAGGTGCAGTTGGTGTATTCTACAGCTGACAGGGCAAGTTTTTTTTTTGTATTTGTTGGCGAACATACATGTATATATATATATATATATATTATATATATAATATATATAAAAAGTGTTGTTATGGGTCCAACGGGAGAAAATTAGATATTCTATAAAAAGGAGATTCGTAAAAAGGATTATGTTTTTAAAAAAACTTATCTTACATATGCGACACATGTTTCAGATCTTCTGATATCTTCTTTAGGCATTAATTAACCATATTTTGGCAGAATATGATTATATATATATATATATATATATATATATATATATTTAAGGGCCGGGTTAGCTCAGTCGGTAGAGTGTTCGGCTAGAAACCACAAGGTTCCTAGTTCAGTACTGGCTATCACCAACTCAGTGTATGAGTAGCACAGGGATCTGTGTGGTAATGTAAGGATCTAATGGTAGGTATTGCGCTCCACCTCAGATGCAAAAACAATCTCCTTGGTCTAGCGCTAATGAAAAGGGGATAGACC
>CM042174.1:48067410-48091580 GCA_023376005.1 Doryteuthis pealeii | reverse complement strand
AGAGAGATTTTCATTATCGTTCATATATTTTTTATTAAAATCAACTTTTTTACATTCAAATATATATATAGTATGTATATAATATATATATATGATAATGGAAGTGAATACAACGGTACTGTTGAAAAGAGAAATAAAGGAAGAAAGTATAGAATGGATAAAAATAGGATATTTTAATTAATTTTACTTACACTGTTTCAGTCAGGAGTTTATCCATGTGTACATTGTTCAAACTATTATTATTTTAAATAAACAAAATGAAATGAAATAATGATAATAGAACGTTTTTCTATTATGTTATAGAATCCAACCAACCAACCTTAGTAAAAAACTGGACCAAGTCACCATAGGCACCCCCAGCCCAAGATCAGTTTTGAAAGGAACTGAATTTTGCTTTTCACCGGTTTGTCAGTAAACAAAATCATAAGCCGATAAAACGAAAAAAAATTTCACTATCAAATTTAATTCTAAAATATTCTAAGATTCTGAAATAGGGTTGAGGTTAGGGTTAGCAAGTTATTATTATTAACCTTATCATATACTTTTTATAAATCTTTTTATTAACCAATAGGTGTAGAGGCACATGGAAAATAAATAAACGTGTCTTTCATTTTAAGTTTTATTTGTTTTTAAATAACAAATATTAGTTTATCTTAGTGCATAATTAATTTTTTCACATATGCTAATGACAACAACATGAATAAATAATTTTTTTATTAAATCAAAACTATTTTACTATAAAAACGTGCCTTTCATTTTTTTTATCGGCTGTTGATGACAACTGGTGAAAAGCAAAATTCAGTTTCTTTTAAAACTGATCTGGGGTGGGGTGCCTATTGGTGACTTGGTCCAGTATTTTTACTAAGGTTGTTGGTTGGATCCTATAGCATGTCAACCCTTGTTGGGTTATTTTATGTCAAAGACATTTTGTGCTATTCATTCTTGTTGGGTATTCAAATTCTTTTTTTTAAAGATATTCTTTAATTTTTGTAAACTCATTTTTTTTTCTGAACCCTAACAGGTACTACCACTGTAGTCAGGGTGTCCCTGGGAGTAATGTCAATAAAAGAATACTGCACACTCCCCAAAGCTCCAAATTGGAACTCTCACCATTATATGCAGTTTATTGTCCATACTCAGGACACTAAGACCCTCAGCCACTGCCTCTAGCTCATATATGATAAAAGAGATTAGGGGATTATCATAAAGGCAACCACATAGGTGCTAGGGCATAACGTGACTAGCCAATTGATTGGAGGGAGTGTCTCATCCATGGCCACAGGTGGCCCTATTAAGAGGTGGCAGTTGGTGTATTCTACAGCTGACAGGGCAAGTTTTTTTTTGTATTTGTTGGCGAACATACATGTATATATATTATATATATATATATATATATATATATATAAAAAGTGTTGTTTATGGGTCCACGGGAGAAAATTAGATATTCTATAAAAAGGAGATTCGTAAAAAGGATATGTTTTTAAAAAACTTATCTTACATATGCGACACATGTTTCAGATCTTCTGATATCTTCTTTAGGCATTAATTAAACCATATTTGGCAGAATATGATTATATATATATATATATAGATATATATATATATAATATTTAAGGCCGGGTTAGCTCAGTCGGTAGAGTGTTCGCTAGAAACCACAAGGTTCCTAGTTCAGTACTGGCTATCACCAACTCAGTGTATGAGTAGCACAGGGATCTGTGTGGTAATGTAAGGATCTAATGGTAGGTATTGCGCTCCACCTCAGATGCAAAAACAATCTCCTTGGTCTAGCGCTAATGAAAAGGGGAAGACTCCCTCACTGATTGGCTGATACTGACTTTAGGCCAACATGAAGACTTTACTTACTTTTTTACTTACATGTATAATTTCTGATAATTGATAGGCTGTATGTGTGTTTGTAACTTACTTTTTGTTCATTTTTTTTTTTTTTCTATATCTTTTTTTGTTTATATTTTTGTAATATATATTTTTCATTTTTTTTTTTTTTATTGTGTGTTTGTAACTTACTTTTTGTTTATATTTTTTTTTTCTTTATCTTTTTTTTCTTATATCTTTTTTGTTTATATTTTTGTAATGTATATTTTCATTTTTTTTTCTTTTTCTTTTCAGATGGAAAATTGAGGTTATTCCTGACGAAGATGCTGATCCAGAATCCCTTGAAGAAGGGGCAGCTGATCGACTCCCATTGGATGTTTTCAATAATTATTTCAGCCTTGGAGCTGATGCACATATTGCCTTAGAATTCCATGAGTCAAGAGGTGAGTTATCTCCCCCTTCTTTTATTCTTTTAAATATAGTAAAGTAGGTGGCACTGTTTCATAGATGGGGGGGGGGCATAAGACTGACCCTGAATCTGTGTGCAAATGAACAAGGCCACACCCTGGCCAAAGATAAAAAAAACATGGCTAAATGAGATTAATATATACCATACACTAATATCATCCCAAAGAGCCTGTTAGATTTAAAGGTATTATTTTTAGTTGGACTCGGACTCGGGAACCTTCTTTTCGGACTCGGGAACCAATTGGACACATGGCCTAGTGGATAAGGTAGTTAGGTTAAGACAGTTCTAAGTGACTTATCTCTGGATTCCGGGTTCAATCCTGAGTAGAGGCAGTAACATAGAAAAATAATTAACACAACTACTACCCCAGATATGGTTAGTGGAATGAGAACAGGATACCCCCATGGACTAAATAAGGGGTTAGGTTCAAAGTTCCCTGTTGGATCCCGAGTCCGACAAGAAATACCTGAAGAAGTCCGGAGGCATATCGGCCGAAACATTGTACAGATAACAATGAAAATGAGGACAATAGTCCGAATAACGCAGATAATACTAATCATCAAGCCTTATCTCAAACATTCAGAGAAATTGTTATATATGCAGTTACATTTTTCTTAATTCTTTAATGTATATTCCTTAATATATAGAGTGATTGAAAAGTAACTATTTTATGAAATAATATATATATTCAATCTGTTTAGACAAGCATGAAACCCAATGGTAGCAGATAAGCATCCATGTAATCAAATATATACCAAAACTAATATATATTTACTTATCATTATTGCTCTATCACAGATATTGAGCTTTCTCTTAATACTGTATATATTGGCTTACTACTGTCTCATCAAGTGAGATAGTCTTAACCATACCCTGTGGTTATATATATATATATATATATATATAATATATATATATATATAACCACATGTGTGTGTGTATATTTTCCAATCTGCGTGGTTCTCACTATTGTGAAATGGTTATTTGGGTGATAAATCCCCCCCCCCCAAAAAAAAAAACAACTAAAATTTTTTTTTTCTAAAAATATGGAAGAAAGTACGTGTCAAAATGAATAATAGTAATGATTGACTTTTTAGTTTTATAAATTTTGAAATCTTTCCAATTTGACATTGATGATTAATGATTGAATTAAACTAAAAATCAATAATTGAACGACTTTTCTCATACAATTTTTTCTTTTTTCTGCTTGGGGACATTTCAAGAATTTTCTAAATGTTAGTCTTGCGGAAAACGGAACATTTATTTGTGCACAAAACTGGAATCTATAAAACCAACGGATCAATTCCGTACGGATTACCGACAGCAATACAATATATTCTGAGACGTCTATTGTCAAATTGCTTTCTTAAGTATCTATATATTAATACTCGTGTTCCTTATTTGTACAACTGTTATCATCTTACAACACCCTCTGGTTAAAAAAAGGAGACCTGTTGAAGTGAGTTAGTGTACTATTGGTTTGAACAACAGCAACTAGCTAAGCACAACTGAAGCAGTGTCCAAGACAGTTGGTATTTATAGAAATAAAGAATAGTCCATTCATGTATTTGGGTGATTCCATTTCTGGAGTTCTGGTTTGCTGCTTGGTTTCTATGATGTTATGAAGCTTCATAAATACTTTGGCATTCTGCAGTAGTGTTGCAGCAAGATAGATTCATATTCAGTAACGAATACTTGTTACCTTGTCTTACCAATTCAACGGTAATTGGAACTAATGATTATTCTACATCTCCCCTTCCTACCTCCTCCCATTGCGTTGGCGTATTGGCCTTTGAGGGGAAATTAGTTCCAAATTGTCCAAAATGTAAATCCTGATAATCATTATATTTCTTATCATTCCGTTTTTATTATGAAGAAAGGGAAGAAAAAGGACATGCTGCATAGAATAAATAAGAAAGGAAGAAAGAGTAGGGGAAAAATAGAAAGAGGGGGTGAGTGCACAGAAGTGATAACACTAATCTGAAAAAGATGAAAATAAGGAAAGAAAGAAAATAAAGAGGCAGAGAGTGTTAAATCAAGATTTTTTAAACTTTTTATATTGAACTATTTGGCAATAGCTCTTAAGTAAATATATCAAACATTGTAATGATTAAAATATCATACTGTGGTATATCTAGGTCCTGCTAGTTACAATATATTTTGTGTCAAGTTACTTTCAAAAGTATCAATAGGGAAGTCCGGGTTAGCTCAGTCGGTAGAGTGTTCGGCTAGAGACCACAAGGTTCCTAGTTTGATACCGGTCTTCGCCAACTCAGTGTATGAGTAGCACAGGGGACTGTGCGGTAAAGTAAGGAGCTGATGGTAGGTGTGGCGCTCCACCTCATATGCAAAAACAATCTCCTTGGTCTAGCACTAGTGAAAGGGGATAGACACCCTCGCTGATTGGCTGATGCCAACTTTAGGCCACCCCAACAACTTTATTCCTACTGCACAGGCCCTGTCGGCTGCAGCAGTAAAATACTACTCTGACTGTACCTCTACATAGGGGTAAAATTCCCTTGATTGGGCCACCTGTAGAATGCACCAACTGCACCTCTGCAGAGGGGTAAGACTCCCCCAAATGGGGCCACTTTTTGGCTGTGGGTGGCGACCTGCGATGCTTACGCACAGAATCCTGATGGCTGAGTAGTCCATGACATGCAGGACCCCATTTTGGCCCTTACTTATGCTAGAAGGGTGGTTGGAAAGACTCCCTCTGATCAATCAGCTGATCAAGTCAAGCCCTAGCACCTATATGATTGTCCTGATCCTATTGACCTTATGGGAAGCCACCAACCCTTTTATCATATATTGTCAAAAAGGAACTGTTTAAATTGTGTATCCATAAAAAATGAATTTCTTTCAAAACTTTATCGGCATTAAATGACCCACTGAGGTTGATATGCCATAAAACAAACAAAAAAAAAAAAACTTAATCTGGGGAAACAACTAAAGCCATCTAACCCCTACCTTGTAACCTATCCTGTGTAATTCATTTCAAAGAAAGTATTTAAATGTATTTACAGTTAGCTTTGCGATGTTAACACTCGAATAGGAAAGGCATGGTTGGCCACCAACAAACTATCAGTCATATGGAAATCCGATCTCCCCAACAAGCTAAAGAGGCGATTCTTCCAGGCTGTGGTTGTGTCGGTACTTCTGTATGGCTGTACCACTTGGACCCTAACGAAGCGTCTTGAGAATAAGCTAGATGGGAGATGTACGAGAATGCTACGAACGGTCCTAGATAGGTTGTGGAAGCAGCACCCCACAAAAGAGCAACTATATGGCCACCTGCCCCCCATCTCACAAACCATACGAGTGAGACGGACTAGACATGCAGGTCACTGCTGGAGAAACAAGGACGAGATCGTAAGCGACGTACTACTGTGGAAGCCAGCGCATAGGCGCGCTAATGTGGGCCGCCCAGCCAGGACCTACATTGACCAACTATGCAGGGATACTGGCTGCTGCGCAGAGGAGCTGCCGAAGTCAATGATAGGGAAGGCTGGCGAGAGATCATCATGGATATCCGTGCAAACTGCGCGACATGATGATGATGATGAGAGAGAAAAAAGACAAACACTGGAACACATGGATAAGATTTTACTGTGTCCTTTTAGATTTTTGTGCATTAGGGATGTAGGACACGTACCTGTCTGCATCTTTGTCTGGTTATACCATATAGGTAAATGGTATAATCTTTCCATAACATATTGTCAGATTATACCATTATACTTAATTTAGTCTCTTGCATAATTCCCAGTTGATCACCTTTCCTGCCCACTCATGCCTTGCCTTTTATTCTCATTGTGCTAGTTTGCTACACTCATGCTCAGTAGTAGTTTGACAAATTCTTACCTGATTATAGGGAGTGCCATTTTTAGATTAGACTAAAAAGCTGGTCAGATTATACCAATTTGTTGTATGGTCAAAATTTAGTCTCTTGCATAATTCCCAGTTGATCACCTTTCCTGCCCACTCATGCTTTGCCTTTTATGATGAGACTAAAAAGCCGGTCAAATGTAACTTTTCCAAACCATCCCTTGTGTTTCACTTTATGTCAATTGCATCTACCAACAAATGACAACGTTCGATTAAGTAATTGAATCAATACTTATAATCAAATCTCTGTTTTCCCCTTCTGTGTCGGATTTTTTTACTATTTTGTTATTTTGATGTTTCTTCACTTTCATTATCTTCTATTTTTCTCTTTGTTTTATATATATATATATATATATATATAGTAGCAAGAGTGAATATATATATATATATATATATATATATATATAGTAGCAAGAGTGATATATATATATATATATATATATATATATATATATATATATATATATATATATATATATATATATATATATATATAATATAGTAGCAAGAGTATATATATATATATATATATATATATATATAGTAGCAAGATGTATATATATATATATATATATATATATATATATATATATATATATATAGTAGCAAGAGTATATATATATATATATATATATATATAGTAGCAAGACAGAAAAAAAAAAAAGAAAATATATATATATATGCTATGGGTTAAATAGTAGGGCAGACTGGGCCCTTCAGCCTTGGGTAGGTAACCAGTCTAGGAGAGGGAGAACTCTGAATTCAAAATTCCTGAGGTCGGTCGTTGATTGGGTTTGTGGCAACCCTTGATGCACCAATTCTTTCCTATCGACTGTGCCAAAAAGTGTGGATGGTCCAACACAAGCCTTCACCACTATAAACAAATCACTGTGTGGATGTTCATTGTGTGTATGAACCCTCATATGTCGAAAAATTGACATGAGAGTCCATAATATATATATATATATATATATATATTTAGTAGCAAGACAGAAGAAAATATATATATATAACAAGATGAAAAAAAGATACATATATATATATATATATATATATATATATATATATATAATAACAAGAATGAAACAAAACATATATATATATATGTGTGTGTGTGTGTGTGTATGATAACAAGACAGAAAGAAAAGATATATATATAATAAAACAAGAAAAAGAAAAGATATATATATATATACAAGAAAGAAAAGATATACATATATGATTAGATAAGAGAAAGAAAAATATATATATATATATAGAATTAAAGAGAAAGAAAAGACATAATAACAAGTGAGAATATATATATGATAAGAGAAAAAGAAAGAAATATATAACAAAAAAGAAAGAAAAGATATAATAACAAAAGTGAAAGAAACATATATATATATATATATATATATATATATATATATATCTTGTTGTTGTATCAATGTATATCTTTTTTTCTTGATTGTTTGTTTTCTCTAATAGTAAAAGGGAAAGAAAAGATATGTGTGTATATATATATATATATATATATGTTTTTTTTTGTTGAATCAATGTATATCTTTGTTTCTTGATTGTTTGTTTTCTCTAAGGTTTCACAAAGGCACGAGATAAGATAAAAATAAAAAAAACTCTTATAATAATCAATGTGTACATACACTATCAAAAGAGCACATCAATTTCAGTACGTCAAATACAGATAGCATCTTAGAAACATCTTATTTGTTAGGAGTACAAATCATGATTACCGAGGCTTTCAGCAAGAAATTTGAGATTTTGCTTGGGTCAATCTGCCCTAACCATGTCCATCCGGTCAAGATTGGTCAGATGAGGTTGAAATCTTTGTTTGATCCACCACTTATGTTATTGTTAGGTCTTAGATCTAGAGTTACTTCCCCTTGATCAGTTGAGGACTGATGGGAAACTAGAAGTAGGGCTTATTGCTGTGACACTTTTGGATTAGGGTTTGTGGGGTGACAATAGATTTAATGTTTTAGGTTTAAAGGTAACTGCTTATTCTTGGTGCGTGTTCCTAGGGTTTACTTTTAACCCCATCATATTTGGTGGTTGCACTGAAAAGGAATTCAAAGAAAGAAAAGGAAGAGACAAAGACAAAAGGTAGTTTTAGGATTTAGGCTTTATTCACCAGTCATAGCCACCACATGGTAAGGAAATTCTAGATACTACCACTCCAGGTTAGAGTGGACCTGGGAGTAATGGTGATGAAGGGGTATTTTACATTTCCCAGAGCTCCAGAAATGGTTAGGCAACTATTCTAGGAGAAGGAAAACTCTGAATTCAAACCTATTAAAACTCTGCTTAGGGTGGTCACTACTAGAATAGGCTCAGTCCTAATTAGTGATCTATTTCACTAATTTGGGTGACCATTTAAGCAACAGCAGGTACTGTAAGCAACCCAAGTGTCCATTGTTTATCAAAATGACTGTAAAACAACCAACAAAGCAATTCTCTAAAGTTAAAAAAAAAAAAAAAGTTATGTGGGTTCAATTCTCATTGGGAGTTTATCTTTTATTACTACTAGCAAATATATGCACCCTCCGGGTGCAAGTATTTAAGTTTTAATGTAATGAAATATCGTATTGAATTAGAAACACTAATGAAACTAAATAAGAATGCAGATAAAAAGATTTGAAAACGAGGGGTATATAATCGAAAAATAGAACAACTGAAATTTACTCTTCCATCACTCTCGTCTTTCATTGTTATTTTTTCTAATTTAAATATTTAGTTAAAAGAGGAAGTAAAGAATAAAATGACAGTTATATTTTCTTGTTAATGGATTTTATTTAAGATTTATTGAAGAGATTTTTGCTTATATTCATTAAAATAAAACCAAACAGTTAGAAACCAATAATACTAAGCATATATTTATTAAGAATTACATTTTTAATATCAATATGCAAATTAGCCTTCCCGTTCACGCTGTAAACCGCTATTTTGTTGTATATATAAATACAATTGCATGTTATTAGTATGTAGATATGGTTAACAGTATTAATAATGTAAAACAATTTTATTAATAATTGAGGTTAAAATAAGGATAAATTCATGTTGAATGTGACGTCAATTACTAAGGGAATTGTGACTTGAGTAGTAATTTAGTTTCGGTTACAGACAGAAAAACACACAATCTCCATTATAATAAGATTTTCAATTGGAATACAAGTATCAATATATGGATACTTATGAAAGTAATTTGACAACAGACATCTTGAAATATATTGTAACTTGCAGGAACTGTGATATACCACAGTATGTTGGATGTGTTTATTTAAGAGCTATTGCAAAACAGTTCAATATATAACAAATATAATAATTTTGATTTTTTTTTCTTTCTTTCTTTTCATCTTTTCATTATGTTTGATTGAAACAGATTAGCGTTATTGCTTCTGCTCACTCACCCCCTCTCTCTAACCCCTACTCTATTTCTTTCTTTCTTTCTTTATTATATTTTTTCTGTGTAGCATGTCCTTTTTCTTCTCTTTCTCTCCTTATAATAAAAATGAAATGGTCCACTATTTAGCTGAAGAAATTAGAAATTGGTGAATAAGCAACCCCAGATGAGCAGGATTTACATTTTTTAAATTTCATTTGGACGGGCTCTTTTTTAACCAGAGAGTATTCCAAGATGATAACAGTTGTACAAATAAGGAACACGAGTATTGATATATAGATACTTATGAAAGGAATGGAATCCCCCAAATACATGAATGGACTATTCTTTATTTCTATAAATACCAACTCTTGGACACTGCTTCAGTTGTGCTTAGCTAGTTGCTGTTGTTCAAACCAACAGTACACTAACTCACTTCAACAGGTCTCTTTTTTTTTAACCAGAGGGTGTTGTAAGATGATAACAGTTGTACAAATAAGGAACACGAGTATTAATATATAGATACTTATGAAAGCAATTTGACAATAGACGTCTCAGAATATATTGTATTGCTGTCGGTAATCCGTACGGAATTGATCCGTTGGTTTTATAGATTCCAGTTTTGTGCACAAATAAATGTTCTGTTTTCCGCAAGACTAACATTTAGAAAATTCTTGAAATGTCCCCAAGCAGAAAAAAGAAAAAATTGTATGAGAAAAGTCGTTCAATTATTGATTTTTAGTTTAATTCAATCATTAATCATCAATGTCAAATTGGAAAGATTTCAAAATTTATAAAACTAAAAAGTCAATCATTACTATTATTCATTTTGACACGTACTTTCTTCCATATTTTTAGAAAAAAAAAATTTTAGTTGTTTTTTTTTTTTGGGGGGGGGGATTTATCACCCAAATAACCATTTCACAATAGTGAGAACCACGCAGATTGGAAAATATACACACCACACACACACACACATATATATATATATATATATATATATATATAAATAACCACAGGGTATGGTTAAGACTATCTCACTTGATGAGACAGTAGTAAGCCAATATATACAGTATTAAGAGAAAGCTCAATATTCTGTGATAGATCAAATATATATTAGTTTTGGTATATATTTGGTATATATTTGATTACATGGATGCTTATCTGCTACTATTGGGTTTCATGCTTGTCTAAACAGATTGAATATATATATTATTTCATGTGGGCTCAAAGTTTACAAAAGTAAAAAGTCAATCATTACTATTATTAATTTCTTACAGCTTTCAAAAAAATTTTTCTCTGAATGTTTGAGATGAGGCTTGATGATTAGTATTATCTGCGTTATCGGACTATTGTCCTCATCTTCATTGTTATTTGTACAACATTTCGGCTGATATGCCCTCCGGTCTTCTTCAGAAATTTCTTGTCGGACTTGGGAACCTTCTTTTCGGACTCGGGAACTTTCTTGTCGTAATCGGGAGCCATCACGGAACTTCGAACTTAACCCCTTATTTAGTCCACAGGGGTATCCTGTTCTCATTCCACTAACCATAGCTGGGGTAGGAGTTGTGTTAATTATTTTTTCTATGTTAGTGCCTCTACTCAGGATTGAACCCGGAATCCAAAGATAACTGTCACTTAGAACTGTCTTAACCTAACTACCTTATCCACTAGGCCATGTGTCCAATTGGTTCCCAAGTCCGAAATGAAGGTTCCTGAGTCGAGTAGGTTCCTGAAGAAGGCCGGAGGGCATATCGGCCGAAACGTTGTACAAATAACAAGAAGATGAGGACAATAGTCCGAATAACACAGATAATAGTAATCATCAAGCCTCATCTCAAACATTCAGAGAAATAGTATAGATAACAATAAAGATGAGGACGGACAATAGTCGAATAATGCAGATAATACTAATCATCAAGCCTCATCTCAAACATTCAGAGAAATAGTGTAGATAACAATAAAGATGAGGACGGACAATAGTCCGAATAATGCAGATAATACTAATCATCAAGCCTCATCTCAAACATTCAGAGAAAGAGTCTATTCTGGTTGGTCTTGTAGCAGCCATATTTAGTCTTGAGTCTGACACAATATGTCAACATGTTGTTTATATTAATCGGCCAAAACTATGTGTAGATAGCTACACAAAAGATGAGGACAATAGTCCAAATAATTTATGGGGACAAGTTTGGTTCGTTCGTCTTTGTATCTTATCCCCAATAAAGCTGGTTCTTTCTTCTTGTTGGTTGGTAAGCTGAAATGAAATTTAACAAACGAAAAAAGAAAGCGACAAAGGCAAGAGGTAGTTTTATGACTCAGGCTTTATTGAACGGGGCATGGTCGGACATGACAAGGGGATATCCCTCTGGCCAGGAAACGACTACACTCTGTTGCAGCCTAAATTCAAAATGGCCAAGGTATCCTTTTGTGGGTAGGGAGTCAGTCTTTTTTGTTGGACATGTGCAGAGTGTTTTTCCGGTGTGAGTTTGTTGTTTTATTTTATTTTCGTTTTTTTTATCCCCACAAATTCAAATAAGGCAAAGCAGTTTTGTTAGGGTGCCATCTATGCACAGTGATAAGTTTCTTATTTCAAGAAGAGTCTATTCTAGTTGGTCTTGTAGCAGCCATGTTTAGTTTTGAGTCAGACACAATGTGTCAACATGTTGTTTTTATTAATATTTAATGAAAATATATATGTTATCTTTGAGGATTATTCTTGTTGTATCCGAGATGTAGGAATAACAGAAATGATAATAAAAACAGGGAAATTGTTAACAATAACAATACTTGTTTTATTTATTCTCACTAACAGGGAAATACAGTGGATGGGTTTGGATTAGAGTTCTGGCTTGATGTAAGATACACGTGTATCACGTAGCATCCCCGGTTCTGCTCTGCCCTCCGTTGCTGCTGCTGCTGCTACTATATTTTTCCTCACCTCCTTTTCCGGTTTGATTCATTAGGGGGAGATAACTCTCCCTAACAATTCTCAAAACACAGATTCTCTTTTACCATCTGACATGAATAAAATCTTGTTTACAGGTGTCAGAGAAACACAGTTTACTGGGTCTTCAAAAAAAAGGGTAATTTATGAGGAAGTGCATCCCGGTCTCCTGCCTCAGAAATTGCTACCCTTTTTTTATATTAACAAATGGAGATGGGTGGATAGATATATATAAACAAAGTAAAAAATGAACAAATTGAGGTAGATAGATAGATATCCATCTACATATCTAAACAAGAATTATGACAAATTTCTATAAATAAACAAGAATTACGACAAATTTCTATAAATAAATTACAATAAATAAATAAGAATTATGACAAAAAAAGAGAAGTCCCCCCCTCTCTGAAATACATTTAACGCCCTAAGTTGGTTGTTTTCTTTCAAGTAACACTGCCAAGACGACATAGCTGGGGACGTTATTTTAATAGTCACCGGTAGCAATTTCTGAGGCAGGAGACCAGGACGCACTTCCTCATAAATTACCTATTCAAATTGAGATAGATATGAAGATGGATAGTTTTGAATAGACTGAGCTGGGGTTATTATTTTAATAGTCACCAGGTAGCAATTTCTGAGGCAGGAGACCGGGACGCACTTCCTCATAAATTACCTATTCAAATTGAGATAGATAGATAGATATGAAGATGGATAGTTTTGAATAGACTGAGCTGGGGTTGTTATTTTAATAGTCACCTGGTAGCAATTTCTGAGGCAGGAGACCGGGACGCACTTCCTCATAAATTACCAAAAAAAATAATGAATCTACATCTTACTAGCAAGACCTGTGGATATACCACAGTATGATATGAATCATCATGCCACCCATGGCCAATAGGTGGCTCTATTGGGGTGGGGGTCTTACACCTCTGAAGTCGGCATATTCTCCAACTCCAGTCGACAAAGTGATTGCCATCTATGCACAGGGAAAAGCAACTTTAAAAGTTTTTTTTAAATTTCAAGAAGAGTCTATTCTGGTTTGTCTTGTAGCGACCATATTTAATCTTGAGTCAAACACAATATGTCAACATGTTTTTTTTATTAATATTTAATGAAAATATATATGTTATCTTTGAGGAATATTCTCGAAACACAGATTGCTTTTGTCTTTCAGCATCTGACAAGAATATCTGTTATTTTGGGGCCGGGTTAGCTCAATCAGTAGAGCATTCGGCTAGAAACCACAAGGTTCCTGGTTCTTGCCAACTCAGCGTTATGAGTAGCAGGGATCTGTGCGGTAAGTAAGGAGCTGATGGTAGGTGTGGTGCAACACCTCAGATTCCAAAACAATCTCCTTGGTCTAGCGCTATTGAAAAGGGGATAGACTCCTCGCTGACTGGCTGATACCGACTTTAGGCTGCACGGACAACTTTACTTTTTACTTTATAGGTGTTAGAGAGTTTCAGGGTTTACTGGGTCTGCAAAAAAAAGTAATGAATCTTAAGTCTCGTTAGCAAGACCTGTGGATATATCACAGTATGTAATTTAATTATCAACATTGATATGTTTACTTAAGAGCTATTGCTAAATAGTCAATATGTAAAAAGTATAATAATCATTTAACTCTCTCTACTAGAAGGACCTGGACATATCACAGTATGATAATTTAATTATCATAACATCTGATATGTTTACTTAAGAGCTATTGCTAAATAGTTCAATATGTAAAAAGTATAATAATCATTTAACTCTCTCTACTAGAAGGACCTGTGGACATATCACAGTATAATAATTTAATTATCATAACATCTGATATGTTTACTTAAGAGCTATTGCTAAATACTTCAATAAGTAAAAAGTATAATAATCTTCATTTAAATCTCTCTACTAGAAGACCTGTGGACATTAATTATTACGTTTGATATGTTTACTTAAGAGCTATTGCTAAATAGTTCAATATGTAAAAAGTAGAAGAACTAACGTCTGATATGTTTACTTAAGAGCTATTGCTAAATAGTTCAATATGTAAAAAGTATAATAATCTTCATTTAACAAATTAGATTTTTATTGTGAAAACATCTGTAAGAATTGTATAATTCATGTATGATTCCCCCACCCCTTTTTATCCTATGGGTGCTAGAAGGCAGTGACTGAGGGTCTACATATCCTGGGAATGACGTTAAACTCTATCTGATGGTGAGGTTCCAGTTTTGGAGGTTTGCGGAATGTGGAGCACCCCTTCATCACCATTGCTCCCTGGTCCACTCTGACCCGGAGTGGTAGTACCTGTTAGGGTCCCATCTATGGGTTGAATAGAAAAATATGAGTTTATAAACAAAATTGTATTATCCATTAAGAATTGATTTATTTCACAACTTTATCGGCATTAAATAACCCACTGAGGTTGATATGCCGTAAACCAAACCAAACCAAATCATATATGATTCTTAGAGATTATCATGACAAAAAGTAGAGTTATAGTTTATTTTTGTCTGTTTTTTTTAACAGTATATCAACTCCTCATGGATTATTCAATTCTGAAATGTGATTCATTCATAAATGTTAGTAATCATAATTATTTATACAAGCAAATATATGCACACTCCGGGTGCAAGTATTTAAGTTTTAATGTAATAAAATATTATCCTAAATCAGAAATGCTAATGAAACAAAATAAGAATGCAGATAAAAAGATTTAAAACAGAGAGGGGTATACTCGAAAAATAGAACAACGGAAGCTGACTTTTCCATCACTCCCGTATGTCATTGCTAAATTTTCCTTATTTAACTATTTAGTTAAAATAGGAAGTAAAGAATAAATTACAGTTATTTCTTCTTGTTAATGGATTTGTTTTAAGATTTATACTCAAGAATTTTGCTCATATTCTTTAAGATAAAACCAAACAATTAGAAATCAATAATACTAAGTACATATTTATTAAAATCAAATTTTTAATATCAATATGCAAATTAGCCTTCCCATTCACACTGTAAACCACTGTTTTGTTGTATATATAAATACAATTGCATGTTATTAGTATGTAGATATAGTCAACAGTCTTAATGATGTTAAATAATTTTATTAATAATATATATAATTGAGGTTTAAATAAAAATAGAATCATGGAGAATGTGACATAAATAACAAAGGGAATTGTGACTTGAGTAGTGATATAGTTTTGGTTACAAACAGAAAAACACACAATCTCAATTATAATAAGATTTGTTTTGGTTTATTTAACAACATACCAACTCTTTATGGGTTATTTAATGCCAGAGGCAGATTAATGTGCAAATTATGATAGAGAAAATTTCTGAATTTAAAATCTCTCCTTATTTTGAATGTGTATGTATGGTTTATTTTACCAGTTTTTATAATATTATATAAAACTCTTCCCATTATTTAAATTTTCTTGTAAATGATTCATTTTTAATTGTTCTAAACATAATAAACATTAACTTTGCTTTTTTTTCCCCCATTACAGAAGCTAACCCTGAAAAGTTTAACAGCAGATTCAGGAACAAAATGTTTTATGCTGGGGTAAGTCTATATTTACTATTTTTTTCAAATTTTTTATATTTTGCCAGACTGGGATTGAAATATAAATTCTGTGGTTTGCATTTGGAAAATTTGCTGATTTCCCTCCTCTTTTTTTTTTTTTTTCTGATTTCCCTCCTCTTTTTTTTTTTTTGCTGATTTCCCTCCTCTTTTTTTTTTTTGCTGATTTCCCTCCTTTTTTTTTTTTTTTTTTGCTGATTTCCCTCCTTTTTTTTTCTGAATTCACTCCTCTTTTTTGTTGATTTCCTTCCTCTTTTTACTGTTTTGACCCTTTTCTGATGTTTTTTTTTTCTCATTTTGCTGAGTTTTTTCTCTTTCTCTTTTTTATTTTTTATTTTTGTTGTTTTCTGTTTCTTTTTGCTGATTTTTTTTGTCTTTTTCTCTCTTCCTCGTTTTTACTCTTTCTGTCTTTTTTTTCCCCACTTTTTATTGCTTTTTACTATTCTACTCTCAATTCTTCTCTCAATTTACAGTTTGTCTTTTTCTTCTCTTTTTCACTCATCCCATTGTCATCTTCCTTCTTTTACTTTAACCTCATCATCCCCCTAATCTTTATTTCCTATTTTCCCTACCCCTCTCCCCCTGGATTATTAAACACACAACTATCAACACTCTAAGGTTACCAAAGCATCCATCAGATCTTTGTATTTACCTCCAGAGAGCACACACACACACACACACACACACACACACACACACCTTATCCATTTTTAGCTGCAGCAGCAGCAACCAATTCATTCCATTCCATCTCATCTATCCAACAATGGCTATTAACCCTAATTCTCTTTTTTATTCAAAAAGAAAATAAAGAAAAGCAAAAAACGTATCTCGTTCTCTAAACAGACATTGTTATTTAATGTTCGAGCTGGCATTCACTCATTTCCAACACATCTTTCTATTGCCGTGTTATTAACGTTACTAAGTGCTTCTAAGCATTCAACTTTCCTTTCCTTGTTTAAACACTTTGTCCTGCCCACATTATGGAAACTGTAAGAACAAAAGCCCAAATCAATAACTTTGATCTTTCACATACAGACTGTTTAAAAAAGTTTTGATATCAGTTAAAAGGCTGTTTCAGAAAGATTTTGATATCATTTGAGATGTACAGGCTGTTTCAGAAAGATTTTGATATCATTTGAGATGTAAAGGCTGTTTCAGAAAGATTTTGATATCAGGCTGTTTCAGGCTGTTTCAGAAAGATTTTGATATCATTTGAGATGTAAAGGCTGTTTCAGAAAGATTTTGATATCATTTGAGATGTAAGGCTGTTTCAGAAAGATTTTGATATCATTTGAGATGTAAAGGTTGTTTCAGAAAGATTTGATATCATTTGAGATGTAAAGGCTGTTTCAGAAAGATTTTGATATCATTGAGATGTAAAGGCTGTTTTCAGAAAGATTTTGATATCATTTGAGATGTAAAGGCTGTTTCAGAAAGATTTTGATATCATTTGATATAAAGGCTGTTCAGAAAGATTTTGATATCATTTGAGATGTAAAGGCTGTTTCAGAAAGATTTTGATTTAAAGGCTGTTTCAGAAAGATTTTGATATCATTTGAGATGTAAGGCTGTTTCAGAAAGATTTTGATATCATTTGAGATGTAAAGGCTGTTTCAGAAAGATTTTGATATCATTTGAGATGTAAAGGCTGTTTCAGAAAGATTTTGATATCATTTGAGATGTAAAGGCTGTTTCAGAAAGATTTTGATATCATTTGAGATGTAAAGGCTGTTTCAGAAAGATTTTGATATCATTTGAGATGTAAAGGCTGTTTCAGAAAGATTTTGATATCATTTGAGATGTAAAGAGAGGCTGAAAGATTTTGATATCATTTGAGATGTAAAGGCTGTTTCAGAAGATTTTGATATCATTTGAGATGTAAAGGCTGTTTCAGAAAGATTTTGATATCATTTGAGATGTAAGGCTGTTTCAGAAAGATTTTGATATCATTTGAGATGTAAAGGCTGTTTCAGAAAGATTTTGATATCATTTGAGATGTAAAGGCTGTTTCAGAAAGATTTTGATATCATTTGAGATGTAAAGGCTGTTTCAGAAAGATTTTGATATCATTTGAGATATAAAGGCTGTTTCAGAAAGATTTTGATATCATTTAAGGTATACAACATTTTCAGAACAATTTGATATCATTTGAGATGTACAGGTACAGATTGTTTCATAAAGTTTTTATATCACCTGAGATGTACAGGGTGTTTCAGAAAGATTTTGCTATCATTTGAGATGTACAGGGTGTTTCAGATAATTTTGATATCATTTGAGATGTACAGGCTGTTTCAGATAATTTTGATATCATTTGAGATGTAAAGGTTGTTTACAAACAATTCTGATATCATTTGAGATGTACAGGATGTTTCAGAAAGATTTTTATCTCATTTGTGATGTACAGGCTGTTTTAGAACAATTCTGATACCACCTGAGATGTACAGGCTGTTTGATAAAATTTTGATATCATTTGAGATATACTAATTTTTCAGAACAATTTTATACTATTTGAGATGTACAGGCTGAATTAGAAAATTTTGGATATCTGGGGAATGTGGAGTACCTCTTCATCACCATTACTCTCAGGTCCACTCTGACCCATGAAAAATGAATAAAACAAATTGTCTTTGGTATAAAATAAGCCAATAAGAGTTGACATGCCGTAAAATCCAACTAAATGCGTTAGTAAAACTAATTGTTTATCATTTATAAACTGTAAAAAAATATAAAAAGTATATAAAAAATGAGCTTAAAAAAGAAGTACCCATCAAGAATTAATAAAACAAAACATCTTTGGCATAAAATGAGCCAATGGCTTGATATGCTGTAAAATCCAACCAAACCAAACCTGCTAGTAAAATTAATTGTTTATTATTTATAAACTGTGTATTTTTTTATGATACGGAGCAGTGTGTCCTTCTCCAAGACACATGTCTCCGGAGAAATAATTAAGAAAAAATTACCAATGGACGTCAATTAGACTTAATTCAAACTTCGTTATTCAAATATTCTCTTTATAGCAAAAAAAAAAGCATTAATGAATTCTCTTCATTAAAATTAAAACTGTTATTTAGAAACAAATATAAAGAATGTGATATTTTCAATGCATAACACACAGTGGAGTAGTGAATTAACTTTTTTAGAGTAATTTCATTTTCAAATATATACAACAAAATCAAATATTAGAATTTAAGGTATGTGGGAATTAAAATAAAACGAAAATAAAATTAGAATAAAAAAACAAAAAACAACAAACTCCCATGGGCATTCACTGGAAGAACCCTCTGCGCAAGTGCGACAAAAAGGACCACCTTCCAACCCCCAAAGAATCTCTCGGTCATTTTAAAGTCTAGGCCTTAACTGGGTCTGGTCACTCCCACTAGCCAGGGGGATATCCCCTTGCCACAGGCAACTATAGCCGGTCAATAAAGGACTGATTCCAACCCCAAATGAATCTCTCGTCCATTTTTGAGTTTAGGCCTTAACTGGGTCTGTTCACTCCCACTAGCCAGGGGGATGTCCCTTTGCCACAGGCAACTATGGCCAATCAATAAAGGACCGTTTCCAACTCCAAAAGAATCTCTCGGCCATTTTCGAGTTTAGGTCTTAACTGGGTCTGGTCACTCCCACTAGCCAGAGGGATATCCCCTTGCCACAAGTGACTATGGCCAGTCAATAAAGCCTAAATCATAAAACCACCTTCTGTCTCTTTCATTCCTTAAATTCCTTCTTTTCAGCACGACCAACAAATGAGATGGGGTTAAAGCAAAAAACCCTAAGAACACGCTACCAGAATATCCAGCTAGATTTAAACCTTAAAACACCCATAACCTCTTCCTACCCCATAGATATCCAATATGTACCCCATCTTCTCAATCTCTCAAAAGTTCACATTTAAACTCCAGTAATTTTTTTCTTCAAACATTTTTTAATCAAACCAACTGATGATTTTTTGCAGTAGTACCAAATATTTATTTTTATTAAAATCAAAAACTGGCATATGGGTGCTAGAAGGCGGTGGCTGCGGGTCTACATGTCCTGGGAATGACGTTAAACTCTATCTGATGGTGAGGTTCCAGTTTTGGAGGTTTGGGGAATGTGGAGCACCCCTTCATCACCATTGATCCCTGGTCCACTCTGACCTAGAGTGGTAGTACCTGTTAGGGTCCCATCTATGGGTTAAATAGAAAAATGTATTTATAAAAAAATTGTATATTCCATTGAGAATTGATTTATTTCAAAACTTTATTGGCATTAAATGACCCACTGAGGTTGATATGCTGTAAAACAAAACAAACAAAAACTGGCACTAATACAAAATAGTTTTCAAGACATAACAATATCATAATCTGAAGTTTATGAATATTTTTTTTAACACTTACCATAGATTTAGACATATCAGGAGAATAGAAAATGGCCGCATCCCACAAGATCTTTTGTACGAGGAATTAGTAAAAAGCTCCTGATCGGTTGGTAGACATGCCTTCGATTTAAAGATGTCTGCAGGAGAGTCATGAGGACATGCCATATTGACACAAATATGTGGGAGGTAGATGCAAAAAATAGAGTGGCCTGGCACCTCAACGTTAAGCAAGGCATGGAGAGGGTTGAGGCGGGAGGAGAGTAGCCTAGACATCAAAGAGAGCCAGAAAGAGGGAGAAAAAGACAGCAGCCCCAGAAAGCATCACAGTTTATGTGCATTCAGTGCACCAAAGACTGTCACTCAAGAATTGGCTTGCAGAGTCACTTGCGCAGGGGGGACACTATGCCATCGTCCTTAGTGGACAGAAAGGTGCCAACAACCATAGATTTAAAAATAAACAACACATTTTTATACTAGAATAGTTTTTATTTAATCAGAAGAGAAATGCAGACAGGTTTTATTTGCAAAATATTTTTTATGTTTATCTAAATAAAAGGATGATGTTCAGAAATAGTATCACAATTTGTAAAATTTGTTTTTGTCATATACAACCGTCAGTTTATTTGTTTACAATTATATTTGAAACAAAAGTTAGCGGTGACGAGATAAAATGTGAACCTTTGAGAAGTTAGGGTACTTATTGGAGACTTGATCCGAATTTAACATTATTTTGATTATTTAGATTATTCAGTTATTTGGTTATCAATGATGTTAAACTCTATCTGATGGTGAGGTTCCAGTTTTGGAGGTTTGGGGAATGTGGAGCACCCCTTCATCACCATTGATCCCTGGTCCACTCTGACCCAGAGTGGTAGTACCTGTTAGGGTCCATCTATGGGTTGAATAGAAAAATTAAAATGTATTTATAAAAAAAAAAAATTGTGTATCCATTAAGAATTAATCTATTTTGAAACTTAATCGGCATTAAATGACCCACAGTTTCTTTTTTACCCTATAAAAATGTAACGATATATAAAAAGTGAGTACTAGAAATGTCACTTATGAGCTTTAGGCACCCCTTTTTGATCTCGATTCAGAAGGACATGTTTTTCATTTACACCGTCATTATCCGGTTGTTTGTTAGGGGTTAGTTTTATAATTAAAAAAAAAAAAAAACTCTAAAAATCATCTCTTAACAAACAACCGGATATTGATGGTGTAAAGCAAAAACATGTCCTTCTGAATCGAAATCAAAAAGGGGTGCCTAAAAGTCATATGGTCCAAAAATTCTGCGCATCAAGTCAAATGAAAATTATTTGTTTATTCTATGAATAGTTTTTTTTTGTTTGTTTAGTTTTCTTTCTGTTTTTTCTTTCTTTTTTTTTTTTTTTTTTTTTTTTTTTAAGTTTTTAAGTTTCACTGATTAAAACTGAAAATATTTTGTTCTAAGAAATATTTATTTTTTTCTTCTTTCAGGCTGGAGGAAGAGACATGCTTAAACGCAGTATGAAAGGTCTTGTCGATAATATACAAATTAAGGTAAGATTTTAAAACAAGTAGAGTGATCCGCCCCCTGTGTGTCGAGGCTGACCGTGCTAGGCTCACCAGAGTGATCCGCCCTTGTGTGTCTAGGCTCACCAGAGTGATCCGCCCTCTGTGTCTAGGCTCACCAGAGTGATCCACCCCTGTGTCTAGGCTGACCAGAGTGATCAGCCCCTGTGTCTAGGCTAACCAGAGTGGTCAGCCCCTGTGTCTAGGCTGACCTGAGTGATCTAGGCTGACCTGAGTGATCTGCCCATGTGTCTAGGCTGACCTGAGTGATCCGCCCATGTGTCGAGGCTGACCAGAGTGATCCGCCCCTGTGTGTCTAGGCTGACCAGAGTGATCCGCCCCTGTGTGTCTAGGTTGACCAGAGTGATCCGCCCTGTGTGTCTAGGCTGACCAGAGTGATCTGCCCTTGTGTGTCTTGGCTGACCAGAGTGATCCGCCCCTTGTGTGTCTAGGCTCACCAGAGTGATCCGCCCCTGTGTCTAGGCTCACCAGAGTGATCCACCCCTGTGTCTAGGCTGACCTGAGTGATCTGCCCATGTGTCTAGGTTGACCAGAGTGATCCGCCCTGTGTCTAGGCTGACCAGAGTGATGACCAGAGTGATCTGCCCTGTGTGTCTGTGTGTCTAGAGCTGACCAGAGTGATCTGCCCCTGTGTGTCTAGGCTGACCAGAGTGATCAGCCTCCTGTGTCTAGGCTAACCAGTGATCAGCCCCCTGTGTCTAGGTAGGCTAACCAGAGTGATCAGCCCCCTGTGTCTAGGCTAACCAGAGTGATCCGCCCCCTGTGTCTAGGCTGACCTGAGTGATCCCCCCTGTGTCTAGGCTGATCTGAGTGATCTCCCCTCTGTGTCTAGGCTGACCATAGTGATCCGCCATGTGTGTCTAGTCTGACCATAGTGATCCGCCCATGTGTGTCTAGTCTGACCATAGTGATCCGCCCATGTGTGTAGTCTGACCAGAGTGATCTGCCCCTGTGTGTCTAGGCTGAGCCCCTGTGTGTCTAGGCTAACCAGAGTGATCTGCCCCTGTGTGTCTAGGCTAACCAGAGTGATCCCCTGTGTCTAGGCTGACCTGAGTGATCCCCTCTGTGTCTAGGCTGACCTGAGTGATCTGCCCATGTGTCTAGGCTGACCTGAGTGATCCGCTCTTGGTCAGACAGAGTATAAATAAAAGGATAGAAGTGGCCATTTGTAATTCTGCTCTTGACGTCTGAACATGGCTGACCATGTTTTTCATACTTTATAAAAATGAAAAATACTTTACTTTTTGTTTTTAATGAATGAAATTTAAATAAAAATAATCTATGTAAAAAAAAGTGGTTATTTCCTAGTTGATTAACATGATATTACAGGGTGACCCAGAAAAAACAGAACCCAAATTATTTATTTTCCCATTAAACTAACCCTACCCCCCCCCCCCAGTATACTGTTAAATTTCAATTGTACCACACCCAAATAAAAATCATAGCATTTAGAATTACTCATTTTAAAATTGGTGAAATAAAAAGTGACACCAGATAATCAGAATTTACACTTCATCTTAGATCGTTTGGAGGGTCTCAATTTTAACCAGAAAGTGATAGCAGTCGTATTTTTTTAGGAACACCAATAAATATATATATAGATAAATAAATAAATGAATATTTTAGTTTATATTTATTTACATTGGAACAATTTTGCTACCATTGGTTTCTTGCTGTGTAGCAATCGTCAGGCAACGAAAATGTTTTGAAAATGATGCAAAGGATATAAATATGGTCAAATGTGTGCATTTGATTAACTGTATTCACGTGTCACTTGCTTGTTTACGTGTTTGCATGTATAATGTCGGATGCGCCAGTTCTGTTCATATGTGTGTATATGTTGGCATGCATGCACACCTGAAAGTATATAAGAAGCATGATGTCATGATCACATCCACGTGCTTGTGTGCATATGGATGTGCGTATTAGTGTTAGATGACATATATATATAATATATATATATATATATATATATATATGGCAATAGCATAATCTTTACAGATCATTGCCGTCCCTCACAATCCTATAACTCCACCACCAGAACCCTTCCTTGCATGAGTCCTCAAATGACTCATCAAACCTGCTGCAGATCCACAAAGTTTGATGCAAATATGACATTGAAAAGACTTCCTTCCCGTTGAATGAGATGATTCAGATGATAAA
>CM042174.1:48022410-48064910 GCA_023376005.1 Doryteuthis pealeii | reverse complement strand
AAATATATAGAAAGAAGATTCTGAATTCAAACCTGTTAAACTCAACTTAAAAATAGATCTTGTGTCACGTCCTGTTCGTGCAGAAGGGTTCGTAAATATATAGAAAGAAGATTCTGAATTCAAACCTGTTAAACTCAACTTAAAAATAGATCTTGTGTCACATCCTGCTCATGCAGAAGGGTTCGTAAATATATAGAAGGAAGACTCTGAATTCAAACCTGTTTAAACTCAACTTAAAAATAGATCTTGTGTCACGTCCTGTTCGTGCAGAAGGGTTCGTAAATATATAGAAAGAAGATTCTGAATTCAAACCTGTTAAACTCAACTTAAAAATAGATCTTGTGTCACATCCTGCTCATGCAGAAGGGTTCGTAAATATATAGAAGGAAGACTCTGAATTCAAACCTGTTAAACTCAACTTAAAAATAGATCTTGTGTCACGTCCTGCTCGTGCAGAAGGGTTCGTAAATATATAGAAGGAAGATTCTGAATTTAAACCTGTTAAACTCATCTTAAGAAATTGACCTTGTGTCATATCCTACTCATGTGGAGGGGTTGGTAAATATATAGAATGAAAACTCTGAATTTAAACCTGTTAAACTTATCTTAAGAAATTGACCTTTTGTCACATCCTGCTCATGCAGAAGGCTTGGTAGATATATTGGAGAAAGAAAACTTTGAATTTAAACCTGTTAAACTCATCTTAAGAAATTGACCTTGTGTCACATCCTACTCATGCAAAGGGATTGGTAAATATATATATATATATATATATATATGTGTATTATTTTATTGGCACTGTTCTGGTAGGTTTCTAGCTAATTCAGAACTTTCCTTATTTTTAAAGATTTTTTTTTTTCCCCCATCTGTACTTAATATTTGACTGGCTGATAAGATATAATTTGTCAGCACTTTTCCATTGGAGCAGTGTAATTTATCGCAAATAGATTCAGGAGAAAATCTATTAATTTCAAATCTTTTATCATTATTTCTTTATATTTTGTTGTTCTTACTTTCATTTCTGAATATATTTTTTGGTTTTTAATTTATTTTTTATTTATTTCCATGACGATCTCTCCATTTTTATCTCTTTTCTCTTCTCACCTTCAAACCCAAAAGCATCATGGGATGCCTACCCATGAATTACTTCGTAAAACTTCCACACCCAAAACTTGTGAAACTTTTTTGATTAAAAGTTTTGGTTCCCAATGTAAAATTGTTTTTTTTGGTTGGGGTTGGGGGGTAGGGATTCTTTATATAAGTTTTATGTAAGTCCGTAATAGTAAAGTCATCAGGGTGGCCTAAAGTCGGTATCAGCCAATCAGCGAGGGAGTCTATCCCCTTTTCACTAGCGCTAGACCAAGGAGATTGTTTTTGCGTCTGAGGTGGAGTGCCACACATACCATCAGCTACTTACTTTACCGCACAGATCCTGTGCTATTCATACGCTGAGTTGGCGAGGGCCGGTATTGAACTAAGAACCTTGTGGTTTCTAGCTGAACGCTCTACCGATTGTGAAAATAGAAAAACGAAGTATTCCAAAAAAGATTTATTTAATGGTTTAATCCAGTATTCCTTACTCTTTACCCATGGCTAAGGGGAGAAGAGATGGTTTCATACCTTTCCCAAGTGCAAAGTGAATCACAAATAGCCTCATCCAGGTTTTGAACATAGGTCGACTATTTCCTTTCCTATGATCATAACCATTGCGCAAAGAGTTCCTCCAAATAGAATGTAGTATAAAATTCAACTATAGATTTCTGGTACGAAAAAGAAAAGAAAATAGAGGGGGAAAATAAATTCGACTTGTTGAAGAGAGTGGGGGGTCAACAATGTCGTCGCTGTCACAAAATCTACAGCACAAGAAAAAAATCCGTCGTCGTCGTACAATCACCAACTCTATTATCATCAGAAGCTGAAAAATCGCAACTGCTTGCTGTCGTCACCCCACCTCTACTTATACGAGATTTTCCTTCAACATCCGGGTGTCTGCACCCCACGCATGAGATTCCCGAGCCAATCCTAGCTGCCGGAATCTTCGTAGCCATCATCCGGGTACCTGGCGCTTACATCCGGGACAGTAGTATTGTGAATTTGGTGCCAATGTGTCGCCCGTTCGCATTCCGAAGGACGCGGGTTCGATTCCACATGCCAGGCAAAGCCTAGCCTGCTTCCTTCGAGAATACGGCAGGCCACTCACCTCGTGTTCTCTGTCACAAGATTTTAATTTTAACTTCACGTCAACATTAAAATCTCTGTAAACAACTATCAGTTACCAAGCACCATTGACTTCATGTCTTCGCTACCCTACTTAGATATACACTTTTAGCGATTGTCTGCCCTTGCTGGGATGGTCTTGAGTGGAAAAGGGTTATCTTCCTTTGCTGTCAGTAAACTTGCCACTAGATGGCATTACTACCTGGCTATTTAAACTCAGCCTGGGAATCTATCTGCTCTCTTTGATTTGGCATCCACAATGATGCACTAGACAAGTGGTGTCTCTGTCTTTTTTGTTTATCAACACTAGGTCTGGTCTTCTTGCTGGGATAAGGTGATCTGTTTTTATTTCAAAGTCCCAGAGAATTTTATGCGTTTCGTTCTCAAGAACAGATTCTGGTTTATGCATATACCATTTTGTTGTATGGTCAAAATTAAATTGTTTGCATAATTCCCAGTGGATCACCTTCCGAACCCAGTCGTGTCTAGTTTTGTACTCCCGTTGTGCTAGTTTGCTACATTCGCATAGTACATGGTTTACAGTCTCATATTATTATTATTATTATTATTATTTATCAATGTGTTCACAGTTTATTTAAACTCTTTTTTTTTCTTTCTTTTCAGTGTGATGGAGTTGATTTGACACAGAAGATGAAAGACTTAAAATTACATTGTCTTTTATTTTTAAATATACCGAAGTAAGTATAATTTCTTTATTTAATTTCTTACATTAAATATCTTGGTGTCCTTGGTATGAGACTAAACTGCATCTGAGGGTGAGTGTAACATAATAGAGAGAGAGAATGGAAAGAGTCAGAAATGTAGAGTTACGTGTAAATTAGCATGGAAAATTTTTAGGATGAGTCAGCACAACGTCACATGACATTTTCTATTGGTCAAGGGGTGTCACGTGGTAAAGTGTAGAAGAGTAGGGGTGAGAGGTTGAGAGTGTGGAGTCAGTTTGGAACAGACCATTGGCTGTTATCATAAGCATTATATGCTTATCTTCAGACAACTTGCCTTGTAAATGACATCCAAATGAATATACATTATGAATAGCATTCTTGCTTTATTTATTTATTTATCCTCACACCACACACACATATATATACTGCTATTATAATGTATGTATTTAATGGCCGATTCATTACCATCGGTTTCAAAGCATTAATGCTTATCTTCAGACAAATTGCCTTGTAAATGACATCCAAATGAATATACATTATGAATAGCATTCTTGCTTTATTCATTTATTTATCCTCACACCACACACACATATATATACTGTTATTATAATGTATGTATTTAATGGCCGATTCATTACCATCGGTTTCAAAGCATTAATGCTTATCTTCAGACAAATTGCCTTGTAAATGACATCCAAATGAATATACATTATGAATAGCATTCTTAGCTTTATTTATCCTCACACACACATATATACTGTTTATCATAATGTAGGCATTTAATGGCCAATTCATTACCATCGGTTTCAAAGCATTAATGCTTATCTTCAGACAAATTGCCTTGTAAATGACATCCAAATGAATATACATTATGAATAGCATTCTTGCTTTATTTATTTATTTATCCTCACACCACACACACACATATATATACTGTTATTATAATGTATGTATTTAATGGCCGATTCATTACCATCGGTTTCAAAGCATTAATGCTTATCTTCAGACAAATTGCCTTGTAAATGACATCCAAATGAATATACATTATGAATAGCATTCTTGCTTTATTTATCCTCACACACACATATATACTGTTATCATAATGTAGGCATTTAATGGCCAATTCATTACCATCGGTTTCAAAGCATTAATGCTTATCTTCAGACAAATTGCCTTGTAAATGACATTCAAATGAATATACATTATAAATAGCATTCTTGCTTTATTTATTTATTTATCCTCACACCACACACACATATATATACTGTTATTATAATGTATGTATTTAATGGCCGATTCATTACCATCGGTTTCAAAGCATTAATGCTTATCTTCAGACAAATTGCCTTGTAAATGACATCCAAATGAATATACATTATGAATAGCATTCTTGCTTATTTATCCTCACACACACATATATACTGTTATCATAATGTAGGCATTTAATGGCCAATTCATTACCATCGGTTTCAAAGCATTAATGCTTATCTTCAGACAAATTGCCTTGTAAATGACATCCAAATGAATATACGTTATGAATAGCATTCTAGCTTTATTTGACCCCATAGCAACTTAACTCCTTGCCTACTTTAAACCACTTGCAGCAACTCTCCCGCCACACCCAAGCAAAGTACGATAACCGATGGCTTTTTCATTAATAGGACTTTATTTGAATAGTATAGAGGGAATGGTTTATCTCAGTCGGTAGAGCACCTTCCGGGTTCGATAAAGGTCCCTGCCAATTCAGTGCGTGTGTAGCACAGATTAGATAATCTCATCTGTGCGGTAAAGTGAGAAGCTGATGGTAGGTATGGCTCTCCACCTCAGAAAAAAATCCAGTCTCCCTGGTCTAGCGCAAGGAATAGACTCCCTCGCTGTCCAACTGATACAGACAATAGGTTACTCCGCCTTTTTTTTATTTGAATAGTGACCTTTGAAATATCCTATCATACAGGTAAAAAATAACAAGAAAATTTTGTACAACTTTTGAGGAAATTCGCTTTATTTATTTATTTTTTTATTTTCCTTATTTTAACTCATAATGTGTGTATGATGTTAAAATAACACTTCGTAAGATTTTCCCTTTTAACGTGGCTGATTTTGTGTTGTTGTTTTTTCAGTCTAAGAGTTTAATAAAAATTTCTTTCTGTGTGGACAATCTCTGAATATTTCCAATTTAGTATTTAGGTGTCTTGTGTTGAATTTAGTCCTTGTTGGATCCGGAATTTTTCCTGCAGAGCTTAGTCCACATCTCTTGGATCCATTTATATATGGTTTGGGTTGTTCTAAAATCTTCCGACTCTAATTTATATGGGGTTCCATGGTCTTTGTACTCCCATACACGGTTTGCAAGCATTGTAGCTGCTCTCTTTTTCTCGTTCTTGAATGATTCATATATATATATATATATATATATATAATATATATATATATATATGTGTGTGTGTGTGTATAATATAGTATTTTTAGGGTCATTAAGGCAGAGGCAAAATTCAGAATCTGATATGTAGGCTTTGAATTTAATTTCTGAAAATCTATAACCAAAAATACAAGACTGAGAGAAAAAGATATTTCATAGAGTGGAAATGTACTCTTTGGTAAAGAAAAAAATGCAGTGGTCAGAAAAGAAGGTCATGCTTGACAGTCTTTCCTTGAAAATGGTGTAACTGTAAACCAACAACATAGGCAAAATTCCCTATCTATCTGTCTATCTATCTATCTATATATATATATATATATATATATATATATATACTAGCAAATATATGCACCCTCCGGGTGCAAGTATTGAAGTTTTAATGTAATAAAATATTGTATTAAATTAGAAAGGCTAATGAAACTAAATAAGAATACAGATAAAAAGATTTGAAACAGAGGGAGTATAATAAAAAATGGAACAACTGAAACTTACTCTTCCATCACTCTCGTCTTTCATTGTTATTTTTTCTAATTTAAGTATTTAGTTATAAGAGAAAGTAAATAATAAAATGACAGTTATTTTATCTTGTTAATGGATTTCATTTAAGATTCATTGAAGAGATTTTTGCTTATATTCATTAAAATAAAACCTAAACAGTTAGAAATCAATAATACTAAGCACATATTTATTAAAGTCAATTTTTTAATATTAATATGCAAATTAGCCTTCCCTTTCACACTGTAAACCGCTATTTTATTGTATATATAAATATAATTGCATGTTGTTAGTATGTAGACATAGTTAACAGTATTAATAATGTAAGACAATTTTATTAATAATTGAGGTTTAGATAAAAATAAAATCATGGAGAATGTGATGTCAATAACTAAGAGAATTGTGACTTGAGTAGGAATATAGTTTCGGTTACAGACAGAAAAACACACAATCTCCATTATAATAAGATATGTGTGTGTGTGTGGAGAGGAAAAGTAGAGGAAAAGAGTTAAGGGACTTATATATATATATATATATATATATATATATATATGGAAGTAAGATGAGAAAATTAATCCGACAGTATGTGGAGAAAATTTTTAAAGAAAACAAACACAGGATGTCATGAACGATGGAAACTGTTTATGTTGATACTTAAGTATTTTTATCACACATTCAATATACACTGAACATCTTTCATCTTTTACTCATACAAATTTTCAATTTCCTGAAGAAGGTTTTTTTTTTTTTTTAAACGAAATACTTAAGTATCGACATAAATAGTTTCCATCATTCATGACATCCTGTGTTTGTTTTCTTTAAAAGTTTTCACCACATACTGTCGGATTAATTTCCTCATCTTACTTCCATATATATATATATATATATATATATATAAAAGACCCTTAACTCTTTTCCTCTACTGCTATAACTAATATTATTATCATTTCTCTATGTCTTTACATTGAGCACTTTTGGATTTTTTACTGATGCCACTGTAATGGTAAAGGTTTAAGTGGCAATTGGATACTATATATATCTATATATATATATATATATATATATGAGGGTTCTTCATATATATATATATATATATATATATATATATATATATGGCTTCTGGGATCTGAAAGGACCCATCTTTATTGATTTACTTGAAAAAGATGCAACTGTAAACAGTGCTTCCTATTGCCAATTTCTGAAGCCAAATTCACCTTATTCATTGAATGATCCTTATATATATATATAAGTTTCTTGGACATGAAAGGACCCAATACTATTGATTTCCTTGAAAAGGGTGCAACTGTAAACAGTTCTTCCTATTGCAAGCTCTTTAGGTAAATTTCATCTTATTCATTGGATGATACCATATATATATATATATATAGTGAACCAAGGACAAAAAAATGTGTGTGTCTGTGTGTATCTTCTGAGACATGAAAGGATCTATCACTCTTGATTTCCTTGAAAAGATACACCAGTAACAGTGCTTCCTGTTGCAAATTCCCATGGCAAAATTCCATTTATTGAATGACCCTCATATCTATAAAAAAAAGAAGTAAAGTTGGCAGAGTGGCCTATTGTCGGTATCAGCCAGGCAGTGAGGGAGTCTAACCTCTTTTTGCTAGCACTAGACCAAGGAGATTGTTTTCGTTGAGGTGCAGCACCACACCTACCAATCAGCTCCCAAACCATACAGATCAAATTACCCCATCTATGCAACTATTGTGCTGGGTTGGTGGAAACCGTTATCGAACTCAGAACCTGCGATCCTGGGTGGCAATCACCAACCCAGCACAATAGTTGCATAGATGGGGTAATTTGATCTGTATGGTAAAGTTGGGAGCTGATTGGTAGGTGTGGTGCTGCACCTCAACGAAAACAATCTCCTTGGTCTAGTGCTAGCAAAAAGAGGTTAGACTCCCTCACTGCCTGGCTGATACCGACAATAGGCCACTCTGCCAACTTTACTTCTTTTTTTTATAGATATGAGGGTCATTCAATAAATGTGAATTTTGCCATGGGAATTTGCAACAGGAAGCACTGTTTACTGGTGTATCTTTTTCAAGGAAATCAAGAGTGATAGATCCTTTCATGTCTCAGAAGATACACACACAGACACACACATTTTTTTGTCCTTGGTTCACTATATATATATATATATATGGTATCATCCAATGAATAAGATGAAATTTACCTAAAGAGCTTGCAATAGGAAGAACTGTTTACAGTTGCACCCTTTTCAAGGAAATCAATAGTATTGGGTCCTTTCATGTCCAAGAAACTTATATATAATATATATATATATATATATATATATAAGGATCATTCAATGAATAAGGTGAATTTGGCTTCAGAAATTGGCAATAGGAAGCACTGTTTACAGTTGCATCTTTTTCAAGTAAATCAATAAAGATGGGTCCTTTCAGATCCCAGAAGCCATATATATATATATTATATATATATATATTATATATGAAGAACCCTCATATTATATATATATATATATATAGATATATATAGTATCCAATTGCCACTTAAACTTTACCATTACAGTGGCATCAGTAAAAATCCAAAGTGCTCAATGTAAAGACATAGAGAAATGATCATAATATTAGTTATAGCAGTAGAGGAAAAGAGTTAAGGGTCTTTATATATATATATATATATATATATATATATATATGGAAGTAAGATGAGGAAATTAATCCGACAGTATGTGGTGAAAACTTTTAAAGAAAACAAACACAGGATGTCATGAATGATGGAAACTATTTATGTTGATACTTAAGTATTTCGTTAAAAAAAAACAAAAAAAAACCTTCTTCAGGAAATTGAAAATTTGTATGAGTAAAAGATGAAAGATGTTCAGTGTATTGAATGTGTGATAAAAATACTTATGTATCAACATAAACAGTTTTCCATCGTTCATGACATCCTGTGTTTGTTTTCTTTAAAAATTTTCTCCACATACTGTCGGATTAATTTTCTCATCTTACTTCCATATATATATATATATATATATATATATATATATATAAGTCCCTTAACTCTTTTCCTCTACTTTCTCTCCACAACACACACATATCTTATTATAATGGAGATTGTGTGTTTTTCTGTCTGTAACCGAAACTATATTCCTACTCAAGTCACAATTCTCTTAGTTATTGACATCACATTCTCCATGATTTTATTTTTATCTAAACCTCAATTATTAATAAAATTGTCTTACATTATTAATACTGTTAACTATGTCTACATACTAACAACATGCAATTATATTTATATATACAATAAAATAGCGGTTTACAGTGTGAAAGGGAAGGCTAATTTGCATATTAATATTAAAAATTGACTTTAATAAATATGTGCTTAGTATTATTGATTTCTAACTGTTTAGTTTTATTTAATGAATATAAGCAAAAATCTCTTCAATGAATCTTAAATGAAATCCATTAACAGATAAAATAACTGTCATTTTATTATTTACTTTCTCTTATAACTAAATACTTAAATTAGAAAAAATAACAATGAAAGACGAGAGTGATGGAAGAGTAAGTTTCAGTTGTTCCATTTTTTATTATACTCCCTCTGTTTCAAATCTTTTATCTGTTTCTTATTTAGTTTCATTAGCCTTTCTAATTTAATACAATATTTTATTACATTAAAACTTCAATACTTGCACCGGAGGGTGCATATATTTGCTAGTATATATATATATATATATATATATTATATAGATAGATAGATAGATAGACAGATAGATAGGGAATTTTGCCTATGTTGTTGGTTTACAGTTACACCATTTTCAAGGAAAGACTGTCAAGCATGACCTTCTTTTCTGACCACTGCATTTTTTTCTTTACCAAAGAGTACATTTCCACTCTATGAATATCTTTTTCTCTCAGTCTTGTATTTTTGGTTATAGATTTTCAGAAATTAAATTCAAAGCCTACATATCAGATTCTGAATTTTGCCTCTGCCTTAATGACCCTAAAAATACTATATTATACACACACACACACACATATATATTATATATATTATATATCTATATATATATATATATAAGAATCATTCAAGAACGAAAAAGAGAGCAGCTACATGCTTGCAAACGTGTATGGGAGTACAAAGACCATGGAACCCATATAAATTAGAGTCGAAGATTTTAGAACAACCCAAACCATATATAAATGGATCCAAGAGATGTGGACTAAGCTCTGCAGGAAAAATTCCGGATCCAACAAGGACTAAATTCAACACAAGACACCTAAATACTAAATTGGAAATATTCAGAGATTGTCCACACAGAAAGAAATTTTTATTAAACTCTTAGACTGAAAAAAACAAACACAAATCAGCCACGTTAAAAGGGAAAATCTTACGAAGTGTTATTTTAACATCATACACACATTATGAGTTAAAATAAGGAAAATAAAAAAATAAATAAATAAAGCGAATTTCCTCAAAAGTTGTACAAATTTTCTTGTTATTTTTACCTGTATGATAGGATATTTCAAAGGTCACTATTCAAATAAAAAAAAGGCGGAGTAACCTATTGTCTGTATCAGTTGGACAGCGAGGGAGTCTATTCCTTGCGCTAGACCAGGGAGACTGGATTTTTTTCTGAGGTGGAGAGCCATACCTACCATCAGCTTCTCACTTTACCGCACAGATGAGATTATCTAATCTGTGCTACACACGCACTGAATTGGCAGGGACCTTTATCGAACCCGGAAGGTGCTCTACCGACTGAGATAAACCATTCCCTCTATACTATTCAAATAAAGTCCTATTAATGAAAAAGCCATCGGTTATCGTACTTTGCTTGGGTGTGGCGGGAGAATCGCTGCAAGTGGTTTAAAGTAGGCAAGGAGTTAAGGTTGCTATGGGGTCAAATAAAGCTAGAATGCTATTCATAACGTATATTCATTTGGATGTCATTTACAAGGCAATTTGTCTGAAGATAAGCATTAATGCTTTGAAACCGATGGTAATGAATTGGCATTAAATGCCTACATTATGATAACAGTATATATGTGTGTGTGAGGATAAATAAAGCAAGAATGCTATTCATAATGTATATTCATTTGGATGTCATTTACAAGGCAATTTGTCTGAAGATAAGCATTAATGCTTTGAAACCGATGGTAATGAATCGGCCATTAAATACATACATTATAATACAGTTATATATGTGTGTGTGGTGTGAGGATAAATAAATAAATAAAGCAAGAATGCTATTTATAATGTATATTCATTTGAATGTCATTTACAAGGCAAGTTGTCTGAAGATAAGCATTAATGCTTTGAAACCGATGGTAATGAATTGGCCATTAAATGCCTACATTATGATAACAGTATATATGTGTGTGTGAGGATAAATAAAGCAAGAATGCTATTCATAATGTATATTCATTTGGATGTCATTTACAAGGCAATTTGTCTGAAGATAAGCATTAATGCTTTGAAACCGATGGTAATGAATCGGCCATTAAATACATACATATAATAACAGTATATATATGTGTGTGTGTGGTGTGAGGATAAATAAATAAATAAAGCAAGAATGCTATTCATAATGTATATTCATTTGGATGTCATTTACAAGGCAAGTTGTCTGAAGATAAGCATTAATGCTTTGAAACCGATGGTAATGAATTGGCCATTAAATGCCTACATTATGATAACAGTATATATGTGTGTGTGAGGATAAATAAAGCTAGAATGCTATTCATAATGTATATTCATTTGGATGTCATTTACAAGGCAATTTGTCTGAAGATAAGCATTAATGCTTTGAAACCGATGGTAATGAATCGGCCATTAAATACATACATTATAATAACAGTATATATGTGTGTGTGGTGTGAGGATAAATAAATGAATAAAGCAAGAATGCTATTCATAATGTATATTCATTTGGATGTCATTTACAAGGCAATTTGTCTGAAGATAAGCATTAATGCTTTGAAACCGATGGTAATGAATCGGCCATTAAATACATACATATATATACTGTTATTATAATGTGTGTGTGGTGTGAGGATAAATAAATAAATAAAGCAAGAATGCTATTCATAATGTATATTCATTTGGATGTCATTTACAAGGCAAGTTGTCTGAAGATAAGCATATAATGCTTATGATAACAGCCAATGGTCTGTTCCAAACTGACTCCACACTCTCAACCTCTCACCCCTACTCTTCTACACTTTACCACGTGACACCCCTTGACCAATAGAAAATGTCATGTGACGTTGTGCTGACTCATCCTAAAAATTTTCCATGCTAATTTACACGTAACTCTACATTTCTGACTCTTTCCATTCTCTCTCTCTATTATGTTACACTCACCCTCAGATGCAGTTTAGTCTCATACCAAGGACACCAAGATATTTAATGTAAGAAATTAAATAAAGAAATTATACTTACTTCGGTATATTTAAAATAAAAGACAATGTAATTTTAAGTCTTTCATCTTCTGTGTCAAATCAACTCCATCACACTGAAAAAGAAAAAAAAAGAGTTTAAATAACTGTGAACACATTGATAAATAATAATATAATAATAATAATATGAGACTGTAAACCATGTACTATGCGAATGTAGCAAACTAGCACAACGGGAGTACAAAACTAGACACGACTGGGTTCGGAGGTGATCCACTGGGAATTATGCAAACAATTTAATTTGACCATACAACAAAATGGTATATGCATAAACCAGAATCTGTTTCTTGAGAACGAAACGCATAAAATTCTCTGGGACTTTGAAATAAAAACAGATCACCTTATCCAGCAAGAAGACCAGACCTAGTGTTGATAAACAAAAAAGACAGAGACACCACTTGTCTAGTGCATCATTGTGGATGCCAAATCAAAGAGAGCAGATAGATTCCCAGGCTGAGTTTAAATGCCAGGTAGTAATGCCATCTAGTGGCAAGTTTACTGACAGCAAAGGAAGATAACCCTTTTCCACTCAAGACCATCCAGCAAGGGCAGACAATCGCTAAAAGTGTATATCTAAGTAGGGTAGCGAAGACATGAAGTCAATGGTGCTTGGTAACTGATAGTTGTTTACAGAGATTTTAATGTTGACGTGAAGTTAAAATTAAAATCTTGTGACAGAGAACACGAGGTGAGTGGCCTGCCGTATTCTCGAAGGAAGCAGGCTAGGCTTTGCCTGGCATGTGGAATCGAACCCGCGTCCTTCGGAATGCGAACGGGCGACACATTGGCACCAAATTCACAATACTACTGTCCCGGATGTAAGCGCAGGTACCCGGATGATGGCTACGAAGATTCCGGCAGCTAGGATTGGCTCGGGAATCTCATGCGTGGGGTGCAGACACCCGGATGTTGAAGGAAAATCTCGTATAAGTAGAGGTGGGGTGACGACAGCAAGCAGTTGCGATTTTTCAGCTTCTGATGAATAGAGTTGGTGATTGTACGACGACGACGGATTTTTTTCTTGTGCTGTAGATTTTGTGACAGCGACGACATTGTTGACCCCCACTCTCTTCACAAGTCGAATTTATTTTCCCCCTCTATTTTCTTCTTTTTCGTACCAGAAATCTATAGTTGAATTTTATACTACATTCTATTTGGAGGAACTCTTTGCGCAATGGTTATGATCATAGGAAAGGAAATAGTCGACCTATGTTCAAAACCTGGATGAGGCTATTTGTGATTCACTTTGCACTTGGGAAAGGTATGAAACCATCTCTTCTCCCTTAGCCATGGGTAAAGAGTAAGGAATACTGGATTAAACCATTAAATAAATCTTTTTGGAATACTTCGTTTTTCTATTTTCACAATCGGTAGAGCGTTCAGCTAGAAACCACAAGGTTCTTAGTTCAATACCGGCCCTCGCCAACTCAGCGTATGAATAGCACAAGGATCTGTGCGGTAAAGTAAGTAGCTGATGGTATGTGTGGCACTCCACCTCAGACGCAAAAAATCTCCTTGGGTCTAGCGCTAGTGAAAAGGGGATAGACTCCCTCGCTGATTGGCTGATACCGACTTTAGGCCACCCTGATGACTTTACTATTACGGACTTACATAAAACTTATATAAAGAATCCCTACCCCTCCAACCCCAACCAAAAAAAACAATTTTACATTGGGAACCAAAACTTTTAATCAAAAAAGTTTCACAAGTTTTGGGTGTGGAAGTTTTACGAAGTAATTCATGGGTAGGCATCCCATGATGCTTTTGGGTTTGAAGGTGAGAAGAGAAAAGAGATAAAAATGGAGAGATCGTCATGGAAATAAAAAAATAAATAAATTAAAAACTAAAAAAAATAAATAAATTAAAAACCAAAAAATATATTCAGAAATGAAAGTAAGAACAACAAAATATAAAGAAATAATGATAAAAGATTTGAAATTAATAGATTTTCTCCTGAATCTATTTGCGATAAATTACACTGCTCCAATGGAAAAGTGCTGACAAATTATATCTTATCAGCCAGTCAAATATTAAGTACAGATGGGGGAAAAAAAAAATCTTTAAAAATAAGGAAAGTTCTGAATTAGCTAGAAACCTACCAGAACAGTGCCAATAAAATAATACACATACACACACACACACACACATATATATATATATTTACCAGGATATGACACAAGGTCACTTTCTTAAGATGAGTTTAACAGGTTTAAATTCAAAGTTTTCTTTCTCCAATATATCTACCAAGCCTTCTGCATGAGCAGGATGTGACAAAAGGTCAATTTCTTAAGATAAGTTTAACAGGTTTAAATTCAGTTTTCATTCTATATATTTACCAACCCCTCCACATGAGTAGGATGTGACACAAGGTCAATTTCTTAAGATGAGTTTAACAGATTTGAATTCAGAGTCTTCATTCTATATATTTACCAACCCCTCCATATGAGTAGGATGACACACAAGATCAATTTCTTAAGCAGAGTTTAACAGGTTTTAATTCAGTTTTCATTCTATATATTTACAAACCCCTCCACATGAGTAGGATATGACACAAGATCAATTTCTTAAGCAGAGTTTAACAGGTTTTAATTCAGTTTTCATTCTATATATTTACAAACCCCTCCATATGAGTAGGATGTGACACAAGATCAATTTCTTAAGCAGAGTTTAACAGGTTTTAATTCAGAATCTTCCTTCTATATATTTACGAACCCTTCTGCACGAGCAGGACGTGACACAAGATCTATTTTTAAGTTGAGTTTTACAGGTTTGAATTCAGAGTCTTCCTTCTATATATTTACGAACCCTTCTGCATGAGCAGGATGTGACACAAGATCTATTTTTAAGTTGAGTTTAACAGGTTTGAATTCAGAGTTTTCCTTCTCCTAGACTGATTACCTAACCAAGGTTGTAGAGCCCAGTCTGCCCTACTATTTAACCAGTCAAATATTAAGTAAAGCTGGGACATAAAAAAAATATCTAAAAAAACAAAACAAAAAAAACCTTCTGAATTAGCTAGAAACCTACCAGAGCCGTGCCAATAAAAATAAAATAATCCACATACATACATCCTACCCAGAACACTTATATATCACTATATAATCCATATAATACAAAACATAATAAGTATTAATACAAAACATAAGTATTCACACACACATGTGTATGTATGTATGTATGTATGTGTGTGTGTGTGTGTGTGTACCAGTTATGAGAGTGAAAGAATCGTGCATGAAAACCTAAAGCGTCAACTTCGAAAGGGTTACACCTGTCATATTGGAGAGAACATGGAGGGTTGGAAGTGTCTGACATGTGGTCGAGTTTTGCTTTCGAGGGCTGGCTATGTCAATCATAGGAATCTTGCACCTGGGNAAAATAGTAGGGCAGACTGGCTCTACAACCTTGTTAGGTAATCAGTCTAGGGAGAGGAACTCTGAATTCAAACCTGGTAAACTCAACTTAAAAATAGATCTTGTGTCACATCCTGCTCATGCAGAAGGGTTCGTAATATATAGAAAGAAGATTCTGAATTCAAACCTGTTAACTCACTTAAAAATAGATCTTGTGTCACGTCCGTTCTGTGCAGAGGGTTCGTTAAATAATAGAAAGAAAGATCTGAATTCAAACCTGTTAAACTCAACTTAAAAATAGATCTTGTAGTCACATCCTGCTCATGCAGAAGGGTTCGTTTAATATTTAGAAGGAAGACTCGAATTTTAAAACCTGTTAAACTCACACTTAAAAATGATTGTGTGTCACGTCCTCGTTCGTGCAGAAAAGGAGGTATTCTTTAAAATATTAAGAAAGAGTTCTTGAATTCAAACCTGTTAAACTCAACTTAAAAAAATTAGATCTTGTGTCACATCCTGCTCATGCAGAAGGTTGAAATATAGAAGGAAGACTCTGAATTCAAACCTGTTACTTAACTTAAAAATAGATCTTGTGTCACAGTCTTGCTCGTTGCAGAAGGGTTCGTAAATATATAGAGGAAGATCTGAATTTAAACCTGTTAAACTCAATCTTAAGAAATTGGACCTTGTGTCACTTATTCCTACTCATGTGCGGGGGTAAATATATAGAATGAAAACTCTGAATTAAACCTGTTAAACTTAGCTTAAGAATTGACCTTTCTGTCACATCCTGCCATGCGAAGGCTTGGTAGATATATTGGGAAAGAAAACTTTGAATTTAAACCCTGTTAAATCATCTAAGAAATTGACTTGTGTCACTCCTACTCATTGCAAAGGGATTGGAAATATATAATATTATATATATTAATATGGTGTATTATTTATTGGGCACTGTTCTGTAGGTTTCTAGCTAATTCAGAACTTTCCTTATTTTAAGATTTTTTTTTTCCCCCATCTCTACTTATATATTTGACTGGCTGATAGATATAATTTTGTCAGCCTTTATCATGGAGCAGTGGTAATTTATCGCAAATAGATATCAGAGAGAAAATCTATTAATTCAAATCTTTTATCATTATTTTCTTTATATTTGTCTGTTCTACTTTCATTTCTGAATATATTTTTTGTTTTTAATTTATTTTATTTATTTCCATTGACGATCTCTCCATTATCTCTTTTCTTTCCACCTTCAAACCAAAGCAATCATGGTGCCACCCATGAATCTACTTCTAATAACTTCCACACCCAAAACTTGTGAACTTTTGATTAAAAAGTTTTGGTTCCCATGTAAAATTGTTTTTTTGGTTGGGGGTTGGGGGTGGTTAGGATTCTTTATAAAGTTTATGTAAGTCCGTATAGTCGGTTAAAAGGGGGTTCATTTCCAGGGGGCCTAAATCGGTAACAAGCCAATCAGCCGAGGGAGTCTATCCCCTTTCACTAGCGCTAGACAAGGAGATTGTTTGGTCTTGAGGTTTGGAGTGCACCACACATTACCTCAGCTACTTACTTTACCGCACAGATCCCTGGCTATTCTACGCTGAGTTGGCGAGGGCGGTATGATGACTAAGGAAACCTTGTGGTTCTCTGACTGAACGCTCTACCGATTGTTGAAAATAGGAAAAACGAAGTATTCCAAAAAAAGATTTATTTAAATGGTTTAATCCAGTATTCCTTACTCTTTACCCATGGCTAAGGGCGGAAGAGATTGGGTTTCTAACCTTTCCAAGTTGCAAAGTGAATCACAAAATAGCCTCATCCAGGTTTTGAACATGGTCGGACTTTTCCTTTCCTATTTGATCATACCAGTTGCGCAAAGAGTTTCCTCAATAGAATGTTAGTTATAAAATTCAACTATAGATTTCTGGTACAGGGAAAAAGAAAAAGAAATAGAGGGGGAAAATTAAATTCGCACTTGTTGGAGAGAGGGGGGGTCAACAATTGTCGTCGCTGTCACAAAATCTTAACAGCCGGGGCCACCAAAAGGGGAAAAAAAAAAAAAATCCGATTCGTCGTCGACAATCACCAACTCTATATCATCAGAAGCGAAATCGCAACTGCTTGCTGCTCGTCACCCCACCTCATACTTATACGAGATTCCTTCAACATCCGGGTGTCTGCACCCCACGCGCATGAGATTCCCGAGCCAATCCTAGCGCCGGATCTTCTGTAGCCATCATGCGGGTACCTGAGCGCTTACATCCGGGACATGTGTATTTGTGTTGATTGGTTGCCAAGTGTCGCAGTTCGCATTCGAAGGACGGGGTTCGATTTTCCACATGGCCAGCAAAGCCTAGCTGCATTCCTTCGGAATCGCAAGGCCATCACCTCGTTGTTCTCTGTCACAAGGATTTTATTTAACTTCACAGTCACATAAAATCTCTGTAACAATATCAGTTTACCAGCACCATTGACCTTCATCGTCTTCGTACCTACTATTAGAATATACACTTTTAGCGGCAATTGTCTTGCCCTTGCATGATGGACTTGAGTGGAGAAAAAGGGTATCATTCCTTTGCTGCCATTTAAACTTGCCACTAGATGGCATTACTACCTGGCTATTTTATTTAAACTCAAAGCCTGGGAAGCTATCTGCTCTCTTTGATTTGGCATCCACATGATGCACTAGACAAGTGGCTCTGTCTTATTTTTCTGCTTTTCAACACCATAGGGTTCTGTATTCTTGCGGGATAAGGTGATCTGTTTTAATTTCAAGTCCCAGAGAATTTTATTGCGTTCGTCTCAAAAGAACAGATTCTGGTTTATGGCAATACCATTTTGTTGTATGGTCAAAATTAAATTGTTGCATAATTCCAAGTGGATCACCTTCCGAACCCAGTCGTGTCTTAGTTTTTACTCCCGTTAGTGCTAGTTTAGTACAATATCGCCATAGTACAGGTTTACCAGTCTGCATCTCTTATTATATTATTATGTATTATTATTATCAATTGTTCACAGTTATTAAACTCTTTTTTTTCTTTCTTTTCGTGGAATTGGATGATTGATTTGACACAGAAGATGAAAGAACTTAAATTACATTGTCTTTTATTTTTAATATACCGAGTAAGTATAATTTCATTTATTTAATTTCTTACATTAAATCATCTTGGTGTCCTTGGTTATGACGACTAAACTGACTCTGAGGGGTGAGTGTAACATAATAGAGAGAGAGAATGGAAAGAGTCAGAAATTTAGAGTTAGTGTAAATAGCATGGAAAATTTTTAGGATGAGTTCAGCACAACATCACATGACATTTTCTATGTCCAAGGGTGTCACATGGTAAGTGTAGAAGAGTTAGGGGTTGGAGGTTGACGAGTGTGGAGTCAGTTTGCGAAACAGACCACTGGCTGTTATCATAAGCATTATAGCTTAGCTTCAGACAACTTGCCTGTGTAAATGACATCAAACTGAATATAATTATGGAATAGCATTTTGCAATTATTTATTTATCCTCACACACACCACACATATATTTTACTGCTATTATAATGTATGTATTTAATGGCCGATTCATTACCACGGTTTCAAGCATTAATGCTTAATCTTTCAGACAAATTGCCTTAGTAATGACATCCAAATGATATACGTTATGAATAGCATGTCTTGCTTATTTATCCTCACACACACAATATACTGTTATTTATATGATAGCATTTAATGGCCAATTCATTACCATCAGTTTCAAAGCATTAATGGCTTATCTTCAGACAAATTGCTTGTAAATGACATCCAAATGAATATACATTAGAATAGCATTCTTGCTTTATTATTAATTTATTTATCCTTTTCACACCACACACACACATATATATACTGTTATTATAATGTATGTATTTAATGGCCGATTCCATACCATCGGTTCCAAGCATTATGCTTATACTTACAGACAAATTGCCTTGTTAAATGACATCCAAATGAATATACGTTATGAATAGATTTGTTTATTTATCCTCACACACACAATATACTGTTGATTATTAATGTGGCATTTATGGCCAATCATTTACCATCGCTTTCAAGCATTAAGCTTACTTCAGACAAATGCCTTGTAAATGACATCAAATGAATATACATTATGAATAGCATTCTTGCTTATTTATTTATTTATCCTCACCCACACACACACATATATATACTGTTGATTATACTGATGTTATTTTAATGGCGCATCAATTACCATCGGTTTCAAAGCTTAATGCTTATCTTCAGGGACAAATTGCCTTGTAAAGACGATCCAAATGAATATACATTATGAATAGCATTTCTTTATTATATTTATCCTAAACCACACACCACATATAACAGTATAATAGTAATGTAATTTAATGGCCATTCATTACCATCGCAGTTTCAAAGCATTAATGCTTATCTTCAGACAAATTGCCTTGTAAAATGACCATCCAAATGAATATCACTATGAATGCATTTGCTTTCATTTATTATTACCCACACCAATATATACTGTTTTATAATGTATGTGATTTTAATGGCCGATCTCATTACCATCGGTTTCAAAGCATTAATGCTTATCTTCAGACAAATTTGGCCTTGTAAATGACATCATCCAAAATGAATTACATTATGCAATACATTCTAGCTTTATTTTTATTATCCTCACACCACACATCACCATATAATACTGTTATATAATGTAGGTATTTAATGCCGATTATTACATCGGTTTCAAAGCATTAATGCTTATGTTCAGACAAGTTGCCTTTGTAAATGACATCCAATGAATACAATTATGAATATGCATTCTTAACTTATTTATTATTATCTACCCCATCACACACACATATATACTGTTATATATAATTGTATTTAAATGGCCGAATTCATCACCATCAGTTTCAAAGCATTAATGCTTATCTTCAGACAAATTGCCTTATAAATGACATCCAAATGAATATACAGTATGAATAGCATTCTGCTTTATTTATCCTCACACACCATTATATACTCGTATCAAATGTAGGCCATTTAATGGCAATTATTACCATCGGCTTTCAAAGCATTAATGCTTATCTTCAGACAAACTTGCCTTGTAAATGACATCAAATGAATATACATATCATATAGCATTCTTGCTTTATTTAATTTATTTCCTCCACACCCCACACACACATATATATACTGTTTTAAATGATGATTAATGCCATTATTACCACGGTTTCAAGATTAATGCTTATCCATTCAGACAAATTGCCTTGTAGAATGACATCCAAATTGAATATACGTTATGAATAGCATTCTTGACTTTAATTATCCTCACACACATATATACTGTTATCTATAATGTAGGCATTTAATGGCATTCATTATCATTCAAGATATGTTTTTCAGACAAATTGCTTGTAAATGACATCCAAATGATATACGTTATGATAGCCAATTCTTGCGTTTATTTGACCCCATAGCCAAACTTAACTCCTTGCCTACTGTTAAACCACTGCCCAGCGATATCTCCCGCCACACCCAAGCAAGTACGGATAACCGATGCTTTCTTTAATAGGACTTATTTGAATAGTATAACGGATGGTTTACTCATCGGTAGAGCACCTTCCGGGTTCCGATAAAGGTCCTGCCAATTCAGTGACTGTGTAGCACAATAGATAATCTCGATCGTTGCAGTAAGTGAGAAGCTGATGGTAAGGTATGGCTCTCCACCTCAGAAAAAAAATCCAGTCTCCCTGGTCTAGCGCAAGAATAGACTCCCTCGCTGTCCAATGTACAGACCAATTAGGTTACTCCGCTTTTTTTTATTGAATAGTGACCTTTGAAATATTCCTATCATACAGGTAATAAATAAAGAAAATATTGTACAACTTTGAGGGAATCGCTTTATTTATTTATTTTTTATTTTCCTTATTTCTACTCAATAATGTGTGTATGTGTGTTAAAATAACACTGTCTGTAAGATTTTCCCTTTTAACGCGGTTGATTTGTGTTGTTGTTTTTCAGTCTAATGAGTTTATTAAAATTCTTTCTGTGGGACAATCTCTGAATATTCCAAAAATTAGTATTTTAGGGTGGTTTCTTTTTGTTGAAAATTTTTTAGGTTTTATTTATCCTTGTTTGATCCGAATTTTTCCTGCAGAGTCTTAGTTCACATACTCTTGGGCATCCATTTAATAAATATAGGTTGAGTATGTTCTAAATCTATCGACTCTAACTTTATATGGGCGTTCCATCGTCTTTGTACTCCCATACACCGTTGCAAGCATTGTGCTGCTCTCTTTTTCTCGTTCTTTGATGATTCTAATAATATATTATATATATACTATATAAATTATGGGTGTGTGTGTGTGTATATAATAGATATTTTTAGGGTTCATAAGGCAGAGGCAAATTTCAGAATCTGATATGTAGGCTTTGAATTTAATTTTGAAATATCTATAAACCAAAAATCACAGACTGAGAGAAAAAAGATATTTCATAGAGTGGAAATGTATACTTCTTTGGGGGTAAAGATTAAAAATGCAGGTGGTCAGAAAAGAAGTTCATGCTTGGACAGTCTTTCCTTGAAAATGGTGAACTGTAAACCAACACCATAGCGGCAAAATTCCTATCCTATCTGTCTCTATCGTATCATACTATATATATATATATATATATATATACATTATATATACTAGCAATATATGCCCCTCCGGGTGCAAGTATTAAGTTGATGTAATAAAATATTGTATTAAATTAGAAAGCTAAGAAACTAAATAAGAAACAGATAAAAGATTTAACAGAGGGAGTATAATAAAAAATGGAACAATGAAACTACTCTTCCATCACTCATCTCTTTCATTGTATTTTTCTAATTTAAATTTAGTTTATAAGAGAAAGATAATAATAAAATGACATTATTTTCTTGTTAAATGGATTTCTTTATTCATAAGATATTTTGTTATATTCATTAAAATAAAAACAAACAGTTAGAAATCAATAATATAAGGCACATATTATTAAATTATTTTTTAATATTATATGCAAATTGCCTTCCCTTCACACTGTAAACCGACTATTTTTGATATATAAATATAATTGCATGTTTAGTATGTAGACATAGTAACAGTTTAATATGATAAGACAATTTTATTAATAATTGAGGTTTAGAAAAAATAAAATCATGGAGAATGTTGATGTAATAACTAGGGAATTGTGACTTGAGTAGGAATATAGTTTCGGTTACAGACAGAAAAACACACATCTCCATTATAATAAGATATGTGTGTGTGTGTGGAGAGGAAAGTAGAGGAAAAGAGTTAAGGACTTATATATATATATATATATATTATATATTATATATATTGGAAGTGTAAGAGTGAGAAATTAATCCGACAGTATGTGGAGGAAAATTTTTAAGAAAACAAACACAGGGATTTGAATGATGGAATCTTATTGTATATACTTATTTTTTTATCACACATTCAAATACATGAACATCTCTATCTTTTACTCATATACAAATTGTTCAATTTTCCTGAAGAAGGTTTTGTTTTTTTTTAAACGAAAAGTACTAAATCACATAAATAGTTTCCACTTCATGACATCCTGTGTTTTGTTTCTTTAAAAAGTTTTCTCCAGTACTGTCGATTAATTCCTCATCTTACTTCATATTATAATATCTAATATATATATATATAAAGACCCTTACTCTTTTCCTTCTACTGCTAATAACTAATTTATGTATCATTTCTCTATGTCTTTACATTGGCATTTGGATTATTACCTGATGCCACGTGTAATGGTAAAGGTTAAGTTGGCAAGTTGGCATATATTTCATATTACTATAATTATATATATATATAATATATATATATAGGGTTCTCTATATATATATATATATATATATATATATATATGGCTTCTGGGATCTGACAAGGATCATCCTTTATTGATTACTTGAAAAAGATGCAACTGTAAACAGTCGCTCCTATTGCAATTTCTATCTTTTTTTGAAGCCCAAATTCACCTTATTCATTGAATGATCCTATATATATAATATAGTTTCTTACATGAAAGGACCCAAATACTATTGAATTCCTATGAAAAGGCTGCAACTTGTAAACAGTTTCCCTATTGCAAGCTCTTTGGAATTTCAATCTTATCATTGGGATGATACCTATATATATACCTATATATATTTATATATATATATAGTGAACCAAGGACAAAAAATGTGGTGGTCTGTGATGTGTATCTTCTGAGACATGAAAGGATCTATCACTCTGATTCCTGAAAAAAGTTCACCAGTAAAACAGTGCTTTCCTGTTGCAAATTCCCATGGCAAAATTCCCATTATATTTGATGGACCCTCATATCTATATAAAAAAAAAAGAAGCTAAGTTGGCAGGTGGCCTATTGTCGGGTATCAGCCAGGCAGTGAGGGAGGTCTATACCTCTTTTTGCTAGCACTAGACCAAAGGAGAGTAGTTTTGCTTGAGGTTGCAGCACCACACCTACCGAAACAGCTCCCACCTACAGATCAAAATTACCCCATCTATGAACTATTATGTGGGTGGATGGGAACCGGTATCAAACTCGGACCTTGCATTCCTGGGCAGACACTTACCAATTGATCTAACCAGCCTCTAATAATATATAATATTATATATATATATATATATTATATTTGTGTTGTCTTCTGGGACATGAAAGGACCAATCACTATTTATTTACTTGAAAAGGTGCAAACAAATAGTGCTTTCCGTTGCCAATGCCCTTTAGATAATATTCAGTTATTTATTGAACAACCTCATATATATATATACATAAGATATAATTACTATATATATAATATATAGTCATCCACAGACACCGTGTTTTCACTTATCAAGTCTCATCATGTGGCTAGACATTTGTGCATAGATATTCGGATCGATTCAGCATCAGTTGGACAGGGCTACTGCTCAGCTATCATCATCCACCAGATAGAGGGGGATTTTAACCGTATTTAAGTACACACATCTCTTTGTAGTAAAGGCCCCATAGAGTGCTCCATCTCTTGTACAGGAGAGTGTTGCTTACCTTTATTGGCCAGTCTCAGCATGAAATCCCTTCCAAAGTGCTCAATCCCAAGGATGCGCGCAGCAATATTAGTCATCCACAGACACATATTCGACTATCAATGTCATCTTCAGTGTGCGCTGGACATTTGTAAGCTACTACAGTCAGACAGCTCTATACCACTCGGCTATTGTCACCCACAGAATGCGAAGTGACGTATCCATTCACATTCCAGAAGCACACACACATATATATGTGGTGTGGCTTCTGCGGAATGTTGAAAGGGCCCATCACTATTTGCTTATGACCTGTTTAAGGGGTTTCAATAATATAAATACACAACACAGAGAATGAAAGAGAGAAAGATGTATTCAGCAAATATATCAATGGTACAACATGAATAGATGTTTCCTTGTTACAGGTACACGCAAGAACATGTATCTGCTACTTCTCACTTGCAGTAGCTCTTTTACCTGTTAAATATACCCTTGCGCGTAAGTCCATGTTTCGTGTCAAGTGTGAGTTCACCTTACACAACACTATTGAGTTCCATTATTAACAGTTGCTTCCTGTTGCCTAAATTCTTTTGCAAATTCACCTATATTTATTGATGGCCCTTATATATGCGCTGGCAGAAAGTACTGGCACATCAACATCTGCAGGAACAGCTCACGTGAACATCTGTGGCGTCAAGTTGTTTTTCAAAATGGAGTCGGCTGGGGCGTTAGAATGCACCAACTGCTAAACTCTGCGGAGGGGTTAGACTCCCCCAATGGGGCCACTTGTTGGCCGTGGAGTGGCGACCCGTGATGCTTAGGGGATAGAGCCCAGGTGGATAGCAATTCATGACATGCAATACTCCACTATTGCCTATCTTGGGCAGATGGGGCGGTCGGAGAGGCCCCCTCCATCACGGTTGGTCACGTCAAGGCCCTGGCACATATGATTTCCCCCTATTGCCTCTTATGGCAAGCCCAACCCCTTTTTATTCATATGGGTGCTAGGAAGGCGGTGGCTGTGGGGGTCTTTACATGGGTCCCCTGGGAATGACGTTAAACTCTATCTGATGGTGACTGGTTCAGTTTTGGAGGTTTGGGAATGTAGGAGTCCCCATTCATCACATTGCTCCCTGGTCCACTCTGACCTGAGTGGTAGATCCTGTTAGGTCCCATCTATGGGTATAAATAGAAAATGTATTTTAAAAAAAAATTGTTTATACCATTAAGAATGATTTATTTCAAACTTTATCGGCATTAAATGACCCACTGAATTGATATGCCATAAAACAAAACAAACAATCTTTAAAAAAAACAAACAAAATAAACATTGGACTTCACAGTTACAGGAGGCGTTGTAACTTCAGGGGCGCAAGAATTATATAGTCTCCCAAGACTGCAATGCTGATATATAAAATAAACTTTAATATTGTTTTTGTCTGTGAGATTAATAATTTTGCTTTAATGAGTTTGAAAATCATCAGAATTGAACCACATACTCTTTTGTATCCATTCCAATAATCTAACCACTCGCCTCTCCATTCAACCATTTAGACTTTGTTTTATTTCTAATCGAAAAATTTAAAAAGGTGTAAAATTCCAGAGAGTAGGTTTTTAATATTATTTTTAACTCAGACATGATGACAAGAATTTATTGGAAAGTTGGGGAGGTATTTAGCGCAATGGTTATTAATCAATTCTATTAATTAAATCAATTTGTAGGAAATAAAATCGATCAACTTATTGATCTTGGTATGATGTTAAACTGCATCTAATGGTGAAGTTTCAATTTTAAAGCTCTGGTGTGTGTAGAGTACCCCTTTATTGCCATTACTCCCAGGTCCACCATCTATTGGGGAAATAGAAAAATGAGTTAAAAAATGTGTTTAAAAATTTTAATCAGAGACGGTTGATGAAACTCGTATCTGTTTATCAAAATTTTGATTGTAGATTCACTTCTCAGACTTTTGTAAAATTAAATTTCCTTTGAAAGACCAGAGAGATTGTTTTTGCTGAGGTGGAGCACCACACCTTCCGTTCAGCTAAACCAGCCCCTACTATACACACACACACACACACACACATATATATATATATATATATATATATAAGATTTTTGGATGTTTGTTTTTATAGAAGCAATGTTGAATAAATTATTATTTATATTTTTGCTTGAAGGCAATTATAAATGCATGTATCGCATAAAATTCGATAATTATAGAAAATAATCTTGACAAGTAAATCCCGTCGGAGGGGAGTCGCTAGTATACATCGCTGAAGAGACTTAATAAAGTCGAAACAGTCTGTACGGTGTTCTGCATAGCGAGCCATCCTTTGCGGGATTTACTTGTCAAGATTATTTTCTATAATTATCGAATTTTATGCGATACATGCATTTATAATTGCCTTCAAGCAAAAATATAAATATATATATATATATATATAAAAGGATATGAAAACAACACAATGTGCTGTTAAAGTGAAAAGATTTTATATCATATTCATAGCTAACATTGAACAATATTTCGATTTATAAAAATCATCTTCAGAGCTTGTTTTACTCCAGATTTATCAAGAGCAGAGACGAAAATAATATGAATTCAAAACGAAAACATTGATGTTGCAAAAAAGTTATGCAGTACATCAATGTTTTCGTTTTGAATTCATATTATTTTCATCTTGTTAAGTCCGGAGTAAAACAAGCTGTGAAAATGATTTTTATAAATCAAAATATTGTTCAATATTAGCTATGAATATGATATAAAATATTTTCACTTTAACAGCATATTATGTTGTTTTCATATCCTTTTATCTATACTCATACCATCGGATTCATTTCCTTTCTATTAACTTTATATATATATATATATATATATATATATATATATATAATATATATACATATATATATAATGTCTCTATACATCTTCTGAGACATAAAAGACCCATCATTATTGATTTCCTTGATAAAGGTGCAAATGTAAACAGGGTTTCCTGTTGTTAACTGAGACAAAATTCATCTCATTTATTGAATGACCCTTTTATTTATTTATATATATATATATATATATATATAATAAGCTTTGGTATTAATTTTGTCTGTGAGATTAATTCTTTAGTCTTAATGAGTTTGTAAGTCATCATAATTGAACCACATACTCTTTTGTATCCATTCCAATAATCTAATCCTCTAGCAATTTTAATCAGAGATGATTATTGATAAAACTCGTTTCTGTTCATCAATATTTCGATTATAGATTCACTTCTCGGACTTTTGTGATATTCTTTTGTGGCAATGATCGAATTTTCCGATGAATGTTACAGATTTGTGTTTGCTGTTGTTGTTGGAACGAAATTAAATGGAAAATATTTGAAACTGCGGATTTCTTGGATTATTTCTCGTTTCTTTTTTCCTCGGATTTTTCTTCTCTGTCCGTGTTTGGAATAAAGTCTTGTTTAATCCGCGAGGAAAATAATTAGCAGGAAGTCCAATATTGGATTTTGAGCCTTATTAGAAAATTGGAGAATAGGGACAGGGAATTGGCAGGAGAGTGGGGGGGTGAAAAGGGAATTGGGTGGAAGGTGTGGGAGGACAGGGAATTGGGAAGGAGGTGTGGGGACAAGGAATTAGGTGGGGATGGAAGGAAATTAGGTTGGAGATGAGGTGGACCGGGAAATTAGGTGGGAAATGGGGGGAGGGGCAAAGAAATTAGGTGAGAGAAGAGTATTAAGATTTCAGTGAGAGAAGGGGGGCAGGTAATTTAGGTGGGGGGTGCTGGGAAAGGGAAATTAGGTGGGATATTAGGGGACACAGGGAAATTAGGTGGGATATTGGGAGGGGACAAGGAAATTTGGTGACGGAAGAGTATGAAGATTTAGGTGGGAGAAAGGGGGGGGGACAGGGAAATTAGGTGGGGAAAAAGGGAGACAGGGAAATTAGATGGGAGAAAAGGGGGGACGGAAATTAGGTGGGAGAAAGGGGGAACAGGGAAATTAGGTGGGAGAAGGGGGGACAGGGGTGGGAGAAAGGGGGACAGGGAAATTAGGTGGGAGAAAGTGGGGACGGAAATTAGGTGGGAGAAAGGGGGAACAGGGAAATTAGGTGGGAGAAACGGGGAGACAGGGTGGAGAAACGGGGGAGACAGGGAAATTAGGTGGGAGAAAGGGGAGATAGGGAAATTGGTGGGAGAAAGGGGGACAGGGAAATTAGGTGGGAGAAGGAGTATAGGGATTTAGGTGAGAGAATGGTGAAATTAGGATTTAGGTTTGGAGATTGGAGGACAGTTGAGTTATGGACTTCTTAGCCACCAAGAATCTGTCCTTAAGCATCACAGGTTGTATTGGGGGGAGGGATTTTACCCTCTGCAGAGATACAGTTGGTGTATTCTTCTTCCCTATTTAACAGAGTCGTCTGTTGATAGTTGCTATACAGATGAGAGGTTAGACTGTACTTGGAACTATATAATTGCTTATGACTATCTAAAAAGTGTTTTTTTGAGTAATACGGTACTTGTGTGTGTTAGTGCAATCTGCTATAGATTTAGATTTTAGTCATTTTTTAAATTAATATTTTCAGTTTTGTACTTTAGTGAACTTGTCCTGATGCTTCTGACATCATTAATTTCTGGCAATCATGTGAAATTTTTCTAGAAATGATAAAATTTGCTCAGCATTATGTCGGCCATTTGCATTTATGTATCAATGAGAACAAATATTTTCAGTTATGAAAATTGATTAAAAATAAAAACCACATCAAGATTGGCCAATCAAAATCTAAAGAATTCTCTGCTGCTCGCAGTAACTAATTTAACTCCAAACATTAAAGATTTCTCAAATTCAGACCAGACTGAAAAGTTTCATCAAATCAAGTAATGTTTATCTTGCTTTTATATCAAATCAGTGAGTCACTGGTAGGATTGTTGAGATATCATTCTTTCTGCTACATGGGCTGACTCAAAACTGAAACAAGATATTGTTTCATTATATATACTAGCAAATATATTCACCCTCCGGGTGCAAGTATTTAAGTTTTGATATAATAAAATATCATATTAAATTAGAAAGGCTAATGAAACTGACTAAGAATGCAGATAAAAAGATCTGCAACAGAGGGGGTATAATCGAAAAATAGAACAACTTTGAAACTAACTATTCCATCATTTTCCATTACTCCCCTCATTCATTGGTAAATTTAGTTAAATTAGTAAGTTTAGTTAAAATAGGAAGTAAAGGATAATATTACAGTTATTTCTTCTTGTAAATAAATTTCCTTTAAGATTTATCCACAAGATTTTTGTTTATATTTCTTAAGATAAAACCAAACAATTAGAAATCAATAATACCAAGCACATATTTATTAAAATAAAATTTTAAATATCAATATGCAAATTAGCCTTCTCGTTCAAACTGTAAACCGCTATTTTGTTGTATATATAAATACAATCACATGTTATTAGTATGTAGATATGGTCAACAGTATTAATAATGTAAAACAATTTTTATTAATAACTGAAGGTTTAAAAGAATGAAATCATGGAGAATTTGACGTAAATAATTAAGGGAATTCTGACTTGAGTAGTGATATAGTTTCGGTTACAGACAGAAAAACACACAATCTCCATTATAATAAGATATATATATATATATATGATTGCCGAATCCCAAAACAACTATTTTACAGGGAAATCTCAACTGGCAAATGTCGTCAGTGCAAACACAAGTTGAGGTTTAAGGACTGCGTCAAGAATACTCTGAAGAACACTGCTATTGCTGTGAAGGACTGGCTGAAGCTAGCTTGGAAATAGACCTGGCTGGACAGCCACCATCTATCGGTCTGTGGAAGAATTTGAGTCCAACCGAATTAAATGCCAAAAATTGAAGCAAGCTATTAGAAATATTATTGTTATTATTATAATATATACATATATATATATATATGTAGCAATAGTATATGATTATCACTAGCTCACTTGGTGACTTAGTGATGCACTAAGTTTTTGCACTATTAGTGGAGTGCTCAATATCAGTGATAGAGCTATTACACACACATATATAATGGACTCTCCCGTCGATTTTCGACATATGAGGGTTCATACACATAATGAATACCCACACAGTGATTTGTTCATAGTGGTGAAGGCTTGTGTTGGACCATCCACACTTTTTGGCACAGTCGATAGGAAAGAATTGGTGCATCAAGGGTTGCCACAAACCCAATCAACGACCGACCTCAGGAATTTTGAATTCAGAGTTATCCCTCTCCTAGACTGGTTACCTACCCAAGGCTGAAGGGCCCAGTCTGCCCTACTATTTAACTTATAGCTGGAGGGAGAATATATGGATTCATACCTTTCCCAAGGGTATTAGCACCAAGTGAAATACCAACAGCTTCGTCTAGGAATTGAACTCGAATCGACAAGTCCATTTTCCACGACTCTAACCACTAGCCCACGCGCCTCCATACACATATATATATATATATATATATACACACACACACACCACACACACACACCCAAGTCTTATGTACAAGCATGATGTGACACAAGGTCAATTTTTAAAGTGACACCACGCATTTAGCCCATGTTTTGTTGATGCTAGACCAAGAGAAAGAGAATGAGAATTCCCAGGTTGCTGTTTAAATACCCAGCCACCTATTGGCGAAAACTTCACAGTAAGGGAAGGTAACTCTTTTAAACCCAAGTCCATCCCAGTGGTGGCAGACAATCACAACACCTGATTGTGTGACAACTCTAGACAGTCACTGGTGAAAATAAATTTGATGCTTATTGATTATAGACAAAGAGTTAAACACAATATTCAACAACATATTTGTGTGAAAAGACATTTTCATCTGTCATTGTAATTAAAACTCATTACCAGTCCCAGCTTGAAATAAAATTGTCTCTCCATTTTGCATTAACATCATTAAAGCCCAAAATCCATAACCTTATTTGAAACAAACAGGAACTAATATCACACTAAAAATGTGTAGTAATTAAATAAGCTCCAATTATTTTGTAATGATTAAACTATAACTTAATTATATTTAACAGGTGCATTTCATATTAATAAAATGGAAGTTTTATAAATTTATTTACTTTTCTTGAAACAAACAACATATTAGTGGTCTGCTGGATTTGAAATGATGAATTTCGTGATCTGTCAGATCCAAAAGGTTGGCACCTGCAGGTTGAGAACAACTTGTTCAATAAATAATAATATATATATATATATATATATATATATATATATTATTATTATAATGGAGATTGTGTGTTTTTCTGTCTGTAACCGAAACTATATTACTAATCGAGTCACAATTCACATAGTTATTTACATCACATTCTCCATGATTTTATTTTTATTTAAACCTCAATTATTAATAAAATTGTTTTATATTATTAATACTGTTGGCCATATCTACTTACTAATAACATGCAATTGTATTTATATATACAAAAAATAGCGGTATACAGTGTGAATGGGAAGGCTAATTTGCATATTGATATTAAAAATTTGATTTTAATAAATATATGCTTAGTATTATTGATTTCTAATTGTTTGGTTTTATCTGATTGAATATGAGCAAAAATCTCGGGGATAAATCTTAAAAGAAATCCATTAAGAAGAAGAAATAACTGTAATATTATTCTTTACTTCCTATTTTAACTAAATAGTTAAATTAGGAAAATTTACCAAAGACAGACGGGAGTAATGGAAAATGATGGAAGAGTTAGTTTCAAAGTTGTTCTATTTTTCAATCATACCCCCTCTGTTCCAAATCTTTTTATCTGCATTCTTATTCAGTTTTATTAGCCTTTCTAATTTAACATGATATTTTATCATATTAAAACTTAAATACTTGCACCCGGAGGGTGCATATATTTGCTAGTATTTATAAAGGAAAAGTTGACTTACCAGTGAATTTGGTCACGATGGTTAGTAAGTTTGGAATTCAGAGGGGTAAGTCAGCGATATAACAAATACAAAGCGCTCAATACTAAGTAGAGCAAATTTATTATAAAATGGGTACAAGAGATAACCTACTGGAGTTTCACCATAAGGATCTTCAGGGTTAAATCTGCTGAATTAATCGAGACACCGATTAATAGCAGTCAATTTCACGTGTGTAGTCATTGCATTAAAATATATATATATAATTGCATTGCATTAAAATATATATATATATATATATATATAAAATGGTTTTGTAATTTGCTTGAAGCATTGTGTTTATATTAGTCTACTGGTTGGTTTTGAAGGCTATCACAATGCAAGTGTAAAGAAAAAAGAAGGTAACTGCGGTGTTTGTTTGTTAACCCATGGTTTATTCTCAATATTTCGGGATAAAAAATCTCCTGTAGATGGGATTTTTATCCCGAAATATTGAGAATAAACCACAGGTTAACAAACAACACCACAGTTACCTTCTTTTTTCTTTACACTTGCATTGTGATAGCCTTCAAAAACAACCAGCAAACCAATATGTGTGTGTGTGTGTGTGTGTGTGTGTGTGTGTATATATATACATATATATACACAAATGTATGCATCCTGTGCAAGTATTTAAGTTTTGGTGTAATAAGAAATTGTATTAAATTATAAATACTAAGGAAACTAAATAAGAATGTAGATAAAATGATTTAAAACAAAAGAGGATATAATAAATAGAACAACTTCAGAACTAACTCTTCCATCATTTTCCATCACTCCCATCTTTCATTGCTAAATTTTCCTAATTTAATCTATTTAGTTAAATTAGGAAGTAATGAATAAAATTACAGTTATTTCTTTGTTAATGGATTTCTTTTAAGATCTATCCCCAAGATTTTTGCTCATATTCCTTAAGATGAAACCAAACAATTAGAAATCAATAATACCAAGCACATATCTATTTAAATTAAATTTTTAAGATCAATATGCAAATTCATCTTCCCATTCACACTGTAAACCGCTATTTTGTTGAATATATAAATATAATTGCATGTTATTAGTATGTAGACACGATCAACAGTCTTAATAATGTAAAACAATTTTCTTAATAATTGACGTTTAAATAAAAAATAAATCATGGAGAATGTTATGTAAATAACAAAGGGAATTGTGACTTGAGTAGTGATTTACTTTCGGTTACAAACACACAATCTCTATTATAATAAGATTATAAACATATATTTTATATATATATATATATAATATATATATGAGGGCCAGTTTAGCTCAGTTGGTAGAGCGCCCAACTAGGAACCACAAGGTTCTGGGTTTGATATCGAACCTTGCCAACTCAGCATATGAGTAGCACAAGGATCATTGTGGTAAAGTTAAGAGTTGATGGTAGGTATGGCACTCCACTTCAGATGCCAAAACAATCTCCTTGGTCTAGTCCTAGTGAAAAAGGGATTGACTTCCTTGTTGTCTGGCTGATACCAACATTAGAAAACTCTGAATTCAAACCTGTTAAACTCTGCATAAGAAATTGACCTTGTATTGCACTCTGCTTTTGCAGAGGAGTTGATTTTATATATATATATATATATATATATATATATATATATATAACATTTTTAGAAAAAAACAAATGATTTTATTAGTTTGCTGACAGATCTGTTTCAACCTTTTAATAAAGCGGTCTTCATCAAGAGCAACATATTATGAAGGAAAGACGGAATGAATAAACCGTTAAATAGGAGGGGTACAAACGAACGCTGACGTTCGGGGCCGGAATTTTTTTAATTTTTTAAAAATGCGTATTCTGTGTTAAAAATAAAATAAATTTTATTTTTAAAAATCAGAAGCATTATAATCCATAAGAAAAAACTCAAAAGAGTTTGAAGTATAAAATATATAAAAAAGGTATCAAAAATGTTCAGGATGTATTCCAGCTACAAAAAGTAAGTTTAGAAAGTCCACGGCACAATTGAAGAAAGATGGAAAGTTTCAAGAATTTGTAATGCTGACAAATCTGTAGTGTTGTAGTTCTTATTAACCTCCGGTGATGTTAAAATCCAGATATTTTGTTTTTTCAATAGACAATATGAAGGAAATGGAAGTGAATCCGACAGTATGAATTGAACATTTTTAGAAACAAACAATTAGCAAACTAATAACATCATTTGTTTTTTCTAAAAATGTTCAATTCATACTGTCGGATTCACTTCCATTTACTTCATATATGTATATAATATAAAATATTTTGAAGGCAATTTACAATGCAATATGTGTTGAATTTATTTAACTTTTGTTTTTTTTTTCAAAACTAAATATTTTCGGAAGTAAAATTCCATCTTTAACACATATTGCATTGTAAATTGCCTTCAAAATATTATATTATATACATATATATATATATGAAGTAAATGGAAGTGAATCCGACAGTATGAATTGAACATTTTTAGAAAAAAACAATTAGCAAACTAATAACATCATTTGTTTTTTCTAAAAATGTTCAATTCATACTGTCGGATTCACTTCCATTTACTTCATATATATATATATATATGTATATAATATAAATATTTTGAAGGCAATTTACAATGCAATATGTGTTGAATTTATTTAACTTTTGTTTTTTTTGTTCAAAACTAAATATTTTCGGAAGTAAAATTCCATCTTCAACACATATTGCATTGTAAATTGCCTTCAAAATATTTATATTACACTTACACACAATGCTTCAAAGATACTATAAAGAAACAAACTTTATTTCACTATGCCGAGCAAGGTGATATTTATAGTAAAAATTAAAAGAATTTCGAACATTTTCCATGTGCGGTAGCAGCCGAGCCAAGTTAACATCACGGAATTAGCCGATTTAACATCACGGAAAAAAAATTTCAAATATACGGCGTTCATCAACTTCTTAAACAACAGATGATTACAATATTGCCGTGGGATAAGTACTATAAAAAAATCACCTAGTATTTTCAATAACTCTGAAGATGGAATTTTACTTCCAAAAATATTTAGTTTTGAAAAAAAAAAAAAAGTTAAATAAATTCAACACATATTGCATTGTAAATTGCCTTCAAAATATTTATAATACACTTACACACAATGCTTCAAAGATACTATAAAGAAACAAACTTTATATATATATATATATACATATATATATATATATATATATGTATATGATCTCTAACCATTTGTACTTGGAGATCTACAAGCAGAGAGAAAGGTTGTTCCCCTCATTTCTGGGAGGACGCAGATGGGAAATAAAAAAAGTAATTATGAATAATGTAAGATATGTTGGGTACATGGTTGGTAGTGGGTCAGATGCAAAGAAAGGCACTTTTTTAAATTCATTAATAATACATCTTTTCAAAATACCCACAGAAGATTGTATTCTGGATAGTTTAAAAACATCTTTTGGGGTATAATAAACAAGGGCCATCTGAACACAATGTGCAACTGATTATTATTCTAGAAATTTATTTACATTTTTTAAAAATGAGTTCATATTAGTGGTTTACTAGATTTAGAATTAGGAATTTAGTGGCACCATTAGATTAGTGCCTGCTTCTTTCAAGGTTTCTTTGTATACTGTTAATTTCATCAATAAATGAACAATGCATTTTAATAGTAAAATCATTTCTGATGTATCTTTATTGTAAAGGTGTTTTCCAATGCATCTTTATAGTAAAAAAATCATTTCAATGCATTTTTATAGTAAAAATCATTTTCAATGCAAAAATCATTTCCAATGCATTTTTAAAAATCATTTCCAATGCATTTTTATAGTAAAAATCATTTCCAGTGGATTTTTTATAGTAAAAATCATTTCCAATGGATTTTTTATAGTAAAAATCATTTCCAATGGATTTTTTATAGTAAAAATCATTTCCAATGCATTTTTATAGTAAAAATCATTTCCAATGGATTTTTTATAGTAAAAATCATTTCCAATGGATTTTTTATAGTAAAAATCATTTCCAATGCATTTTTATAGTAAAAATCATTTTCAATGCATTTTTATAGTAAAAATCATTTTCAATGCATTTTTATAGTAAAAATCATTTCCAATGCATTTTTATAGTAAAAATCATTGTCCAATGCATTTTTATAGTAAAAATCATTTCAATGCATTTTTATAGTAAAAATCATTTCCAATACATTTTTATAGTAAAAATCATTTCCAAACGTATTTTTATAGAAAAAATAATTTCCAATGCATTTTCATAGTAAAAGATCATTTCCAATGTATTTATTTTCTTTGTTTTGTGTTTCTGTTTTGTCAATTGATTTCATGAATATCTTTGTGATGATTTTCAGATATGCTGGGGGTACTACTCCATGGGGTCACCCAAACGTGATTGGATTTGAGACCCCTAGGCATGATGATGGATCACTTGAAGTCATCGGATTCACATATACATCATTGGTAAGTTTGTTTTTTGTTTTCTTTTTATCTTTTCAACCGAAATCCTACACTCAAAATAACTTCAAATGAAAACAGGACCTAATAATTCATTCTATTTTTTCTTATTTTTTTTTTTTTTCGTTTTGGTGTGCGAATTAAAGTATTTCTTATTAATATATCTTATTACCATCCCAAAACTTCATAAACTATTTTAGATTGGGTTCTGTAGAAGAATTCCAATTACCATTGAATTGCCGTCCTGTTGGTGGGGCGTTAGAATGCACCGACTGCACCTCTGCAGAGGGGTAAGACTCCCCCAATGGGGCTACCTGTTGGCCGTGGGTGGCGACCCGTGATGCTTAAGGATAGAGCCCAGGTGGATGAGCAGTTCATGACATGCAATACTCCACTTTGGCCCTATCTTGGGCTAGACGGCGGTCGGAGAGGCCCCCTCTGATCAATCGGCTGGTCACGTCAAGCCCTAGCACCTATATGATTTTCCCAAACCTATTGCCCTTATGGCAAGCCCCAACCCCTTTTTATCATATGGGTGCTAGAAGGTGGTGGCTGCAGGTCTACATGTCCTGGGAATGACGTTAAACTCTATCTGATGGTGAGGTTCCAGTTGTGGAGGTTTGGGGAATGTGGAGCACCCCTTCATCACCATTGCTCCCTGGTCCACTCTGACCCGGAGTGGTAGTACCTGTTAGGGTCCCATCTATGTGTTAAATAGAAAAATGTATTTATAAAAAAAATTGTATTATCCATTAAGAATTGATTTATTTCAAAACTTTATCGGCATTAAATGACCCACTGAGGTTAATATGCCGTAAAACAAAACAAACGAAACCAAACCATTGAATTGGCAGACAAGGCAACAAGGATGCTGTAACCCAATACAGATTTTACCTTGTTGCAAGCCTACTGCAAAATGACAGGTTATTTATAAAACACATTAGCACCACAGAAACCAAGCAGCCAATCAGAACTCAAGGAATGGAATCACCTAAATGCATGAATGGAGTATTCCTGAGTTCCATAAGTACCAGCTGTTTTAGGCACTGGTTCAGTTGTGCTTAGCTAGTTCTTGTTGCTCAAACGAACAGTATACTAACTCACTTTATTGGAAAACCAATAGTTAAATTATCTTCCCATGCCGCTAGGGGTTGAATCTCCAACATGAGGTTGGTGGGAGAATCAAACCCTGGCACTTATCTGAAGGCTGTCAACCGGAGGAGTCACCTGAACAAGGTCTCCATCCACAGCCCACTTTAAAGGGCAGTTTCACCAGGCGAGTAGCTTCAAAAAAGCACTCCCTACACTTTTACTTATTGAATGATAACCAGCCTGGACAGACGCGTCGCAAAGCACTCCCAACACTTTACTTTCTCCAGGAGAGACATCTCAACTGCACTCTACAACTGCAACAACCAGAATTCCCTTTCTAGTGTCACTTCACCACAAACTGTAATTTCACCTCTCAGATAAGTCCTGTAGCAAATGCCACCAAAATTTGCAACAATATTTTTTGTACCCTTTGTCAATATATGTGTTTAATTTACATTTGTGTTGTTTTCTTCTTTGTCTGAAACAATTGCCTACCACTGGGAGAATAAGAGCTCCCTACGAGCCCGTAATTCCTCTTAACTTCAACAGGTTCTATTCATAAGGGAAGTAAATTACTATTTGGATTTTTCGGTCTGTTTTCCTCATATTTATTCTTATATACACAACATTTTGACCAATGTGCCCTCCAGCCTTCTTCAGGTGTTTCTTGATGGACTCAGAACCATTTCATCAAACTTGGGAGCCTTCATGTCATAATTGGAAGCCTTTACAGAAAATTATTTCTACCAATTTATTGATACACATGAAGTTAATGAAAAATTCCAGACTAAAATTATTTCTACCAATTTAGTGTCCTGGGTATGAAGCTAACCTACATTTAGTGGTGAAGTTCCAATTTTGGAGCTCTGGGGAGTGGGAAATTAATAGTTCTTACTTTCAGGTTCACTCTAACCCATAACCCTTCTTTATAATATGGGTGCTAGAAAGCAGTGGCTGAAGGCCAACCACACGTTTATTAATACACATGAAGTTATTTATTCTAATTAATAGATACACATGAAGTTAATGAAAATTATTTCTACCAATTTATTATTGACTACCAATTTATTAATACATGAAGTTAATGAAAATTATTTCTATTTATTGATACACATAAAGTTAATGAAAATTATTCCTACAATTATTAATACACATGAAAATGAAATTAAGATACACATGAAGTTAATGAAAATTATTCCTACCAATTTATTAATATACACATGAAGTTAATGAAAATTATTTCTACCAATTTATTGATACACATGAAGTTAATGAAAATTATTTCTACCAATTTATTGAACACATGAGTTAATGAAATTATTTCTACCAATTTACACATGAAGTTAATGAAAATTATTTCTACCAATTTATTGATACACATAAAGTTAATGAAAATTATTTCTACCAATTTATTAATACACATAAGTTAATGAAAATTATTCCTACCAATTTATTAATACACATGAAGTTAATGAAAATTATTCTACCAATTTATTGATACACATGATTAATGAAAATTATTTCTACCAATTTATTAATACACATGAAGTTAATGAAAATTATTTCTACCAATTTATTGATACAGTTAATGAAATTAGAAAAGTTAATGAAAATTATTTCTACAATTTATTGATACACATGAAGTTATGAAAATTATTCTACCAATTTATTAATACACATGAAGTTAATGAAAATTATTTCTACCAATTTATTGATACACATAAAGTTAATGAAAATTATTTCTACAATTTATTGATACACATGAATTAATGAATTATTCCTACCAATTTATTAATACACATGAAGTTAATGAAATTATTTCTACCAATTTATTGATAGTTAATTGAAAATTATTTCTACCAATTTATTGATACACATGAAGTTAATGAAAATTATTTCTACCAATTTATTAATACACATGAAGTTAATGAAATTATTCTACCAATTTATTGATACACATAAAGTTAATGAATTATTTCTACCAATTTATTGATACACATGAAGTTAATGAAAATTATTCCTACCAATTTATTAATACACATGAAGTTAATGAAATTATTTCTACCAATTTATTGATACACATAAAGTTAATGAAAATTATTTCTACCAATTTATTGATACACATGAAGTTAATGAAAATTATTCCTACCAATTTATTAATACACATGAAGTTAATGAAAATTAATTTCTACCAGTTTATTGATACACATGAAGTTAATGAAAATTATTCCTACCAATTTATTAATACACATGAACGTTAATGAAAATTATTTCTACCAATTTATTGATACACATGAAGAAATTCTACAATTTATTGATACAATTATTATTCCTACCAATTATTAATACACATGAAGTTAATGAAAATTATTTCTACCAGTTTATTGATACACATGAAGTTAATGAAAATTATTTCTACCAGTTTATTGATACACATGAAGTTAATGAAAATTATTTCTACCAATTAATTGATAAATTATTTCTACCAGTTTATTGATACACATGAAGTTAATGAAAATTATTTCTACCAATTTATTGATAAATTATTTCTACCAGTTTATTGATACACATGGTTAATGAAATTATTTCTACCAATTTATTGATAAATTATTCTACGTTTATTGATACACATGAAGTTTAATGAAAATTATTTCTACCAATTTATTGATAAATTAATTCTACCAGTTTATTGATACACATGAAGTTAATGAAATTATTCTAACCAATTTATTGATAAATTATTTCTACCAGTTTATTGTTTATTGATACACATGAAGTTAATGAAAATTATTTCTACCAATTTATTGATAAATTATTTCCTACCAGTTTATTGATACACATGAAGTTAATGAAAATTATTTCTACCAATTTATTGATAAATTATTTCTACCAGTTTATTGATATGAAAATTATTTCTACCAGTTTATTGATACACATGAAGTTAATGAAAATTATTGTTTATTGATTACACATGACCAATTTAGTGTCCTGGGTATAAAGCTAAACTACATCTAGTGGTGAGTTCCAATTTTGGAGCTCTGGGAGCATGCAGTACCTCTTCATTGTCTTGACTTATCATTATGATTACTACCAGTTTATTGATACACAAGGATCAAAGTGTAGTATCTGTTCCAGATTCTATGCTTTGACACTTGCCTTCTATACCCAGCCTCGGCTGGGGGTCCAGTGTACTTCGGCCTCTGGACCGGTAAAGTACAATTAATGGCATCGTTTCAGGGGGACCATCCCCCTGGATCAACGCAATTTTTATGTGCCCACGTAAAAACGAGACCTTGTGTCCAGCCCTCATAAGTGGGATGAGCAGGCAAATACCCTTATATAGCCAAAATCATTAATACATAGAATACATAATTTTTTTTGGTGGGAACGGGGGTTTGGAATGATGATGTTCTGGTTAGAAAATCAATACTGCTCTGGGTTGAAAATTCCATCTTGCATATTCTTGCTAGTACAAATAAGAAAAAAAAATTGTCTGAGTTCTTATTTGTGTTTTATCTGGGGGGTGGGGGTGAACATTGCTAAAATCTTAAGAGACAGAAAGCACGGTATGAAAATTGTTTAAAAAAAAAAAAGGAAAAACATAGCGTAAAAAAGGGCAGGTATCCAGAATGACAAAATATTAACAGAACCGTGTTTCCTTTCGTACAATTAATGGAAATACATTCACTTTTTTTCTTTTTTTTTTTGCGATTTGTTTTCATTTTCCAATGGATTCGGAAGACTCATGATCCGAGTGTTTGTGTTTATTACTTATGACGCATTTCCGAAAAAGCGGATCGGTAAATCAATATTGCGTTTTCACCGAAAGTCTGGAAGAACATAACCGAGGAATTGCGTTGTAAGTTTAGTAGTTTTGTTTTGTTGTTCTTTATATTCCTGCTACAATCTTTGGTCTTCTTGCAAGCATTAGTGAGAAAATTCACTCATTTAGTATTTTTTTATTGTTTTATTTGTCTTTATTTTCATTTTCACTTTTTTTTCTCACTTTCTCCCGCCAGAATTATCTACCGAATCAATGAGAATCGGGTTGGTAAAAAGTGCTGAAAAATATGTATAAGAAAATTATGTACCTCTGTAGCAAAAAAATAAAACAAAGAAAATAAAAGAAAGATCTAAATTAACAAGATCTAAATTGGCAAACTAAATTTGAATTTTGTCAGAACTATGTTCTTGGGAAAGACATGTACACATATAAGTTTAGAGCAGCCTACCCAGCATCACCTGGGTAGAGGTGAGTGCGGAACTCTGGTGTATTGATGTTTACTTTTGAGATTTACAAATGCTGGACATTTTTAAGTAGAATTTCAATGCTGTTTCTATGTAATTTTGATTTTT
>CM042174.1:47979910-48017410 GCA_023376005.1 Doryteuthis pealeii | reverse complement strand
GCATCTGAAGTGGAGCGCCACACTACCATAAGCTCTTTACTTGTGCAGCCCATCCATTGCCATTATTGCTTGTATACTTCTAGATGGTTGATAGGGACAGATAGTGGGAGAGAATCAAGGGAATCTGTGCTGCTAGCACATCTTCTTGATGATGATGATGATTAAGGAAAATAAAAAATGTTTTACTGCTATAAATGTATTTTTAATGTCAACGAGGACGGAAGCTTTGTTGCTTCAGGGTGGGGGTGGGGGACAAAGCTTTTGAAATGTGTAAGTCGGAAAATTGAATTGAAGAACTGAGTGTTTTATTTAATTCAGTTTGTCTTTGAAAAACATTTTTTTGCTAAAATCCTTGTGTCAACTACAAATTTTTATTACATTTTTTTTTTTTTTTTTTTTGGTTTTTTGGGTTTTTTTTTATTATTTGTTTGTTTTGGAGGGGGGCTTTTTTTGTTTCATTTGTTATTTTTTTTTTTTTTTTTTAATTCTTCGAGTTTTCTTTCCTTAGATGACAAAAAAGTTTCTTTCAAGATTCACAAAGCTTTACAAAAAACAAAAAAGAAACAAACCCACACTAATATCAGTAATCAAGATGTCTCTATCCATAAAAGAAGCAAGATTTTTTTTCTTTTGTTTACATAAATTTCCATCACTTGTTTTCTATCTCTCTCTCTCTCTCTCTTTGTAAAAATGGTAGTAAGAAGGATTTCTATCCCCTTCCTACCGTCTCTTATAAAATTAAAGACCTCTCTCTCTCTCTCTCTCTCTTTCTCTCCCTCTTTCTCTCCCTCCCCGTTTCTCTCTTTCGATCTCCCTCTCTTGTAATAATGATGTTATGAAAGACTCTCTATCCCCTCTCTACCACTCTCTTCTAAAAATTAAAGATTCTCTTTCTCTCTCTCTCTCTCTCATAATAATGACAATATGAAAGACTATACCCTTTCTACCACTGTCTATAAAAGACTCTCTCTCTCTCTCTCCTTCTCTCTCTCTCTTCTCTCCTTCTCTCTCTTTCTATCTGTCTGTCTGTCTCTCTCTCTCTCTTATAATAATGATAATATGAAAGACTCTCTATCCCTCCTACCGCTGTCATATAAAATTAAAGACTCTGTCTCCCCCCCTCTTCTCTCTCCCCTTCTCTCTCTCTCTTTCCCTCTTGTTCTTCTCTTGCCACTCTCTCTCACTCTCTTCCCCCCTCTCAGTCCTGGAATATTATTTGCAAGATCAGGAAATCCTTTATCTTTTTTTATGATTACACATTTTTATATATCACTAGTTTCTTTCTCTCTCTCTTCTCTCTCTTCCTTCTCTCCTCTTCTCTTTCTCCTTTCTTTCTCTCTTTCTCTCTTGTTCTCTCTCTTTCTCTCTCTTCTCTTGTTTCTCTCTCTTCTCTCTCTCTTCTCTCTCTTCCTCTCTCTCTCTCTCTCTCAGTCTGGAATATTATTTGCAAGATCAGGAATTCCTTTATCTTTTTTATGATTAACATTTTTATTCTTGTTTTTCTGAAAACTTGTTTCTTATTTTTTTTTTCCTGTTTATTTATCATAACCAGATTTATTTTTTTCATGTTTGTTTAGTGTATACGTGCGTGTCTCAATAAATGCAGGAATTTGAATCATTGTCTCAGTCTTGAATGCTGCTACTCTATTCTGATGTTTCAAGAATACACAAACAGATTTAATTCGGATCCATCATATATATATATATATATATATATATATACATACATACATACTATTAATGCTTACTTTTAGATTAATACCCTGGTAAAGGTATGAACCAGTTCACCACCACCCAGCTATGGATTAACTTTTTATATATATATATATATATATATAATGCTTTGAAACCAGCAGTAATGAGTCAGCCAGTAAATGTATAGATTATAATAATAATAAATTAATTTGTATATATATATATATATATATATATAGGCATACACAGGAATAACCTACTCGAGTTTCACTATAAGGATCTTCAGGATTAAATCCACTGAATTAATCAAGATATTCATTAATTGCAGCCGATTGTACACATGTATGTTGTTATATATGTTGTTATATATATATATAATATATATATATAATGATAATATAAGTTTATTGTTGAACTAGATATCTGGCCTGTGGGCAGTAGGTTTGACAACTCTGGTCTATTTATTGAAGGGTATATCAACCTTTTTGTTAACATAAAGACCCTGCAAATCTCACAAATTAACGTTACTAAAGATCCAAGTGAAAGTCAAACCCTCAAAATATTTGCCAAAAACTGTGCTTTTAAAAAAAAAAAAAAAAAAACCCAACCCATATAAGTGTTGATGTGTTTTTCTAAGAATAATCCAGGATCATATATAAAGATGAAAGATGTTTTCTCTTGAGCAGAAATATTTTTACAAGACTAAAAGATCAATATCTGAGTGGATGGATAAAATTTACTCTGGGCTTTAAAGGGGGGGGGCTTAGAAGGAAGAGGAGAATCATCATCATCATCATCATCAAGTGAAGAAGAAGAATCATCATCATCATCATCAAGTGAAGAGAAGAAGAATCATCATCATCATCAAGTGAAGAAGATCATCATCATCATCATCAGTGAAGAAGAATCATCATCATCATCATCAAGTGAAGAAGAATCATCATCATCATCATCAAGAAGAAGAATCATCATCATCAAGTGAAGAAGAATCATCATTATCATCATCATCATCAAGTGAAGAAGAATCATCATCATCATCATCATCATCAAGAAGAAGAATCATCATCATCATCAAGTGAAGAAGAATCATCATCATCATCAGTGAAGAAGAATCATCATCTCATCATCATCAAGTGAAGAAGAATCATCATCATCATCATCATCATCAAGTGAAGAAGAATCATCATCATCATCATCATCATCATCATCATCATCAAAGAAGAATCATCATCATCAAGTGAAGAAGAATCATCATTATCATCATCATCATCAAGTGAAGAAGAATCATCATCATCATCATCATCATCAAGTGAAGAAGAATCATCATCATCATCAAGTGAAGAAGAATCATCATCATCATCATTTAAAGAAGAAAAAGAAAATACAAACTGTTGGAAACTTCAACAAAGAAGAAGAAGAATCAGGGAAGAAGAAGAAGAAGAAGAAAAGATAATCATAGTTCTAATATAAGACAAACATAAAGAAAATAATGATATATGGTGAAGTTGGTGAAGAAGAAGAATCACCAACAGAAGAAAAAGAAAATGAGTCAGTGAAGAATAATAAGAATGAAAAGAGAAGGAGAAGAAAAAGAATGAAAAGGAAAGAAGAACCATAAGAATCCTCAGTGAAGAAGAAGAAGAAGAAGAAGAAGAAGAAGAAGAATACACAAACAGTGGGAAACTTCAATGAAGAAGAAGGACCATCAGGGGAAGAAGAAGAATCAAAAGGAAAGAAGAAGAATCAAAAGGAGAAAAAGAAGATGAATGAAAAAGAAAGAAGAAGAAAATAAAAACTGTTGGAAACTTCAACAAAGAAGAAGAAGAATCATCAGGAGAAGAAGAAGAAAAGATAAACATAGTTCTAATATAAGACAAATATAAACAAAATAACAAAATATAGTTGTGATATATATATTTATATTTACAAAAGAAAGTTTGTAATTTGAGTGGAATATGTGAAAGAGGAAAAAATAATATTTATTATAGTAATCGGGACATACAAATATTTTTTCACCAAGATCGACTTTTACGAACGCTATGATAATTTGGATTCAGTCTTCAATTTCAAATTCACAAAAATAGTATTCATGCAAATTGACCGATTAGAGTAAAATGGACTAATTATATTCAACAAGTTTTTTTTTTTTTGGTTTTTTTACCGATGTGATAGTAATTTTAATTGAGTCATAAATTTTAGACTCTTAGTAGGATTATCCACAAATCTCCCTCAAGGCATCTTGCATGGCATAATGGTTAGCAAGTTAGACTAAATAGATCATTTTTAATGAGTTTGATTCTCACCGGGTGTCCCATAATTCTAGCCTTGTGATAAGCTTGATAAATAAACAACGTCCTTTTTATTCCATAAAATATAAGTAAATAAAAAATAATGATTTTAACATAAATCTATATTATAATGATCTGAATAGTGTATGTGCGTTACTCTTATATATATAAAAAATATGGCACATTGTAACGAGATCTTTGTTAGGGCAATAACATTAAAATGCTATAGCTTAGATAGTTTCTTTCTCTGTTTTTAATGGCATATCAACCATCGTGGATTATTTAATGCCAAAGCCATACTTGTAGAAGAACAGTAGTGGTAATATTTAACCCATAGTTGGGGAGATGAAGTGGTTCATACCTTTCTGAAGGGCATTAGTTCAAAAAGGAATGTAATAGCACAACATATACGAATATATTCTAATTATTTGTATTAGATAGAAATCCTTGACTTCATATAAATTTGTCAAAAAAAAACCCTTAGGTATAAAATAACCTAGACATGTTGAAAATTAAAATCAATCAATTATTAGCGTTCGGCTAGAAACCCTGAGGTTCCTAGTTCGATACCCGCCCTCGCCAACTCAGCATATGAGTAACACGGATGTGTGCGGTAAAGTAAGGAGCTAATGGTAGGTGTGGCGCTCCACTTCAGACGCTAAAATAATCTCCATGGTCTAGCTCTATTGAAAAGGGGATAGACTCCCTCGCTGCATGGCTCATACCGACATTAGGCCGCCCCAACGACTTTACTTACTTTATTATGATGAAACAATAACTTTTAAGTCTTGATAACTTTTTCATGGGAAATTTCAGATATCATAACTAGTTGTCTAGATATTTAAAAGACTCTCACAATGTGGTCTGATTTGAACAATGCAAAAATAATTTGCTTTCTTTTTTTTGGGGGGTGGGGGCCTTTTTTTTTTCTTTTTTTTTTTTTATTAAGACAATATTCTTTTGATTGTTTATTTATCAATATATAGATATTATCTATTTGTCTGGTAGTTCAGGCAGAACAATGTGTCTTTAATTGCTGTCCTACCTACCACACGAACAGGAAACTTATATAGTTACAATTTTAGCATATATATATATATATGTGTGTGGTTGTATATAGTTATAAATATATATATATATATATATATATATATATATATATGTGTGTGTGTTTGTATATAGTTATAGATATGATTTTATATAGTTATAAATGTATATGGTTGTATATAGTTATATGTGTATATATATATATATATATGTGTATAGTTGTATATATATATGTATTTGTGTATAGTTGTATATATATATATATATATGTATTTGTGTATAGTTGTATTATATATGTATATATATATGTATTTGTGTATAGTTGTATGTATATATATATATGTATTTGTGTATAGTTGTATGTATATATATTATATGTATTTGTGTATAGTTGTATATATATATATATATATATATATATATATATATATTATAGTTATTATTTTCAATGTTTTCTAGACTTGTAGGGCACCTCATGATTTATGTCTATTCTCTACTACAGACATATTTCTTTGAATAAATTCCTTGATATTTCTGTAAAGTTGTTTCAAAACAATAACCGTAATGGGACTTTTGGCGGCATAATTTGCAAACATTGTTTCAGTTTTTCTTTAGAGTTTTTTTTTTTGTATCTATCCCAAATTTAGTCTGCATAAAAGTTTCTTTCTTTTGAACTCTGTATTTTTAGTCAGCCAACAAATTTTTTTTAAAATATGCTTCTCTGTTTTTCAGTTGCCAGAAGTTTTTTCTTTATAAATAGATTTTTAAGAATATTTTCGTCATTTTTAATCAAAAAAGATATTAGTTTTTATTTATTTCACACAGTATTTTTTGTATGTATGTATATATAGAGTGCGACAGAAATACCTCCCACATTTTAAACTCTCACCTGTGTGGTGCAAGTGAACTTAGGCAAGCGACAATGGTAACTCCATCTAGCAAAAGTATTACCTTTTTTTATATACAGGATGTGATAGAAATACTTACCATGTTTTGAACTCTCACCAGTGTGGTGCAAGTGAACGTAGGCAAGTGGCAATGATAGCTCCGTCTAGCTACTGTCTTAGTTTTGTATATTCAAATATATTTTTTATTCAGATATATATTAGGCATCATTAATTACCAAACTCTACAGCATTTAAACTTTAACCAAAAATAAAATCTTGGGCTAGACGGGCGGTCGGAGAGGCCCCCTCTGATCAATCGGCTGGTCGCATCAAGCCCTAGCACCTATATGATTTTCCCAACCCTATTGCCCTTATGGCAAGCCCCAATCCCTTTTTATCATATGGGTGCTAGAAGTCGGTGACTGCGGGTCTACATGTCCTGGGAATGACGTTAAACTCTATTTGATGGTGTATTATCCATTAAGAATTGATTTAGTTCGAAAATTTATCGGCATTAAATGACCCACTGAGGTTGATATGCCGTAAAACAAACCAAACCAAACCAACATTTTTTTGTTTAGCCCAAAAACTTGTGGATCCTAGTCGGATGATTGAAACATTTTAGTAAATCCTCAAGGTGTAATAGATTGGGTAAAATTCAACACAATATGATTAAAAATTGAGGAATAATGGATAAAACACAAACAACTTCATTCAATTGATATTTTACCTCAATATGTTAACGAGGCTTTATCAGAATTTATTTGAGAGAAGAACTACAGTGTGTTTATATATTGAAACAGTGAGGCAAAATATCAATTGAATTTAGTTGCTGTGTTGTTATATCCACTTTTTCCTCTATTCTCATATATATTTATTTACCAACCCCCCTACATGAGCAGGATGTGACACAAGGTCAATTTCTTAAGCGGAGTTTAACAGGTTTCAATCCAGAGTTTTCCTTCTCCTAGACTGGTTGCCTAACCAAGGTTAAGGAGCCCAGTCTGCCCTACTATTTATCCATAGCTGGACGGAGAGTAGGATTCATACCTTTCCCAAGAGTATTAGCGCAAAGTGAAATGCAATTACAACATCCAGGATTTGAACTCGAAGCAACGAGTCCATTTCTGATGACATTAACCATTACACCACGCGCTTCCCAAAGCTAGATTCTATTCTCATATATATATATATATATATATATATATATATATATGAGGAAAAAATGAGTAAAGAAAAGAAATGTAGATTGATAAAAATGAATTTTATCGATATCACTTTTAATCGATAAAATTCATTTTTATCCATCTACATCCATCTACATTTCTTTTCTTTACTCATTTTTTCCTCATATTGTCGGATTCATTTCCCATTCTCACACACATATATATATATATAAACTGGGTTTATCGAAGCATAAAAGAATAAAAATACAAATTCTATCTTAGAAACTTTTAATTTTATCATGTGGAACACAATTACTTATTCAACCTCACCTAAATGAGAATTCGAAATGACTTCAGTTTAGGGGGCCTTAAAATGTAGTGAGATGTATCTTTTTGCATCCTGTTGAGAATATTTTTGGGTTTTAGCCGTTAAAACTATTTAAGTCAATATAAAAAAATTGTTCTGGAACTCTTATCTAAAAAGCGTTTCGAGTTGATGATGGGTAAATTTTATATATATATATATATATATATATATATATATATTATAAAATGTTGTTCTGGTTCCAACGGGAGAAAATTTAATATTTTATAAAAAAGAAGGTCCGCAAAATGTATTATGTTCTCAGAAAAAAAATGTTTAATTCTTTTTATCTTACATATGCGACACATGTTTTTGATCTGTTGTCTTCTTCAGGCATTGAGTTATTATTTTGGCAGAATTTGTCCGATATTTGATAGGTTGTGTATGTTTCTGCAACTTTTCTATTATAATGGCTGTGTAATAACGGGTGAATGCTACGTTATTTTTTCAATCCTTGCATGCGATTTGCGCGTTACTTGCGTCGACTTGCGCGCAAAAATTGAGAAAAATATACATATATATATATATATATATATATATATATCATCATTGTCATTGGCAATTCAGTCTCGAAAGACTATGATAAAAGTTTTTGTGTGCCCCTGAGGTTGCAGCACCTCCTGTGACTATGAAGTCCTATGTTTGAGAAACATTCTCGACCACAGATTTTGCATTTGTAGGTTGTCCCTGTAGATGATGATGTCCCGATGCTTTGTTGCCGTTGCTTTCTTATGGACCTCTTAGCTTCATGATGTTGTATCAGGGTGAAAATATATATATATATATATATATATATATATATATATATGATATAATATAATTGGAGAAATAGCAAATTTGAAAAGTGTTTGCATATGAAAGTGCTCAATGCTAAATTAGCAGAGTAGATTTAAAATCTCAAATAAAATATTATAATGTTTCTAAGTTCATTCTGCCACAGAAATATTCAGAAACTTTTTGACAAATGTCTTCAGCATTAAATGACCCAACAACGGTTAACATGCTGTAAAATCCAACCAACCAACTACACCCAGTAAAAAAATATTTTTTAAAAAACATAAAATAAAAACAAAAAAAAGAGATGAGGACGTTAACTGTAATATCTTGACATTAGACAATATTTGACTTAAGGAACTAACTTAGCTGCTAAAATCGACTTGAATACTTATAAAAGTCATGTTGATGAGAAGACTTGTTGTCACTTAACTCTTAAAGTCCTATACCACCTCATTCCACCCAGCCGGAAGTCTAATTTGTTTTTCTAATCCACCCCAAACGATAGCCTTTGTTTAAATGTAATATTAAAACATATTTAGAAGTCTTTGATTTAAGGGAAATAACAGGTACCTTTAGATGCAAAAGTCATTTTTAACCATTTTTTTTTATATATTCTTATAGGAATGCTCTGGACTTAGAAAATTCTCAACAGGATGTTAAGAGTTAAAATCAAGTAGAAAAAAACACCCATACCTATGTCTACACCCAGTAAAAAATAATTTATTAAAAATGTGTAAAACAAAAACAAAAAACAGGTAGGAAATGTTACCTGTAGTATCTTGACATTAGACAGAATTTGACTTTAGGAAATAACTTAATGCTTGAAACCATTCCTCATTTTGGTTCCAAGTTGGTTCCACCACAGAAACTTTTGGACAAATGTCATTTGTGTTCTGGCAGAAATACTTGACATTACTGAAATTCTTCATTTTGAAAACACGAAAGTAAAATAGATAAAAGTAACCGAAAGTACTTCTCAACTTGTCATTTTTATTCTTGCGTGTCCCTTATCTTTACCGAGAAAGGTTGTCAGGGTTCCAAGTACACTTGATCTCCCACGGGGCGGTTTCGTAGTTGTCTGTGACTTACAGAAGGTCATGTCTATCTGCTCTTCATCCATCTCCCCTCTCCAACTCCCAATACCGATTCCTTAGAGATGATTTCCTTTTCATTTTTCTTTTTGTTGTTGTGTATTTCAAAGAATGGAAATATTTAGTCATAACATCAAAGATCTCTCGTAGAACACGTTTGTTCAGTCTATTCAGTTTTTGACTTGAATAAAACAAATTATTGATATTTATATATCCAGTGACAGCTCTAGGCTAGAGAAAGTGGCAAGGCTGCAGTTTTGAAAAAGACTTATATCTACAGAGGTGTGGCATTGTATATATATATATATATATATATATATATATATATATATATATTTAAATAAATAACAAAAGACTTAGAGATCTTGCATTATAGACTATTTCAGGGAGCTTAGACAAAAATGTCTAATTCTCCCGACTCATCAGATGCGAATGATGAATTCTTTATTTTTAAGGCATTTGAAAATGTAGAATACTGATAATTGTCATTCTGTGTTACTTTCACCCTTAGCCAGGATTGAACCTGCAGTCTGGAAATGACTGTTACAGATTATTAACTGTTGGACAGTAGAACAGTCAAACACCCCCTCAGCTTAATGGACTCTTCCTGGCAGCAGTGGCAGGAATTATTTTAAAAGCTGTTATAGTGGGTTCATTGGAGAACTAGTAACTTCATGTTAGGCTTGGCCAGTCAAACCAATTGTTGGCTGTCTAACTGACTGACTTCAATAGAAAACAGATTTTTTTTTTTTTTTTTTTAATTTTTTATAAATTGTCCTGTCCTGCTCAGCTGTAGAGTAATAAAAATAGAATAAAAATACAAATAATAGTAAACAATAATAAACCAAAGACATCTGACCGCTTGTCAGTAATTTGTTAGGAGTTACTGTCAATTCAATTAATTCAGAATTCAGGGACACCCCTATTCATTTATTTAGTAGTTTTTGTTTGACTTAATTTATTTTCCTTTCTTTCCATATCGCTTCAACTATACCCACCCCTACATACCTATACAAACTTATACATATACATACATATGCATACACACACATACATACACACACACATACATCTATATATACACATATATACACACATATATATACATACATATATATACATATTTCTTCTCTGGACTTTTGGATTATATATATATATATATATATATACAGTGATGCAGATATTTGCTTTGAATGAGTCCCAACTAAAGCTAACTCCTACCTTGTAATCTATCCTGTGTAATTCATTTCTAAGAAATTATTGAAATATATTTACAATTAGCTTGAAATGGTGAGGGAAGAAAAGAAAGACACTGGGAAGCATGGATATGATTTTACTGTGTCCTTTTAGATTTTTGTGCATCAGGGAATGTGGTTTCAGACAGTTCTCTGTGTACCATATGTGGTGCACATTGTGGTTTCGGACAGTTATTTATGTACCATTTGTTCTTTGTGTATATGTGACACACATCGCAGCCAACCTGTTAAAGACACATGAAGATTCATAAAAACTGTTAAGTATCTGGCCGCCATCCTTGGCCAGTTGTAAAGAACCTAAAGTAAATAAGTAAGTCCGAGTTATAGAATCCTTTGGTAAGTGAATAAGTCCTGTGATATAATCCTATGTTCCGTCGTTCACGAAGATCCAAGTAGTTATGAGTAGGTATGACCAGAACAGCCAGTATAAATAACAATATCAGCAGCAGAGTACTGCCAGTGGTTGGCCAATAAGTTGGTCACGTGGTTATCGGCGAGTCTATAAGTAGGAGTGGGCTTTTGTCACACGCCTTATATTACAAAAACTCCAACATGTCTATCTCAGACTATTCATATCTATCAATCTATCTATCTCAGTCATTATATATATATATATATATATATATATATATATATATATATATACACATATATCATCTATGTATGGTAATATCTGTCCTAGTCTGTTCCATTCTATCTATGAATTTTTATTTTTAATCAATACAGACTGGATAACAAGTTGAAACAATGTTAAACTTAGTTTTAAGTTAACTGTTACAAATTTGAAAAAATCAATGTGACAATTGTTTTGTTTTTTTTCTAGAATTTCATATCTTGGTCATTATATATATATATATATATATACACACATATATTATCTATGTATGGTAATATCTGTCCTAGTCTGTTCCATTCTATGAATTTTTTATTTTTAATCGATACAGACTGGATAAAAAGTTGAAACAATGTTAAACTTAATTTTAAGTTAACTGCTACAAATTTGAAAAAATCAATGTGACAATTGTTTTTTTTTTTCTAGAATTTCATATCTTGGTCATTATATATATATATATATATATATATATATATATATATATATATATATTTATTTATTTTACAATGTTTTCATAGATCAATGTTCATTATCAACGACCGCGGTTTCATGCCAAAGGCAATCATCAGGTTGAGGAGCAAGATCCTATGGTGTTTGTTGGAGTTCTTTACTCAATGTCCAAGACATTGAGTAAAGAACTCCAACAAACACCATAGGATCTTACTCCTCAGCCTGATGATTGCCTTTGGCATGAAACCGTGGTCGTTGATAATGAACATTGATCTATGAAAACATTGTAAAATAAATAAATATTAGCTCTTACAAACTGCGATTGAGCACTGTATTTTCTTTGTTTCATTGCAAAAAAAATTTTGTTTTTACATATACCTATATAATATATATATATATATATATATATATATATATATACACACACATATATTATCTATGTATGGTAATATCTGTCCTAGTCTGTTCCATTCTATGAATTTTTATTTTTAATCGATACAGACTGGATAAAAAGTTGAAACAATGTTAAACTTAATTTTAAGTTAGGTGCTACAAATTTGAAAAAATCAATGTGACAATTGTTTTGTTTTTTCCTAGAATTTCATAGCTGAAAGTTATCAGTGCATATTAAACCCGCTAATTACAGAGAAAGAGAAATTAATTTTATTCCACTTTTAATGTCTATTTCAATATTCCATTAATGTTTGTTCAAAATTCAAGCCACGTGTGTCATATTTACTTTTAAGTCTTCTAATTCAGCAGCTGGGCTTAAGAGTCACTCGCAAGCTTATAAATGAGAATTAGTTATTAATGAGGGTGTTTGAGTTGTAATTTTGGTGGTAATGATGGCTATCATCTGTCACGATGTGGCAGTCAACTTAAATATTAATATTGATTATATAGATTCCCATAACTATCTATCTATCTATCTATCTATCTATATATATGTGTGTGTGTGTGTGTGTGTGTATTTGGGCAGTATTCTTTCATTTATACATGTAGAATTAAACAAAAGACACATCTCCTGTTTAACAATTTTATTTTTGATCTTTTCGAGTTTTCTGGCCAACTTTTTAAAGTTTAATAAGTCCACCAAAGTTCATGTCCTGAGTACTTTCGGCACTTCGAAGGTGCCATCATCAGAAGTGATGTGTTCCAGTTTTTAAAAAATTAAATTAATGTGGAGGCTGGAAGGAGAAGAATTGGTGAGAAAGGTGTTATAGGCATTTTAAAATGTGTGTACTGCATTGGAAATTAATTTTGTTTAAGGATGGTTTGTATTGTTTTATGTATAAAATAAAATTGTTAAATAGGAGATGTGTCTTTTGTTTAATTCTACATATATATATATATATATATATATATATATATATATATATATTTATATATATATAAAGGGCAGTTGGTGTGTATGTATATGTGTACGTATAGGAAACTACTGTAGTGATTGTCTGCCCCTGTTTGGTCTGGAAGGAGTTATCTTCCCTGGTTTTCAGGTTTTGACCGCTAGGCGTCCCTGACTATTTAATCAGGGAAGTGCCAAGTTTGAACTCTGTCTTCTCTCTCCGAAGGTTCTATCTTGATTGTCAAGATAGGGCCAAAGTGGAGTATTGCAGGTCATGAACTGCTCATCCACCTGGGCTCTATCTTGATTGTGAATGTGAAGACTGTGCAGAAGAATCAAAAAGAATTTGTTGTGTCCAATGGTGATTACGAAGGTATGGCAGCTTAGAAGCCTCAATCCAATCATTTTAAGAAAAGAACTCTCAAAACATTCAAGCCATGGTTGACAATGATGCCAGCCAGTCAATCAGGTCTATAGCCAAGGGGATCGGAGTGTCTGAGTTTCTTATCAGACATGTAGTGTATTAAGTTGGTTGGTAGGGTTTTACACCATATCAACCCAATGGGTTCTTTTATGCCAAAGACATTTTTGTTTTATTCTTTTTTGATGGGTACTCAATTACTTTTTTTAAAACACATTTTTTTATTCATATATGGGACCCTAACAGGTACTACCATTTCGGGTCAGAGTGGACCAGGGAGTAAATCCAGAACTGGAACTTCACCATCAAATAGAGTTTAACATCATTCCCGGGGCATCAAAACTGTCAGCCACTGCCTTCTAGTATTTTACAACTTTCATGTCGTTTTCGTTTTTCCTGGATTTAGTACCTTTTTAACAGTGACACCATAAATTGTGTGGTAGTACATGTTAGGGTCTCATCTAAGGGTTAAATAAAAACAAATGAATTTTTAAAACTCTTATTCCCCAGAGCTCCAGAATTGGAACTTCCCTATCAGCGTTAACATCATATCCAAGACAGTAAATATTGCCATCACTTTCTAGCACATATATTGTATAAAGGCTCGTGTTTGCCATAAGGGAAATAGGGTTGGGACAATCATATGGATGCTAAGGCTTGATGTGACCATCTGATTGATCAAAGCGGCCTCTTTGAACGCCCGTCTAAGTTAGAGCCAAAGTGGATTTTTTTTACTGTAGAACTGAAAATATACGCACCTATATGATTGTTCCAATTGTATAGACCTTTCTTTTTTTTTTTCTATTTCTAAGTTTATCGATTCATCACTTATTTCGCCCTGTCGGTGGGGCGTTAGAATGCACTGACTGCACCTCTGCAGAGGGGTAAGACTCCCCCAATGGCCGTGGGTGGCGACCCATGATGCTTAAGGATAGAGCCCAGGTGGATGAGCTGTTCATGACCTGCAATACTCCACTTTGGCCCTATCTTGGGCTAGACGGGCGGGCAGAGAGGCCCCTCCTATCAATCGGTTGGTTACGTTAAGCCCTAGTACCTATATGATTTTCCCAACCCTATTGCCCTTATGGCAAACCCCAACCCCTTTTTATCATATGGGTGCTAGAAAGCACCCCTTCATCACCATTGCTTCCTGGTCCACTCTGACTAGGAGTGGTAGTACCTGTTAGGGTCCCATCTATGGGTTAAATAGAAAAACATGAGTTTTAAACAAAATTGGATTATGCATTAAGAATGAATTTATTTCACAACTTTGTCGGCATTAAATAACCCACCGAGGTTGATATGCCACAAAACAAAACAAAACAAACAAACAAATCATCACTTTCTCTTGTCTTAAACTTCTCTTGTTTTGTTTTTTTGTTTTGTTTTTGTTTTTTTAGTATTTTACTCTTTTTTCTTAATCCAAGAATTTTGGTATACAATTCCGGCTGGAGATAATTGACTTTTTGCTGCAAAACATGAAACTTGTCAAATTGTTTAGCCTCATTAATAGCAGACATTTTCTTGTGTTCTTTAGGATTTCCAAATCCATGCAAATTGAAACAAGTTTTCAATTAGAAAAATTGAAACAAGTTTTTCAATAAGTTTCAGTGCAGAGTTCTGAAATGTTAATTATGGAATCAAAATTTTATTCTTAGAAAATTCTTAATTGCAATTTATATTATCTATATCTGTAAAGTTTTATATATATATGTAATACGTTTGTTCATATATATATATATATATATATATATAAGAATGAATAAAGAAAAGAAAGAACAGAATGGATAATAAAAGATGAATTTAATCAATATCACTTACACATGTGTTTCGGTCAGTTCATCTGTGTGAAAATAATCCGCACACAGAGAAGATTCGACCTTCATCAGAGTGAAATTTTATTTTGAATGAAAAAATTTGTTGGGGAAAAACGGAGAATTTTTAGAAATGTTCGAAGAGAATTTTTTAAAAATCACTTTTGGAACGCTGAAATAGAACCGTTAGAATTTGGATATTTCATTTTCCTAGGAGTTATGGTAGATACAATTTTGTATTGCAAAAATAAAGTGTTATTATTTATCCCTAACATGTTGAAAAGTCCCGGAACCTAGTGTATGTTATTGTTTTGCAAAAAACGGTGAAATTATTAAAAAGGTATTCGTTTATAAAAAGAACCTAACTTTGATAATAGATAATATGTATGTTATTATCTACCATATAAACATTAGAGATATCCAGACTTAAACAGTTTATCTACGCAAACTTATATCTTAATTTATGTAATGAGTTTTCTAGATATTCTGTTTGCATATATATATATACATATTTTATAAAAAAGGAAGGTCCGCAAAATGTATTTTGTTCTCAGAAAAAATTTTTTTATTCTTTTTGTTTTACATGTGCAACACGTGTTTCAGATCTTCTGGTATCTTCTTCAGGCTTTGGTTGATAATATGAAAATTTTCATATTATCAACCAAAGCCTGAAGAAGATACCAGAAGATCTGAAACACGTGTTGCACATGTAAAACAAAAAGAATAAAAAATTTTTTTCTGAGAACAAAATACATTTTGCGGACCTTCCTTTTTTATTAAACATTGAATTTTCTCCCGTTGGAACCAGAACAACACTTTTTATATATATATATATATATATATATATATATATATATATATACACACCCACACAGAGGAAGGGAGAGATATTTTGTATGTATAAATAATAGATATATCCAGACATAAAAAGTTTATCTATGCACTAGTTGAACTACCTGGTTCTTGATCAAATTAATAGGATTTTAGGAACACCTGTGAGTGAGAGAGAAAGGAGGAAAAGAGGAATAAGTGAGGGTTGTTCTCATACAATTCTTAATAGCAATTTACATTATCTATATTTGTAAATTTTCATATTTAACACATTTGTGCATATATATGTGTATGTGTGTGTGTGTGTGTATATATATATATATATATATATATATATATATATCTTATTATAATGGAGATTGTGTGTTTTTCTGTCTGTAACCGAAACTATATTACTACTCAAGTCACAATTCCCTTAGTTATTTACGTCACATTCTCCATGATTCTATTTCTATTTAAACCTCAATTAATAATAAAACTGTTTGACATTATTAATACTGTTGGCCTTACCTAAATACTAATAACATGCAATTGTATTTATATATACAATAAAATACCAGTTTTCAGTGTAAACATAAAGCTAATTTGCATATTGATATGAAAAAAACTGATTTTAATAAAAATGTGCTTGGTATTATTGATTTCTAATTGTTTGGTTTTATCTTAATGAATATGAGTAAAAATCTCTTCAATAAATCCTAAAAGAAATTCATTAACAAGAAGAAATAACTGTAAAATTATTCTTTACTTCCTATTTTAACTAAATAGTTAAATTAGTAAAATTTAGCATCGAAAAACGGAAGTGATGAAAGAGTAAGTTTCAGTTGTTCTATTTTCCGATTATAGCCCCTCCGTTTCAAATCTTTTTAGTTGAATTCTTAATTAGTTTCATTAGCCTTTCTGATTTAATCTAATATTTTATTACATTTAAACTTAAATACTTGCGCCCGGAGGGTGCATATATTTGCTAGTATATATATATATATATATATATATATATATAATTTTAATATACCAAGCGTGTTGGTAGATCCTTGCGGAGAGAAAAAACCGGCAGAGAGTTTGATTGTAAAAATATACTACCAAACATCAACCAGGAAGAAAAAAATTTTGAAAAAAAAAAAGACCAAGATATTCGTACCAACAGAAAATATCTATTGGTATAGTATTTGGCCAAAAGAAAAAAACAATTTATATGTATATATATATGTATATAAGATATATATATATTCATATAACCGCTAGGAGAAGCTAATTTGTAAAAAGTGCTCGATACCTAAGTAGAGCCAAGTAATAAAGATAATCTACTGAGTCAGACGAACCTACTGTTAGTTTCGCATAAAGCTCTTCAGGGCTAAAATCTGACTCTGATTTTAGCCCTGAAGAGCTTTATGCGAAACTAACAGTAGGTTCGTCTGACTCAGTAGATTATCTTTATTATATATATATATATATATATATATTATATATAAGGGCTGATTTAGCTCAGTCGGTAGAATGTTCAACTAGTAGGAATCACAAGCTCTACTAGTTTAAATAAATAGGGACAGTTTAGATCAGTCAGTAGAGTGCCCGACTAGGAATCACAAGGTTGTTGGTTTGATACCGGCCCTCGCCAACTCAGCCTATGAGTAGCACATGGATCTGTGTGATAAAAGGAGGAACTGATGGTAGGTGTGGTGCTCCACCTCAGACACTAAAATAATCTCCTTGGTCTAGCGCTAGTGAAAAGAGGATAGACTCCCTCGCTGTCTGGCTGATACTGACATTAGTCCGCACCAACAACTTTACTTTTTACTTATATATATATATATATATATATTATATATACATACAGAGAGAGATGTATGTATAAACAATAGATATATCAAAACATAAACAGTTTATCTACACAAAACTTGAATATTAATCTATGTTTTCTAGATATTATGAAAATACTTGTCTGTTTATTTATATATATATATATTAGCTACAGTACCCAGTCCATGATCGGACTATAATGGTGTGAGAGAGAAAGGGAGCAGAGAGGAGTAAAAAAAAATTGATTTTCATGGTAAAAGAATCTAAGAATTTGCATATTATAATAATCATTTATTTCAAGAATTGTTTTGTTTTTGTTTAGATTTAAGATGTTGTTTTTAAAAATGTAACCCTAAATTCATGAGTGTTTTGAAACATTACAAGAATAAGTTTCTTGAAATACAGTTTTTGACTAAGGAAAACATTCTAAGAATGACAATCTAATAGTAATGAATTTTGTAGATATTCTGTTTATATATATATATATATATATATATGGTTAGCAGAATGAGAACAGGATACCCCTGTGGACTGAATAAAGGGTTAGGTTCCATGATGGTTCCTGATGATGACAAGAAGGCTCCCGAGTCTGACAAGAAATACCTGAAGAAGGCCGGAGGGCATATCGGCCAATAACAATGAAGATGAGGACAATAGTCCGAATAATCCAAATAATAAAAATTGTCATATTCCATATTTTCCTCCCAATCCTTAATCCGTAAATCCTTCTCATCGTCTCTTTCATTTTTTTTTTTTCAGGCAACGCTTCAAGTTGGCGGTCATGGTGAGCGATTGGTACAATGCCAAGAGGTGAAACTCATCAGTCACAAAACATTACCGATGCAAGTTGATGGTGAGCCGTGCAAATTACGGCCGTCCACAATAATCATTAGTCTTAAAAATCGGGCCAACATGATCCAGAAATGCAAAAGACGAGGTTCCGTTCCTATCATCGAGTAAGTTCAAGACTATCTTTCAACTATGCCTTAATACACACACACACACACTATTCATAAAAATTATATATATACATTCAAATCCACTTATACATGTATTATGTATATATATATATATATATATATATTTATTTACACTCACATGCATAGATTTATATTCATACATAATACATTTATAAGCAATATTTTTGTGCATACATATATATATATATATATATATACCACACACACACACACATACATTCATATATATGCAGTAAGTTCTGGACTATCTTTCAACTATGCCTTAATACACGCACACACTGTTCATAAAAAGTGTATATATATATATATATATTCAAATCCATACGAGCATTTACACACACACACACACACAGAGCCACTTATACATATATTATGTATATATATATATATATATATAGATTCATATTCATACATAATACATACATACGTACATATATAATATAATATATATACATAATACATACATACGTACACATACATATATATAATATATATATATACATTCATACATACATACATATATATATATATATATATATATATATATACATTCAAATCCATACAAGCATTCATACTCACACACACACACACACACACACACTTGTATATGTATTATATATATATATATATATTTTACACTCACATGCATAGATTCACATTCATACATAACACATTTAGAAGCAATATTTGTGTGCATACATACATATATATATATACACACACACACACACACACACACATTCATATATATGCATAGATTCATACTCACACATAATACATTGATTTATATATATATATGCGTAGATTCATATTCATACATAATATATACATACATATATACACACACACACACACACACACATATATATGCAGTAAGTTCTGGACTATCTTTTAACTATGCCTTAATACACACACATACTGTTCATTAAGATTATATATATATATATATATTCAAATCCATACGGGGCATTCACACACACACAGACACTTGTATATGTATTATATATATTTACACTCACATGCATAGATTCACATTCATACTTAACACATTTAGAAGCAATATGTTTGTGCATACGTACATATATATATACACACACAAACATTCATATATATGCATAGATTCACACTCACACATAATATATTAATAAGCAATATTTACGCGTTTATGTAAATTTGCATATATATATATATATATATATATATATTCAAACCCACACTGACATACATTCATTCACACACATACATATGCATTAATATATATACATATGCATACATTCACACACACACACACACATAATAGATTAATAAGCAATATTTTTGCTTTTACATACATTTGCATATATATATATATATATATATATATATATACACACACACACATTCAAATGCACACTGACATACATTCACTCAAACACACACACACACATTTATATATATGTATGCATATACATATGTGGTAAAAGAATAGAGGGAAAATGTGGACAAAAGAACAACTCAAACAAGTAGATGTAGGAGATATATTTCATTGTGCATTGAGCACAACTCCTTCAGTCGTTTATTTGAAACAAATGTATGATGCACTAATGTTCAAATAAATGACTGAAGAAGTCATGCTCAATGCACAACAAAATATATCATATTTATCATCAGAGTTCCTAACCATTGGTCCATAAGTACACCTACAAACGGGATCGAGAATTTGGTGGATAAATACATACATATTTATATGTGTAAAAGCTGTCAGAGAGATCTCCATCCGTCTTATAAGAGAGCATTGTATTTACGCGTAATTGACGGCCGTCCGCAAAATCCCTTCTAAAAGCTCAATCTACAAGGGGTCGGGAGAATATATATATATATATATATATATATATATATATGTGTATGTGTGTGGTAAAAGAATGGAGGGGAAATCTGGACAAAACAACAACTCAAACAAGTAGATGTAGGAGATATATTTCGTCGTGTATTGAGCACAACTTCTTCTGTCGTTTATTTGAACATTTGTCAACCATACATTAGTTTTTATAGAAGAGAAAGTATACGGGTGAGGGGTGAGTTTGGTGATGAAGTCAGGAGGATGGGATAGATTTTGTGAGGATGCACTACGAAATATATCTCCTACATTTACTTGTTTGAGTTGTTCTTTTGTCCACATTTTCCCTCTATTCTTTTACCACATTCTGTTAGATTTATTCCAATCCTCCTACCCTCACATATAAATATGCATTCGCACACACTGAATATATTTGAATCCATTTGTTTCTTCAAAAATCTATTTTTCTGTTCTTTTTCATATGAAACTTGATCCTGTATTTCTATGTTTGTATTTTCAGTCCCCCTTCTGTGAAACGACTGGGTATCCAAGTGAATAGAATTAGCATGCCAGATTATGAAGCTCTGCATTACGAAAAAGAAAAATTAAGAGAAGCATGTAAGTATCTATATAGATTTCATTATTTATATATTTATTTATATATTTAGTTGAAGGTGGCATGCAGTGAAATATGTGCGTGAGATATTTTAAGTGGAAAGAGGCTGCACAGGCCCCAGTCAACTATCTTAGCAGTTCTGCAATTGGTCCAGTGGCAGAGGAAAGTCTGAGATGACTGGGCTGTCGAGCTGCTGCAGGGTGCTGTCTCAGGTAGTATTGAGTCACTTCACAAGAGGCAATGGAAGATCTGGACTCCAACAGGGCTGCAGAGCGGCAACATCTTCGTTGTCATGAACCACCAAATGCAGATGGGAATCTCCCTTGCAATGTGTGTGACTGCATTTGCAAGTCCAGAATTGGAATAACTAGCCAACAGTGTCCACAACTGTTGAAGACATGGAGGGACGTCATCATCATCTTTAAAATTAACAAGACAAGTTAGCATGCCATTAAAATCATCAATGCCAAAATCCTATGATTATCATTGAATGGATTCATCCTTAACAAGAATTCTTTGTTTTCTCCTGAGTCTCATAGGAGGATTACCAAAGAGGAAGAAGAACTATGATAGAGAACACTAGAATGTCACAATGAGGGAGTCAAAGAAATTATTGCAATTATGCCTTATGGCAACTCCCCCAACCCTTTTTTATCATATATGCACTAGAGGGTGGTGGCTGAGGGTCTTCGTGCTCTGGGTATGATGGTGAAGTTCTGGAACTCTGGGGAATGTGGAGTACCCCTTTATCACCATTACAGAGGTCAATTTTTTTTGCTGTGATACTATGCATTGCAGCACAATGCAAGAGGGGACATGCAAGTGTATGTGTATATATAAAGGTGTTGTAGTTAGTTAGTTTGAGCCCAGAGTTAAAACTGAGCAGTTGAGAGACACAGCTGGAACATGGGTATTAGAGATAGAAGTCAACCTTAACAGAGGTCCTGAGTGAACAGAGAAGGGAGTGGTTCCCCCCACCCTCTCTGTGGACACATAAGATAGCAGCAGATAGGAATGACTGGACTGAATGAATGCAAGTACCATGTACCTCTCTGCCATTTTGAATGTGAACCCTACCCTGTTTTAGTATTATCTGCGTTATTTGGACTATTGTCCTTATCTTCATTGTTATCTGTACCCCTGGTCCACTCTGACCCGGAGTGGTAGTACCCACTGAGGTTGATATGCCATAAAACAAAACAACCAAACCAATCAGATTATCCAATCTGTGCTACTCATGCGCTGAATTGGCAGGGACTATTGTCCTCATCTTCATTGTTATCTGTACATGCGCGGAATTGGCAGGGACTAGTAAGTATCGAACGAGGAATCTTACTATTTCTCTGAATGTTTGAGTTTGGGAATAATCGAAATTAATTAAATAAATAAAATTTCTATTTCTATGAATGTTTGAGATGAGGCTTGATGATTAGTATTATCTGTGTTATTCGGACTATTGTCCTCATCTTCATTGTTATCTGTATAGATAACAAAAAGATGAGGACAAAGGCCGATGATTAGTGATTGATTTAATCATCAAGCCTCAACTCAAACATTCAGAGAAATACTACCTTGTTTTGTCTTGTTTGTGATTTGTTTCTCTCTTTCTTTGTTGATTTTTTTGTTCACCTTTTTTTGGGGGGGGTCCCCAGAGGCACCTTTGTCACGGACACAACGAGTAGAGGTCCTAAGTATAGCAGACGACATGAGAATATGGCCAGAGAAAAATAGAACCAAAGTGGGAAAGATGAAAAAAACAGCAAATGCAGTAAAGGACGTGCAGATAGCCCCCCCCCCCCGCCCCAGGCTCGTCGAAGGTGTAACACCAAAGAGGAATTTTAGACAATAAAACTTTGAAGAAAATCTTTCAAAGTTTTAATATATATATATATATATGTATATATATATATATATATATATATATATATATATATAAAGGTGTTGTAGTTAGTTTGAGCCCATTAGTTTGGTGCTTTGGCATTGCCCCTTCCAGCTGGGAAAATTTGGCTCAGGACCGCCCTCAGTGGCAGCAGAATCTCAGTTGAGGGCTGTTCATGTCAGAAGTCACCCTGGCGCAACACCATGAAGAGGTCTAGAAGAAAGTGGCGGCAACAAAGCACCGGAACATCAACATGTTCAGAGACAGCCTTCAAATGCGACATCTGTGGTCAAGAATGTTTTTCAAACATTGGACTTCACAGTCACAGGAGACACTGTAACTTCAGGGGCACAAAAACTTTATTATAGTCTTCTGAGTCTGAAATGCCAATAATAATAATATATATATGCCAATCTATTATTCAGCAACAAGATTTATATAAGTATAAAAGTAAGTGAAATGTAGGTATTCTTGTTTAGTTGAGTGAAGTCTTTTGATGTGTCGGTAGCAGGTGGTAATTGAAATTGGATTTAATCACAGGTGAGAGAGAGAGAGAAGAGACATTTACGTTTAGGAAATGGAGAATGAAATAAAAGGTGTGGAAGATAGGATAGGTTATTTTAAATATGTCAAATGTTTCGGCTTGATTTTAATAGCAGCTTCTTTTTATTTTTTTTCCTTTTTTCCTTTTTTTTTTCAAATTATTACCTTTGCCTGTAACTTGAATCTATGTTGAAAAAGAGCTGAGAGACATTTCCTCCCCCCGTCTTTGATTATGTTCACGCGTGCCCACACTAAATATTTAGATTTTTTTTTTCCTGTGTAAAGGCTATGGAAACTAAGTTGAAGAATTTATAAAATTTTGTTACCAAGTCTTGGAAACCAGGATGATCACTTACAATAAATGAATAAATCAATAAATTCTTTTGTCTTGAATCTTTTAGATGAGGCTTGATGATTTGAATTATTTGGATTATTCAGACTATTGTCCTCATCTCTATTGTTATATGCACAATATTTCAGCTGATGTGACCTCTGACCTTCTTAAGGTGTTTCTTGATATTTTTAAGATGAGGCTGGATTATTCGGACTATTCTCCTCACCTTTATTCTTATATACACAACATTTTGGCCATTGTGCCCTCTGGCTTTCTTAAGGTGTTTCTTTATATTTTTGAGATGATATGTGTGTGTGTGTATTCTTGTGACACCAGTGAAAGAGATTTGGACACAGAATATTATTACATAAAATAACATTTTGTACTCCCGTTGTGCTAGTTTGCTACATTCTCTTAGTACATGGTTTACAGTCTCATCTCTAGTACCGCATAGTCTAAATTTACTATTTTGTTGGGTATTATCAATCTTTGCTTTGATAAAATTAGTTCTTATGGCATTATATTGAGCAGCAATAGTTACTCGGTTTCTCTGTTTAACCTTTTTAATTTTGGATTAATTGGACTATTCTTCTCACCTTTTTCTTATATAACACAACATTTTGGCCGTTGTGCCCTATGGCCTTGTTAAGGTGTTTCTTGATATTTTTGAGATGAGGCTTGATAATTTGGATTATTGTCCTCATCTTTATTGTTATATACATAACGTTTTATCCAATGTGCCCTCTGGCATTCTTCAAGTGTTTCTTGTTGAAATTGGGAACTGCTCATGTGAATGGGTTGGTAGATTATATATATATATATATATATATATATATAAGGATATGAAAACACACAATGCTGTTAAAATGAAAATATTTTATATCATATTCATAGCTAATATTGAACAATATTTCGATTTTATAAAAATCATCATCAGAGCTTGTTTTTACTCTGGACTCATCAAGAGAGGAGCTGAAAATAATTTAAATTCAAAAAAAGCTGTTCAAAAAAGCGTACAAGTCATGCGATCCGGAGTAAAAACAAGCTCTGATGATGATTTTTATAAATCAAAATATTGAATATGATATAAAATATTTTCATTTTAACAGCATTGTGTGTTTTCATATCCTTTTATCTATACTTATACCGTCAGATTCATTTCCTTACTCTTAGATTATATATATATATATATATATATATATAAGTAAAATTGTTGGGGTGGCCTAAAGTCGGTATCAGCCAGACAGCGAGGGAGTCTATCCCTTTTTCACTAGTGCTAGACCAAGGAGATTGTTTTTTGGGTTTTTTTTGCATCAGAGGTGAAGTGCCACACCTACCATCAGCTCCTTACTTTACCGCACAGATTCCTGTGCTACTCATATGCTGAGTTGGCGAGGGTCGGTATCGAACCCGGAACCTTGTGGTTCCGAGTCGGACACTCTACTGACTGAGCTAAACCGACCCTAATCAATAACCTGTCGATAGTGATCCATGCCTTTCCTATGCGTATCTAAAATCTTGTTTATTTATTAGAATTTCTAACCGCGTTTTTGATTGAGATGTCTGCGAGGAAGTGCATTAGGCTGCATATCCTGAAATTGCTTCGGAAAAAGAAGAAAAAACTGCTTGCACTTAATTTTCTCTTGAGAAAGTTCCAAGTTTGGAAATATATTTCATGTATCATGGAATATTTTCTCTTTGTTGGAAAATAACATAAAAAAAAAAAGATGGAATAAAATGAAATAAAAATATGGCGAGGTTTATTGTGGAAGAAGTAAAAAAAGAATTGAGTCTTCAAGATGGTTGGATTTTGAACAGAGTTTTCATTCTATGAAATTGTGAAAATTTGTTGGCACCAACATGCCAAAATAAATTTTAAAAATACTTTCATGTAAAATTGCAATATATATGAACAATAGATAATATACATACATATATATATATATATATATATATATATATATATATAAAAAATGTTGTTCTGGTTCCAACGGGAGAAAATGTAATATTTTATAAAAAAAGAAGAAGGTCCGCAAAATGTATCGTTCTCAGAAAAAATGTTTTATTCTTTTATTTCACATACGCAACACGTGTTTCAGATATTCTGGTATCTTCTTCAGGCTTTGATCAATACATATATTGATATACATATACATATACATAGGTTGTGCGTGTTTCTGTAATTTTTCTGTTATTATATATATATATATATATATTATTATATATGTATTATATATATATATATATATATATATATGTCTGTGTGTGTGTGTGTGTGTGTGTGTGTGTGTTGAAAAGAGAAAGAAAGGAAAGAAAGTATAGAAAGTATGTACATTATTTTTGAAAAAAATTTAAAAAATAAGTATTTACTCTGAGGAAGGTCGATACTTCTTTGTGTGTAGAACATTTCTACATTTTTTCTATTATTATTATTTCATTTCATTTTGTTATTTAAAAATGATAATAGATTGAATAATGTACACATGGATAAACTCCTGACTGAAACATGTGTAAGTTAAATTAATTAAAATATCCTATTTTATCCATTCTATTCTTTCTTTCCTTTATATCTCTTTTCAACATACCATCAGATTCACTTCCATTTTCATTTTACATACATACATATATATATATATATATATATATATATATATGGAGAAAGGTGGACAAACACAGGATGTTGTACGAGATGGATGTTTATTGTAGGTAGTGATGGCGACGTTTATAACATTTTGGTCTGTTAAACCTTCTTCAGGACGTTGGATTGAGTTCTTGTTTCAACAGATATCGTTCTGATACCAGTAGAATAAACACTACACTAGTGCTAGACCAGGGAGACTATATTTGCTGAGGTGGAGCACCATACCCGCCGTCAGGTCAACCTTTCACATATCCTCTAAAATTCTATTTAATTTCCATTTAAATTACATCAGGTAATTATCCGATTTTAATGAAATTTTCAAATATTGATTTAACAATTAATGAATTTTATAATACATCAGTTATTTTATTTCAAAACTTTAATTTAGTATTTTTGCTATGAAAAATTAATATATAAAATTCATTTAAAATATGAAAATCCTGATGTTAAGTTTAAAATGTTATATTTTTAGATTCTAAAAATAAATATCTACTTAATGCCAACCTTATTTTAGGCGTCAAAAGTAATAAGTTTTGAAGAAAAACTCGATTGAAAATGTATCCCCTCCCATTTTTAAGCAGAAAAAACATTGATGTATAATTTTTTCTTTTATAAAATAATAGCCAATTAAATAATTATCGAAATGAGTAAAAAAGAAATCTCCAAAAAATTAATTATTTATTAATTTTTTACATTTTATTTTTCAATTTTCGTCATCCCAAATTCTAGTTAATTTCCATAATTACATAATGTCTAACTAAAATTTTGAGTTTTCCACATTTTGCATTTATATAATAATAACCATTACGCTACAAGCACCTCTTGTTAAATAACTGAAACTCCAAAAATGAAATTATATTTAAGGACTGTATTTTCTTTTGGAATGAAAAATTAGTAAAATATTTTTATTAAGTAAAGATTTCTCTTTTTCTCCTTCTCTTAAGTCACTAAGCTAAAAGTGAGATCCAACCTTCCACTTAAAAATGTCTTCCTTCCACTGTAAACCATTATTCTCAGCATCAAAAGACTGCATTACCGATATCAATGAACAGATCTTAGGTAGTTGTACAACTGCAATTTGTACAGGTGTACCTGATCACATGACATAAGTTTTTTGCTTGAAGACGAGGAATACAAGTTGTGTTAAGAGGTTATTTAACTTTGAGTCTTTATTCAACACATTTCTGTCTGGAAAAGTTTTTTTTTTATTTAAGGTAAGTCTTGACATTACAATGAAAATGATGAGATGCAATTACCTGTTTAAAATTTTCTTTTCTATATGAGATAACCAAAACTCTGACGTGTATACAAGTTGTGATCAAAAAGTATTGAAACTTTTAAAATACAGTGGTATCTTGATTTACCAGCAGTGGCGTCGGAATTAATTTAGGTATCATAGTCGGTAAAACTATGCTGACCTCCAATTCCAGTTGAATATACACTTTATATATACCGCCCTGTCGACTGGGGCATTAGAATGCACTGACTGCACCTCTGCAGAGGGGTAAGACTCCCCCAATGGGGCCACCTGTTGGCCGTAGGTGGCGACCCGTGATGCTTAAGGATAGAACCCGGTGGATGAGCACTCCATGATTTGCAACACTCTACTTTGGTCCTATCTTGGGCTAGACAGACGGTCGGAGAGGCCCCCTCCGATCAATCGGCTGGTCACATCAAGCCCTAGCACCTATATGATTTTCCCAACCCTATTGCCCTTATGGCAAACCCCAACCCCTTTTATCATATGGGTGCTAGAAGTTGGTGGCTGCGGGTCTACATGTCCTGAGAATCACGTTAAACTCTATCTGATGGTGAGGTTCCAGTTTTGGAGGTTTGGGGAATGTGGAGCACCCCTTCATCACCATTGCTCCCTGGTCCACTCTGACCCGGAGTGGTAGTACCTGTTAGGGTCCCATCTATAGGTTAAAAAAAAAAAAGTTTTTGAAAAAAAAATTGAGTATCCATCAAGAATGACTAAAACAAAAACGTCTTCAACATAAAATAACCCAACAAGGGTTGGCATGCCGTAAAATCCAACCAACCAACTAAGAATGACTAAAACAAAACATATTCAACATAAAATAACCCAACAAGGGTTGGCATGCCGTAAAATCCAACCAACCAACAAATTCTGGAACTCTTGGGAATGTAGAATACCCCTTTATTGCCATTACTCCCAGGTCCACCCTGACCCAAAGTGGTAGTACCTGTTAGGGTCCCATCTATGGGTTAAATAGAAAAAACATGAGTTTTAAAAAAATTGAATACCCAACAAGAATGAATAAAACAAAAACGTCTTCAACATAAAATAACCCAACGAGGGTTGATATGCCCTAAAATCCAACCAACCAATGCTGTGAATAAGTTAGCAGCATCCAACTTAGTGTTAACTGTGCATCATAAAATGTCTTATTTTTTTATATATATATTTTGCCATTACTCCTAGGTCCACCCTGACCCAAAGTGGTAGTACCTGTTAGGGTCCCATCTATGGGTTAAATAGAAAAAACATGAGTTTTAAAAAAATTGAATACCCAATAAAATGAATAAAACAAAAACGTCTTCAACATAAAATAACCCAACGAGGGTTGATATGCCCTAAAATCCAACCAACCAATGCTGTGAATAAGTTAGCAGCATCCAACTCAGTGTTAACTGTGCATCATAAAATGTCTTATTTTTATATATATATATATATATATATATATATATATATTTAAAGCCAATTATGATATCTGCTCATTATTTAAGTGCATCTTCTGCCTGTGGGGACAAAAAAAAGATGACGAGGAGAAAAATCAAACATTAGTCATGCCTGGGTCGATTTTTTTTCTTCTTGTTCTTACTTAAGATTTTTTTTTTTACTATACAATAGGCTCATCAGAATCTAACCCCTTCACAAGTAGAGCAGCATCTGTCTGTCTATATATATATACATATACATACATACATATATATATATATATATATTGGTTAGGAGGTTGATTTAGAAGGCTATCACAATGCAGGTGTAAAAAAAATAATAATACGGTAACAATGGTGTTGTGTGTTAACCTGTATTTAATTCTTTAATTTTTTAGATAATATCTCTTTTTCAAAAGATCACTGGAACTGAAGCAGTCTAGTTATGGCATTACTAGAATGCTTAAGTTCCAGTGATCTTTTGAAAAAGAGATATTATCTGGAAAATTCAAGAATAAAATACAGGTTAACACACAACATCATTGTTACCGTATTATTATTTTTCTTTACACCTGCATTGTGATAGCCTTCTAAATCAACCTCCTAACCAATATATACACAATGCTTCAAGCAAATTATAAAACTCTCTTATATATATATATATATATATATATATATATATATATATATAGTATGAACAAAAAGTAATAAGACAAGCAGGAGTATTTCTTATATGTTGTTTATTCTCAACTAGTTTCGACCTTAGGTCATCTTCAGGAGAAAATTTCTTATTTGAAGAAATTGTTTATAGATTTTTTGAAAGGGAGCATTATAGAAGAACTATAAAAATTGAAGTGTTTTTGAGGTTTGACATGCTATTAAAATCTGGGTAGACGAGTGTGTTAGTAGTTGCATGTCCATTTGTTCCGTGAAGAACATGATATATATATATATATATATGATAAGTTGTAAACACGGTGTGTTTGGAATGGCTTTTTACCGACAATTTTTGGGAGAATATGTGCTTAATTGGAGTCGTATCTAATTTTGAAAATTAATTAATTAATAATGAATTAGGTGGGAATGCCTATTTAAATGTATGGCTAAACAAATCGAGAAAAATCAATCTCTGTATGTACATTTCGGCCTATTAGGCCTCATCAGCAGAGCTATAGATAGGAAGACCGCCCTGTGCGTGATTTGAAACCGGACTGCCAAGCTGACAGACATACAGAGATTGATTTTTCTCGATTTGTTTAGCCATACATTTAAATAGGCATTCCCGCCTAATTCATTATTAATTAATTAATTTTCAAAATTAGGTACGACTCCAATTAAGCACATATTCTCCCAAAAATATATATATATATATATATATATATATATATATGAATATGAATAAATTTTTGGTACAGGAAAACTTATAGAGTACTAAAATTGGAGGAATCATATGTATGTAGGGAGATCATATAAGTTATGAGATGGTAATATTTATTACGAAAATAAAATATAAAATGTGGGGAATACGAAGGCCTTTTCGACCGGTTCTTTTTCAAGTATAAACACCGGCGACGAATAAAAGTCAGATTGTATAAGAAATATTCTTTAAGAATGAATGGAGTGAGCCAGAGGGGGACAAAAAGGGGGGTATATTATATATATATAAAACCCTCAGGTCGAACCAGGGTTGGAGATGTCTCCCAACAAGTAAAGGGAGTGTTTGGGTTTTTGTCTGCACAGAATGGGGCGAAAGAATGAAATATAAGCAGCTTCAAGAATGGTTAGGTGCTGCTTGGACCTAGCTCTGTATATATATACAGGGTGGTCTAAAAAAATGCAAATTATTAAATATACCATAACATTTTCAATTCTCAACACTTTTAACCACACTGGGTGCCAAATTACAGAAAACAATGGCTAGGATATATACATATTTTACAGACTAGATTCATTCTGGGAAGATTACAGCAGTCCATTAGTAGTTGATGATGTGCTCAATCTAGGCACCACCGTGAGCTAGCACATTCTGGATATGGGTTCTTCTGACCATATCGGCAGTGATTCGTCTTACTTCACACTTGATATGCTGCTTCAGCTGCTCTACATCAGGCACAGGATTAGAATACACTCACTTTTTAAGGTATCCCCACAAAAAATAGTCGCATGGGTTAAGATCTGGACTGTATGTGGGCCAGGTGTGCTGACTTCTGAATGAGAAAAACCTGCCATCAAACCTTCTTTCTAGCCATGCAATGGTGTCCTTGGCAGGGTGGGGAGGTGCCTTATCTTGCATGAACAACATCTGATTGATATCAGTGTGCTGGTGCCTTCTTGCAGCTTGATAATACTGGTTTTGTAGAATCTACTTAAAAGTATTTGCATTTTTTTGGACCACCCTGTATATATATATATATATATATATATATATATATATAGGAAAAAACTTTAAGTTTGATTCATTGTAATAATTTATTTCAACTGTGTAATCACAGCATCTTCAGACATGCACAAAGTGGTTATTACTGGCATTAATAACCATTTTACTTATGTCTGAAGATGCTGTGATTACACAGTTGAAATAAATTATTACAATGAAGCAAATTTAGTTTTTTTTCTTAATCTATTCTATATATTGCTCTGTCCATACACTTACCAGCACTAGGCACATCGAGCTCTCACTGTCATTTACCTGTATCACTACAGATAATCTACACATGGAATGATCCCCCATTACCACAAGTGTTATAATATATATATATATATATATATAGGCGTGTGGGCTAGTGGTTAGAGTCGTGGAAAATGGACTTGTTGATTTGAATTCAATTCCTAGACGAAGCTGTTGGCATTTCAAATAGCGCTAATACCCTTGGGAAAGGTATGAATCCATATATTCTCCCTCCAGCTATGGGTTAAATAATAGGGCAGACTGGGCTCTTTAACCTTGGGTAGGTAACCAGTCTAGGAGAGGGATAACTCCGAGTTCAAAATTCCTGAGGTCAGTCGATTGGGTTCATGGCATTCCTTGATGCACCAATTCTTTCCTATCGACTGTGCCAAAAAGTGTGGAATGGTCCTACACAAGCCTTCACCACTATAAACAAATCACTGTGTTGGTTGTTCACTAGATGAACACTCATGTGTCGAAAAATCGACGAGAGAGTCCATTTTTTTTTTTTAAATATATATATATATATATATATATATATATATTAACATAAGGGTACATGGTATTAACCTACTCGAGTTTCACCATAAGGATCTTTAGGGTTAAATCTACTGGTCAAAGAACTCTGGTTTTAAATTCAAAAATTCGAAAGAGCGGAAGTTGCATTTTTTCAAAGGATCAAAATAGAAACATAGTTAGAAATTTGCTTTGTGCTATTGTTTTAAATGTTTACGACAATTATGAGGATTGTCTATATTATTATAGAGTCTGTAGTGATTAAATGTGGTTTTAATAATGTATGTATAAAGTTATTTATTTTGATTAAAGCTAGTAGAATGTGTATATATGTATACACACAAATACCATATATATATATATATATGTGTGTGTGTGTATTTGGGCAGCATTCTTTCATTTATACATGTAGAATTAAACAAAAGGCACGTCTCCTTTTTAACAATTTTAATGATGATCTTTTCAAGCTTTCTGGCCAACTTTTTGGAATCCGTGGATTAGTCCACCAAAGTTTGTATCCCGAGTACTTTCAGCACTTAGAAGTGCCATCATCAGGGGTGATATTCCAGTTTTTTTTTCAAGTTAGTATATTAATGGATGTGGAGGCTGGAAGGAGGAGAATTGATAGGAAAAGTGTTATAGGCATTTTAAAATGTGTGTACTGCATTGGAAATTAATTTTGTTTAAGGATGGTTTGTATTGTTTTATGTATAAAGCTTCTAGTATTTGGAGTTTTTGTTTATTTTTTTTCTTTGTGCAGAATGTGCGTATTTTCTGTTAGGATATTTTGGTAATTAGAGTGGGGACATGCATGTAATTTTAGGTGTTGTGAAATGGAGCTATTATATGTCATATGAAGAGTTAAACGGCGTGATGGCACTTCGAAGTGTCGAAAGTACTTGGGATATGAATTTCAGTTAACTAATCCACAGATTCCATCCAATTATTAAAAGGTTGGCTAGAAAGGTCGAAAAGATAATCAATAAAATCATTAAACAGGAGATGTGCCTTTTGTTTAATTCTACATGTATATATATATATATATATATATATATATATAGTAAAGTTGACGGGGCGGCCTAATGTCGGTATCAGCCAGTCAGCGAGGGAGTCTATCCCCTTTTCAATAGTGCTAAACCAAGGAGATTGTTTTAGCATCTGAGGTGGAGCACCACATCTACCATCAGCTCCTTACTTTACCGCACAGATCCCTGTGCTACTCATATGCTGAGTTGGCGAGGACCGGTATTGAACTAGGAACCTTGTGGTTTCTAGCCGAACACTCTACTGACTGAGCTAACCCAGCCCTTTATATATATATATATATATATATATATATATATATATATAATATATAGTTGGAGAAAAATAGTTTGTCTCTCTATCATGGTTTCGGTGTTCAAGGTATCAACTTTCAACTTCAAAGAAAAAATGACTAGACTTACAAACTAAAGTTTATGAAAACTAATTAAAAGATAATAATTCCAAACCAACATACTTTCCAAGCGGACAAGGATATATTAAATGTAACAACCTAGCCTTTTTAGTTCTTCTGAAGAAGGTGTACCTTGAACACCGAAACCATGGTAGAGAGAGAAAAACTTTTTTTTACAACTATAGATGCTATATATTTTACAAAATATATTGTGCACTTTTTTCATTAACTAGTAATGCTCTTACAGTGAAAACAATGTGGGAGTTGCAATTGAAGAATATATATATATATATATATATATATAATCTTACTTATATATTTTAATATTTTTAAACTCCAATTGTGCTGTAGGTATGCAAAACAACTTAAGTTTAAAAAATGCATATTATTTTTGATAAACAATTCTATAAAACACATGTTCATTCACATGTAATAAAGTTCAGTTTTCAGATTTTTTTTAAAAATTTATTTCATAATTTTTTACATATTTTACATATGTATTTGGGGGGGAGTTTTCATGTAAACATACACACACAGTCATACATATGTACAGGGTGATTGTAAAGTAAGTCCCTTCTCTATTTTTATATTCTGATTGATTTCTGAATCATTATTTTTACAAAAAATGAATATGATAAGAACACACATAACATGTAGTCTTATCTAAAATCTGGGCAGCAGCATTTACCTCCAGCCTCCCAAGGTGCTCAGGAATCACATCAACTGATCTTCCCAGGAACTCTTGTGGAATGCCAGAACTTAATTATTGTATTCATCCTTCAAGTTCTTAAAAAAAATATATACATATATATATATATATATATTAAAAATATTATATATATATCTTTGGTTTCATAGAGTAGGCTTTCTCCTTCAACCAACCCCAAAGAAAATAGTCGCAGGGTGTTAAATCAGGACTTTGGTCAGATGGTACGTATATTGTATAGTTAAAGGGTCCTTAAATACCCGTGGAACTTGGCTTCCCAAAGTTCATAATCAACTGTTCGCCGTCGAAGAAATCCTCATGTTCCTAGGCGCATAACCTGTTACGTTTTTATAGACCATCCTTTCGCCTTCAAGCAAGAGCGTATGTCCAGCGGAGATCCTTGGTAATCCTTTGGTAAAAGAATCCTTAGTATTGTAAGTTCCTTCGTCAATGATTGCAAATGGACTATGAAAGTATCAGTGTTTAAGTAGTTAATCTGGTCAGGTTTATGGCTGTTGATTGGTGGATGAATAAACCATGTGACCTCGCCCGGTCTATAAATTTAGGTGGGGAATTGTAGCACACATTATATACCAAAATATTCAAACACTGGTCGCCCACTCAGGCGAACCATGTCTATCCATCCATCTCTCAGGAAAATGGTGATTCAGAAAATTCATGAACAACAATAGCAAAAGTGGAGGATATTTAATTGCCATATATTAAGGAACATACATTAAAGAATTGAGAAAAATGTGACTGGATTTAAAAAGATTATAAATAGTTTAAAATAGTTACTTTTCAATCACCCTACATGTAACTGCATATAAAAGAATTATAGTTTAAAATAGGGAGTTATTTTTCAATCAGCTTGTATATTAAGGAACATATATTAAAGAATTGAGAAAAATGTAACTGCATATAAAAGAATTATAGTTTAAAATAGGGAGTTATTTTTCAATCAGCCTGTATTATAGAATGTGAAATGCTAATACAGATATGCATTTATAATGTCATAAAAATACCAAAAACTTGAAAAAAAAATTTTGTTTTTGTTTTTCACTGGTAAAGAGAAAAATTCTGGATATTTTTAAATCTAATTTTAAATCTGCAAATGTTGTATGATTATAATAATCGATTGACAAGGAAACTGAAAGAAAATCTAAAAATGATTAAAATAAATCTAATTATTGTTTGAATGTTTGAATCTTGATATGTCAACAAAAATATTTATTTATTCATTGACCCTCCCCTCTTGGGGGGAGGGGTGCTGAGAGGGTAAAGAGAGAAAATGATTTTCACCAAACATCATTTTCATTTCTCTATCAAGTCAACAGACATGCAATATTAAATAGGGAAAATCTTTGGAAAAAAAAATGTTAAAAGTGGACACTATGCCATTGTCTTTAGTAGACAGAAGGATGCCAACCATATATATATATATATATGTTCATATCATTAATTATTATCCATTACTATAAGTTTGCTGTGTTTGGAAAACATGATTGCGTTGTCTAAAACTGTGAAACTTTATGCAATCAGGAATAATTGGAATTACAATTTTTGTCAAGTTTTTACATTAGCTTTGATAAGTAAATATATATATATATACCTAAGTAAATATATATATATATATATGAATACTTAAGTAAATATATACATATATATATATATATATATATATATATGAATACTTATATATATATATATATACCACACATTCACAATAAATTATACATAGATATATGTACACAAAAATATGACCTATAAGTACATTAACAAGTGCATTTATATATATATATAAAGCATATAAAATACCTTAGTATGCAGACGTATATATATATATGTATATAAACAAAAATATCTCCAAGTCTATTAACACAAGCTATATATATATATATATATATACCTCACATACACCATTAGATTATATATAAGTATAAAAATCAGTATATGTACACAAGAATATGTCCATGTACATTAACACTAGCATATATATATATATATATAAAAAAAACATAATATATATATATACATATATATATATATATATGTGTGTGTGAGTGTGTGTAGTGAATTAGACAAAAACATATAAATCAGTATATGTACACAAGAATATGTCCAAATATGTATGTGTGTATGTGTGTGTGCGTGCATATTACATGCACCAAAAAGTAAGCTTATGAATCAGTATATATACACAAAAATATGTCTAAGTACATTAACACAAGCATATGTATACACACATGTACACACACACACACACATACATATAAATACACACACATGTATATATACATACATACACACACATATATACATGTATATATATACACACACATATATATATACACACACACACACACACATATATACATGTATATATACATGCACCCATACATATATATAAATACACACACACACATGTATATATGTATACATGTATATATACACACACACACACACACATGTATATATACATGCATACATACATGCACCCATACATATATATATAAATACACACACACACACATGTATATATGTATATATGCATACACACACACATACATATATGTATATATACATATACCCATATATATATATATGTATATATACATATATACACATACCCATATATATATATATGTATATATACATATATACACATATATACACATACCCATATATATATATATGTATATTTACATATATACACATATATACATGTACCCATATATATATATATATATACATATATACACATATATACACATACCCATATATATATATATGTATATATACATATATACACATATATACACATACCATATATATATAT
>CM042174.1:47964910-47974910 GCA_023376005.1 Doryteuthis pealeii | reverse complement strand
GAATTTAGGCTAGCATCTGCATCTTGGCTGTTTCTTAAATTAGGAACTATCATTATCTAATATCATTATGCTAGTATCTACCTACGTGTGTCATGACCTGTCATCACCTCAGATAAATAATCACCCATATCATATATAAGGAAAGGAAGGGAAGAAAATGATTATGCTACACTTCAGGGGGAGAAAGAAAGCAAATATAGTAAGAAAGAAAGAAGGAAAGGTTAGAGATAGGAAGTGAGGTAATTTATGAGGAAGTGCATCCCGGTCTCCTGCCTCAAGAGTTGCTGCCCGGACAATTAGAATAACGACCCAGCTCAGTCCATTCATAACTATCCATCTATCTCAATTTGTTCATATTTATCTATATTACTTTAAATACTAAGATTTTTTTTATTCATGTTTGTTTAATGTCTTGTTTTTAGTTTAAATAAACAAGAATTATGACAAAAAAAGAAGCGACCCCCCCCCCCAAATACATTTACTTGTCGAAAATATCTATCTCCATTTGTTTGTATCTATTTATATTATTTTGTTCGTTTATCTATCTATCTCAGTCTATTCCAAACTATATATCCATCTTCATATCTAAACAAGAATTATGACAAATTATGATAAATAAACAAGAATTACGACGAGCTGGGGTTCTTATTTTGATAGTCAATGGGTAGCGGTTGTTGAGGTGGGAGACTGGGACGCACTTCCTCATAAATTACTGGAAGTTATAGCACTTATTGTCTGTTTCAGTGAAATGGAAAAAAGTAAAAGAAAAAACTTTGTTATACTTTTTAATAAGCATATCAGATGTTTTAATAGTCAAATTATCAAACCGTAGTATATCTATGGTTCTGGCTAGTTATACATTAATCTATTTGGACTATTATCTCATCTCAAAATAAATTTAAGGCTTACACATTATTAAAAATTAAAAAAAACTCATCTTAATAACAAAAAAAAAAAGCTTAATTTGAATAATATAATGCCTGCACTCATAAATCTTAAAATTCCACCCACCAATGGGATGACAAAGTTGTTGAATTTTTCAATCATACCCCCTCTGTTCCAAATCTTTTTATCTGCATTCTTATTCAGTTTCATTAGCCTTTCTAATTTAATATGATTTTATTATATTAAAACTTAAATACTTGCACCCGGAGGGTGCATATATTTGCTAGTATATATATATATATATATATATATATATATTTACCAAACCCCTCCGCATGAGCAGAATATGGCACACATTCAGTTTCTTAAGCGAAGTTTAATAGGTTTGAATTCAGAGTTTTTCTTCCTTTCTCCTAGACTGGTTGCCTAGCTGAGGTTAAAGAGCCCAATCTGCCCTACTCCATAGCTAGAGGGAGAGTAGTTGGATGCATACCTTTCCCAAGGGTATTAGCACTATGTGAAATGCCAACAGCCTCAACAAGGATTTGAACTCGGGTCAAAGAGTCCATTTCCTATAACTCTAACCATTACACCACACACCTCCACAATGTTTTAACTCTTTGTCAGGATTTGTTAAGTGAAAAAACAGCATCGTTTAGGATTTGAACTTGGGTTGTCTAATCCATTTACTACAACAATAAACAATGTTGTTTCAATTCTTTTGGTGCGAAAAAAATTAAAAAAGACAAAGGAATTGAGAAACAAAGGATGTTCCAGACAGAAGACTGGATAGAAGAAAGAAGAAAAGTGATAAACATCTAAGGCTTGATGCTTGACCGGGTCAAACAAACTTTCTGGAAAAATAACAAAAGAAGGATAACAAAAGACTTCCTATTGACTGTGTGACAAATCTAGGATTGCAAGTCACATCCTATAGTTCCAGTGTAATTTGAATAGACCAGAGCATGCTGGGTAAAAAATTAAAAAAGTGACGGTTAGACCGAGAGTTCAGCAGTTGGGACTTGGTAGCAGCCGAGTTCCAAAATATCTTTTGTATGACAAATTAGTAAAAGGCTTCCAATTGGTAGGTAGACCACACCTGTGATTTAAAAGATGTCTGCAGGAGAGTCATGAGGATACGTCTTATTGACACAAACAAGTGAGAGGTAGATGCAAAAAATGGAGTTGCCTGGCACCTTAATGTTAAGCAAGACAAGGAGAGGGTGAGGCGGAGAGGAGAGTAGCCTCAACAGCAAAGAGGGAGAAAAGACAGCAGCCCCAGAAAGCATCACAGTCTGTGTGCATTCAGTGTACCACAGACTGTCACTCAGGAATTGGCCTGCAGAGTCACTTGCACAGATGTAGATAATTCTTTTCTTTTTTTTTTTTTTTTTTGGGGGGGACACAATGCCATCTTCCTTAGTGTACGGAAAGGTGCCAACAAAAACATTACATCACACACCCCTACGCACCATTTTCCCCATAAAGATCCTTCCAAATCATCCAATTATCAGATTCTAATAACAAAGCTGTGGACCGCCCTGTCGGCTGGGGCATTAGAATTCACCGACTGCACCTCTGCAGAGGGGTAAGATTCCCCCATGATGCTTAAGGATAGAACCCAGGTGGATGAGCAATTCATGACTTTGGCCCTATCTTGAGCTAGACGGGCGGTCGGAGAGGCCCCATCTGATCAATCGGCTGGTCACGTCAAGCCCTAGCACCTATATGATTTTCCCAATCCTGTTGCCCTTATGGCAAGCCCCAACCCTTTTTTATCATATGGGTGCTAGAAGGCGGTGACTGAGGGTCTACATGTCCTGGGAATGACGTTAAACTCTATCTGATGGTGAGGTTCCAGTTCTGGAGGTTTGGGGAATGTGGAGCACCCCTTCATCACAATTGCTCCCTGGTCCACTCTGACCCGGAGTGATAGTACCTGTAGGGTCCCATCTATGGGTTAAATAGAAAAATGTATTTATAAACAAAATTGTATTATCTATTAAGAATTGATTTATTTCAAAACTTTATTGGCATTAAATGACCCACTGAGGTTGATATGCCGTAAAACAAAACAAAACCAAACCAAAACTGTGGACTAGAAGATTACCTACCTCCAAGAACTAAGCGCATCTGTATATGTCTGGCCTGCACATGGTGAGGGATTGTAGCGGGTGACTACAGATATTGAACACACAACCTACTGTCACCCCTGTTGAATATGAAAATTTTGCACCTGTCAGGCAGTGTTGAGTCTGATTAGCCCAGATGTAAAATCTTGGGGTGGGGGCAGTTACTTATTATTTAAGGCCTACCTTCCCACACCCGGACAGTTGTGTTTTGATCTTTTTAATGTGAAGAGATACATGCATTGATTGAGTGAACTTTTGATGGATTGAGCAAGGACAATTTCACAGAAAACAAAACATTCCGGTATTTAAAGAAAGTCTTGGAGAAAGTTTGGATTTCTTTTTAAAAAAATCTCAGTTCCATGAAATTCCTATTTAGCTGATGTGTTAAAAGCACTTGTCTCTATTTTCCAGACATTGTCTAGGTGCGCATATGGATATTTTGAATGTATTGTCAAAAAACGTTTATGGAACATCTGGTAGAAAATAGTTTCTTGAAAGAAAGAACCAAAAAAAAGAAGAAATGATAGAAAATGAGTTTCTTTGATTTTTGGCGGAGTGATTTTGAGATTTTAAAGGCGTCTGACAAGATGTGGGAAATGCTCAGCTTCTTAACAGATGAACATATTAATCAATCACTTCATGTTCCAAAATAACAAAATTTTATATGCAGTATCACTTAGATACATTTTATATAGATTCTATATACAGTATCATTTATATAGCTTTTATATATTTTAATCTTTATATACCGTTTATATACAGTATCACTTATATACATTCTATATACAGTATCACTTAGATACATCTATCTATACATATATAAAGAGCAGTTGTGTGTATGTGTATGTCGGATGAAATTTTGAAAATAAAACAACGACAAAGTAAATATATATACACATTAAATATCACCAGGGCTTGGTTTTTGACCAAAAAGACAAAATTTTATATGCAGTATCACTTAGATACATTTTATATACAATATCATTTATATAGATTCTATATATAGTATCATTTATACAGATTCTATATACAATATCATTTATACAGATTCTATATACAATATCATTTATATAGATTCTATATACAATATCATTTATATAGATTCTATATACAATATCATTTATATAGATTCAATATACAATATCATTTATATAGATTCTATATACAATATCATTTATATAGATTCAATATACAATATCATTTATATAGATTCTATATACAATATCATTTATATAGATTCAATATACATATATAGATTCTATATACAATATCATTTATATAGATTCTATATACAATATCATTTTATATAGATTCAATATACAATATCATTTATATAGATTCTAATACAATATCATTTATGGTGGTAGAAATGTGAGGAGGTTAATCCGCCAGTATGTGGAGAAAAGTAGACAAACACGGGACGTATGGAAACTTGATGTTTATTGTCGACGATGCAACGTTTCTGTCTCTTATTAGACCATCTTCAGGACTTGGATATAGTTCTTACTCCAATGATGAGAATTTCCATCATTGGAGTAAGAACTATATCTCAGAATGTCCATTAGTGGGAGTTTTTAATATTTGGCGTCAACCAGTTTAGCTTTGTCTATTTTAAGAATACAGTCCTTTTTTCCTCCAAACCTGGTTTAACAAGAATCTACAGCTTATGAACCATTACACACCCAATTTTAAAAATGAAATAGTCCAAATGGTGTAGTGTCACTTAAATGCCCAATGTAAAATTAAAATGAATTAAAAAAAAAAAGGTTACATGTTTGTTTTATTTATATTTATATTGAGGAGGATTGGTATTTGTGACTTGTCTGTTTGCTGGCCACTGCCTTTCTGCTCTCTGTTACTATAAATCTTCCCTTCTTCCACTCTCAGAATGTCCATTAGTTGGTGGAAGTGTTTAATATTTGGTGTCAGTCAGTTTAGCTTTGTCTATTTTTAGAATATGGTCCTTTTTTCTTTGTTCTTCCAAACCTGGTTTAACAAGAATCTACAGTTTATGAACCATTATGCACCCAATTTTAAAAATGAAATATTCCAAATGGTGTTGTGTCACTTAAATGCCCAATGTAAAATTAAAATGAATTAAAAAAAAAAGGTTACATGTTTGTTTTATTTGTAATATTGAAATTGTGAATAATGGAAGATATTTTGGTAATTTTGGTAAGATTTATATGTAATTGTTATGACCTGTTTAGAGGGCAATAAATAAATACTCAACACAGAACAGATTTATTCAATATATATCAATGTACAAAATGAGGAGGGTTTCATTGGTACAATGTACACGAAGACATGCACTTGCTACTTCCCACTTGAGCAGCTTTGCTCTGCTAAATATACCCTTTGGGTAAGTCCATTGTTCTGGTCATAGGTGAGTCAACTACAACAGTAATGAAATAGCAAATCATTGTTTCTGGCTTAAATAGCTCCTCTGGATTTTTTTTACATTTTGTGGAAATTCCACGGGTCCTGCTAGTTATTAATGTTTTTTCTTCTTCTTTTTTCAGCAACTCAAGTGGGCAATATTGTAGTTGACAGCAATGCAGATCTGGAAATTGTAAGGGAGCACATAAACCGGTTGTATTTGGTAAGAACAATTCTTATTCATTCCTACAATGTTTATATATATATATATATATATATATATATATATATGTGTGTGTGTCTGTGTGTATGTATGTATGTTTATATAGGTGTTTGTGACTGCTAAATTTGATTGCAAACCAGGGTAATTCAGTTTAATGTTAAATCCAATTTCTGATTATGTTAATAAATTATGTTATCATAAAAATGTTTTCTACAAAAAATCTTGGTTTGGTTATTACTATGGAACATCATCAATTTCAAAACGGCAAAGGAAAAAAACTCTAATAGACAACTCACTGTACATAGATGTGACATTTGGATAAATTATAAGGCAGAGTGGGTTCTTAACTTTGGTATGGCAACCAGTCTAGGAGGAGGAAAACTTTGAATTCAATGTTAAAAACCACGACAGGGCCCGCTTCAATGGAAAAAGGCACAGGAGGAAGTACCATAACACAATGACATCAAACCCTGACCAGACATTTAGCTGCAGCAGCGCGACCGTGCTTGCTTGTCTCGTATATGCATTATCAGCAATCAACATGCCTGTAATCAACATGGATCACTTTCTTAATTAGAAGGCACCAACAATGCCACACTATCAATCTAATATCTATCCATATATATATATCCATATATGTTCTAGTTACCCATAGCTGCAATTTAAGGATATTTGCATTGTTCATGCAAGTTGTCTTCCCTTACCAAATGTTCAGTGTTAGTGTATCTATGGATGCCCTAATGCATTATAAAGACTTAGTGTTGATTTCAAACTAATTATATTGGCTGTATTATTGTTTGTCTTTCCTTACCAAATGTTCAGTGTTTGTGTATCTGAATACCCTAATGCATTATAAAGACTTAGTGTTGATTTCAAACTAATACATACTATTCTTATTGGCTGTATTATTGTTTGTCTTTCCTTACCAAATGTTTAGTGTTAGTGTATCTATGGATGCCCTAATGTAATATAAGGACCTCGTTTTGGTAATATACTAATACACACTATTCTTATACCTTTATCAGAATATCATTTAGCAAATAAATAAATCTACAAGTATTATCTCCTTTAACATCAACCCTGCCAGCTGGGAAAATTTGGCTCAGGACCACCTTCGGGTAGCAGGCTCTCCATGGCTGAAGTTACCCTGAAGCAATACCATGAAGCAAAGAGGTCCAAGTGAAAGCAACAGTAACATTATTGACATCTTATTATAATGGAGATTCTGTGTTTGTCTGTTACCAAAACTATATTACTACTCAAGTCACAATTTCCATTGTTATTTACATCACACTCTCCATGATTTTCTTTTTATTTAAACCTCAATGAATAATAAAATTCTTTTATATTATTAATACTGTTGACCATATCTACATACTAACATGTAATTGTATTTATATATACAACAAAATAGCGGTTTACAGTGTGAACGGGAAGGCTAATTTGCATATTAATATTTAAAAAATTGATTTTAATAAATATGTGCTCAGTATTATTGATTTCTAATTGTTTGGTTTTATCTTAAGGAATATGAGCAAAAATTTTGGGGATAAATCTTAAAAGAAATCCATTAACAAGAAGAAATAACTGTAATTTTATTCTTTACTTCCTATTTTAACTAAGTAGTTAAATCAGGAAATTTAGCAATGAAAGACAGGAGCGATGAAGAGTAAGTTTCAGTTGTTCTATTTATTCGATTATATAGCCCCCTCTGTTTCAAATCTTTTTTATCTGAATCTTATTTAGTTTCATTAGCCTTTCTAATTTAATATATTTTATTACATTTAGAATTAGATACTTGTACCCGACAGAAGGTGTATATATTTGCTATACTATTAAATCAATCAATCAATACAAGAATTTCAGCCAATGTTTTATCTGAGCTTTCAAAATTGATAGAATTTTGATAAAAGATGAATATTTAATACAACAAATATAGAAAAAGATTTCCTAAAATTAACCATAAGGTTCAATTATCTTTTTATAATCCGGCGCCAAAAGCCGTTTATTTTGTTTATATTTTATTGTAAGATTATTTTCTTACAAAGAACAAAAACCTATAACTTTAGAATTTCATCTTTTACCATTATGTTAATTGAAAAGACTTTGTTGAGGATTTAAGGTCCATTTGGTATTTAAATCAATGAGATTGTTTAGGCGTCTGTCCGCCACTTGGAACTGAAAGAAGAATTCTTTGTCTGTTTTGGAAAATGTCTTTTTACAGTCTTTGACTATAAATGAGTTTGGTTGTCAAAATAATTGTCAGGAAATAATAAGAAACTTTTCAAAGAATGTGTTAAATAATTTTCTATTAGAAATGAATTGGAATCAGAAAATTATCATAATTCATCATCTATACTAGCAAATATATGCACCCTCTGGGTGCAAGTATTAAAGTTTTAATGTAATAAAAATATTATGTTAACTTAGAAAGGGTAATGGAACTAAATAAGATGCCGATAAAAAGATTTGACAGAGGGGGAAAAATAAAACTTGCTTTTTCTTCCCTCCCGTCTTTCATTGCTAAATTTTCATAATTAACTATTTAGTTAAATTAGGAAGTAAAAGAGAACTGTTAATATTGTTAATGGATTTATTGGAGAGATTTTTAATATTCATTAAGATAAAACCAAACAATTAGAAATCAAATATACTGTTATATTTAAAATCAAATTTTTTAAAATCAATATGCAAATTAGCCTTCCCATTCACACTGCAAACCACTATATTTTGTATATATAAATATAATTGCATGTTAATAATATGTAGATATGGTCAACAGTATTAATAATGTAAAACAATTTTATTAATAATTGAGGTTTGAATAAAAATAAAATCATGGAGAATGTGATGTAAATAACTATGTGAATTGTGACTCGATTTGTAATATAGTTTGGTTACAGACAGAAAAACACCACATCTCCATTATAATAAGATATTGATATTATTATTGGATCCTTTCTGTCCACTAACGGATGATGGCGTAGTGTTAAAAAAAAAAAAAAGATTTTTGCATCTGCGCAAGTGACTCAACAGGCCAATTCTTGAGTGACAGTCTTTGGTGCATTGAATGCACATAAACTGAGATGCTTTCTGGGGCTGCTGGCTTCTCTCTCTCTCTCTGACTCACTTTGCTGTCGAGACTACTCTCCTCTCTGCCTCACCCCTTTCCGTGCCTTGCTTAACTCTAAGGTGCCAGGTCGTTCTATTTTTTGCATCTACCTCCTACGTGTTTGTGTCAATATGGCATATCCTCATAACTCTCCTGCAGACATCTTTAAATCGTAGCTGTGATCTACCAACCAATCGGGAGCCTTTTACTAATTTACCATACAAAAGATCTTTTGGGATGCATCCATTTTCCATTCTCCTGGCATGTCCAAGCCAGCGAAGGTGCTTCTCACAGAGAATGGAGAACAGGCTGTTCATGTTGGCGAAATCCAGCATGACTGTGTTGGGCACTTTATCCTGCCAACGAATGTGTAGAATACGCCGTAGACATCAGAGATGGAAATATATTAATACTCATGTTCCTTAATTATATGATTGTTATCATCTTGCAACACCCTCTGGTTAAAAATAGGACTGTCCAAATCACCAAAGATTGTAAATCCTGTCTATATTTTATGATAATTCTGTTTTTGATAATCTTATTTTATGATAATTCTGTTTTTGATAATCTTATTTTATGATAATTCTGTTTTTGATAATCTTATTTTATGATAATTCTGTTTTGATAATTCTTATTTTATTTTATTTTATGATAATTCTGTTTTTGATAATCGCTTTATGATAATTATATTTTTGATAATCTTATTTATGACATCTTATTTATTTTAATTCTATTTTTGATAATCTTATTTTATGATAATTCAAATTTTGATAATCTTATTTTATGATAATTCTATTTTTGGTAATATTATTTTATGATAATCCTATTTTTCATAATCTTATCTATTTTAATTCTATTTTTAAGAATCTTATTTTATAATTCTTTTTTTGTTAATTCCCCTCAGAAAAGCACCTTTGATACATTTGATACCACTATTTCATGATATTAACATATATATATATAAATATATATATGTGTGTGTGTGTGTGTGTGTGTGTGTCAACTGTACAGACATGAATAGAAATTCTTGTGAAGTTATTTTTGTTTAGATTTTAAAGATTTTTTGAATGTCATATGTCTTATTTTCAAATCATGGCATTACTTTTAGAATTACTTGTTGAATTTTTTTATTTTATATATATATATATATATATATATATATATATATCTCCTGTTCACTTTGAAAAGCTCTCAGATACATCAAGATTTTTTATTTTGTTAAAAAGGAAAATAACACGTGTGCAAAATTCAGTTTTGGATCCGTCTCGA
>CM042174.1:47921492-47964810 GCA_023376005.1 Doryteuthis pealeii | reverse complement strand
GGAAGTGACTGAAGAATCTATAAATTCCACACCTCTCGTCAGACTTCATGTCTCCTAGTTAAATATCTCTAAAAGTCATCCTTCTTTTCTACTTTTAGGTGACTTCAAGTTATGTAACTACTATATTTCTCGCCACAAAATCGATAAGATAGACGGTCACATTTATCGTATGCATAACTTGCTTATCCTCTTGTTTGTTCGCGTTTCTTTCTTTCAAGAAACTATTTTCGTTAGCCAGAATGTTTCCATAAATCGTTTTTTGACAATACATTCAAAATGATCCATATGCCGCACCTAAGACAATGTCTGGAAAATAGAGACAAGTGCTTTTAACACATCAGCTAAATAGGAATTTCATGAACTGAGATTTTTTTAAAAAGAAATCCAAACGTTTCCTCCAAGCTTTCTTTAATACCCGGAGATGTTTGTTTCTGTGGAAAATTGTCCTTGCTCAATCCATCAATTCAGCTCATATCAATGCATGTATCTCTCACTTAAAAGATCAAACAACAACTGTCCGGGTGTGGGAAGGTAGGGCCTTAAATTAATAAGTAAAACTGCCCCACCCCAAGATTCTTGGACATCTGGGCTAATCAGACTCAACAATGCCTGACAGGTGCAAAATTTCATAGTTCAACAGGGTGACAGTAAGGTGTGTGTTCAATATCTGTAGTCACCCCGCTACAATCCCCTCAACATGTGCAGGCCAGACATATACAATGCGCTTAGTTGCTTGGGGTAGGTAATCTTCTAGTCCACAGTTTTTGGTTTGGTTTTGTTTTTGTTTTACGGCATATCAACCTCAGTGGGTCATTTAAATGCCGAATAAAAGTTTTGAAAATAAATCAATTCTTAATAGATAATACCAATTTTGTTTATAAATACATTTTTTCTATTTAACCCATAGATGGGACCCTACAGGTACTATCACTCCGGTCGGAGTGGGACAGGGAGCAATTGGATGAAGGGGTGCTCCACATTCCCCAAACCTCCAGAACTGGAATACCTCACCATCAGATTAGAGTTTAACGTCATTCCAAGGACATGTAGACCCTCAAAGTCACCGCCTTCAAGCACCCATATGATAAAAAAGGGTTGGGGCTTGCCATAAGGGCCACAGGATTGGGAAAATCATATAGGTGCTAGGGCTTGACGTGACCAGGGCCGATTGATCAGATGGGGCCTCTCCGACCGCCCGCCCGTCTAGCTCAAGATAGGGCCAAACTCATGAATTGGCTCCATCCACCCTGGGTTCTATCCTTAAGCATCTGGGGGAATCTTACCCCTCTGCAGAGGTGCAGTCGGTGAATTCTAATGCCCAGCCGACAGGGCGTCCAGACAGCTTTGTTGATTAGAATCTGATAATTGGATGATTTGGAAGGATCTTTATGGGGAAAATGGTGCGTAGGGGTGTGTGATGTAATTTTTTTTTGGCACCTTTTCCGTACACTAAGGAAGATGGCATTGGTGTCCCCCCCCCAAAAAAAAAAAAAAAAAAGAAGAAAAAAAGAATTATCTACATCTGTGCAAGTGACTCTGCAGGCCAATTCCTGAGTGACAGTCTGTGGTACACTGAATGCACACAGACGTGGATGTTTCTGGGGCTGCTGTCTTTTCTCCCTCTTTGCTGTTAGAGGCTACTCTCCCTCTCCGCCTCAACCCCTCTCCTTGTCGTTTGGTTAACATTAAGATGCCCTAGGCAACTCCATTTTTTTTGCATCTACCTCTCACTTGTTTGTGTCAATAGACGTAGTCCTGACTGTCCTGCAGACATCTGTCTAAATCACAGGTGTGGTCTACCTACCAATTGGAAAGGCCTTTTACTAATTTGTCATACAAAAGATATTTTGGGAACTCGGCTGCTACCAAGTCCCAACTGCTGAAGCTCTCGGTCTAACCGTCACTTTTTAATTTTTTCCCAGCATGCCTCTGGTCTACTTCAATTACACTGGAACTATAGATGTGGACTTGCAATCCTGATTTTGTCAAAGCACCGAGCAGCATAGGAAGTCTTTTTTATCCTATCTTTTGTTTATTTTTACAGAAGTTTGTTTGACACGGTTCAAGGCATCAAAGCCTAATGATGTTAATACACTTATTTCTTCTTTCTTCTAACCATTACACCACAAACACTCTCACAATGTTTTAAACTCTTTGTCAGGATTTGTTAAGTGAAAAAACAGCATCGTTTAGGATTTGAACTTGGGTTGTCTAATCCATTTACTACAACAATAAACAATGTTGTTTCAATTCTTTTGGTGCGAAAAAATTAAAAAGACAAAGGAATTGAGAAACAAAGGATGTTCCAGACAGAAGACTGGATAGAAGAAAGAAGAAAAGTGATAAACATCTAAGGCTTGATGCTTGACCGGTCAAACAAACTTTCTGGAAAAATAACAAAAGAAGGATAAACAAAAGACTTCCTATTGACTGTGTGACAAATCTAGGATTGCAAGTCACATCCTATAGTTCCAGTGTAATTTGAATAGACCAGAGCATGCTGGGTAAAAAATTAAAAAAGTGACGGTTAGACCGAGAGTTCAGCAGTTGGGACTTGGTAGCAGCCGAGTTCCAAAATATCTTTTGTATGACAAATTAGTAAAAGGCTTCCAATTGGTAGGTAGACCACACCTGTGATTTAAAGATGTCTGCAGGAGAGTCATGAGGATACGTCTTATTGACACAAACAAGTGAGAGGTAGATGCAAAAATGGAGTTGCCTGGCACCTTAATGTTAAGCAAGACAAGGAGAGGGTGAGGCGGAGAGGAGAGTAGCCTCAACAGCAAAGAGGGAGAAAAAGACAGCAGCCCAGAAAGCATCACAGTCTGTGTGCATTCAGTGTACCACAGACTGTCACTCAGGAATTGGCCTGCAGAGTCACTTGCACAGATGTAGATAATTCTTTTCTTTTTTTTTTTTTTTTGGGGGGGGACACAATGCCATCTTCCTTAGTGTACGGAAAGGTGCCAACAAAAAAACATTACATCACACACCCCTACGCACCATTTTCCCATAAAGATCTTCCAATCATCCAATTATCAGATTCTAATAACAAAGCTGTGGACCGCCCTGTCGGCTGGGGCATTAGAATTCACCGACTGCACCTCTGCAGAGGGTAAGATTCCCCCATGATGCTTAAGGATAGAACCCAGGTGGATGAGCAATTCATGACTTTGGCCCTATCTTGAGCTAGACGGGCGGTCGGAGAGGCCCCATCTGATCAATCGGCTGGTCACGTCAAGCCCTAGCACCTATATGATTTTCCCAATCCTGTTTGCCCTTATGGCAAGCCCCAACCCTTTTTATCATATGGGTGCTAGAAGGCGGTGACTGAGGGTCTACATGTCCTGGGAATGACGTTAAACTCTATCTGATGGTGAGGTTCCAGTTCTGGAGGTTTGGGGAATGTGGAGCACCCCTTCATCACAATTGCTCCCTGGTCCACTCTGACCCGGAGTGATAGTACCTGTAGGGTCCCATCTATGGGTTAAATAGAAAAATGTATTTATAAAAAATTGTATTATCTATTAAGAATTGATTTATTTCAAAACTTTATTGGCATTAATGACCCACTGAGGTTGATATGCCGTAAAACAAAACAAAACCAAACCAAAACTGTGGACTAGAAGATTACCTACTCCAAGAACTAAGCGCATCTGTATATGTCTGGCCTGCACATGGTGAGGGGATTGTAGCGGGTGACTACAGATATTGAACACACAACCTACTGTCACCCCTGTTGAATATGAAAATTTTGCACCTGTCAGGCAGTGTTGAGTCTGATTAGCCCAGATGTAAAATCTTGGGTGGGGGCAGTTACTTATTATTTAAGGCCTACCTTCCCACACCCGGACAGTTGTGTTTGATCTTTTTAATGTGAAAGAGATACATGCATTGATTGAGTGAACTTTTGATGGATTGAGCAAGGACAATTTCACAGAAAACAAAACATTCCGGTATTTAAAGAAAGTCTTGGAGAAAGTTTGGATTTCTTTTTAAAAAAATCTCAGTTCCATGAAATTCCTATTTAGCTGATGTGTTAAAAGCACTTGTCTCTATTTTCCAGACATTGTCTAGGTGCGCATATGGATATTTTGAATGTATTGTCAAAAAACGTTTATGGAACATCTGGTAGAAAAGTTTTTCTTGAAAGAAAGAACCAAAAAAAAGAAGAAATGATAGAAAATGAGTTTCTTTGATTTTTGGCGGAGTGATTTGAGATTTTAAAGGCGTCTGACAAGATGTGGGAAATGCTCAGCTTCTTAACAGATGAACATATTAATCAATCACTTCATGTTCCAAAATAACAAAATTTTATATGCAGTATCACTTAGATACATTTTATATAGATTCTATATACAGTATCATTTATATAGCTTTATATATTTTAATCTTTATATACCGTTTATATACGTATCACTTATATACATTCTATATACAGTATCACTTAGATACATCTATCTATACATATATAAAGAGCAGTTGTGTGTATGTGTATGTCGGATGAAATTTTGAAAATAAAACAACGACAAAGTAAATATATATACACATTAAATATCACCAGGGCTTGGTTTTTGACCAAAAAGACAAAATTTTATATGCAGTATCACTTAGATACATTTTATATACAATATCATTTATATAGATCTATATATTAGATTCTATATACATATCATTTATACAGATTCTATATACAATATCATTTATATAGATTCTATATACATATATCATTTATATAGATTCTATATACAATATCATTTATATAGCAATCATTTACAATATACAATATCATTTATATAGATTCTTATACAATATCATTTATATAGATTCAATATACAATATCATTTATATAGATTCTATATACAATATCAGATTCAATATACAATACATTTATATAGATTCTATATACAATATCATTTATGGTGGTAGAAATGTGAGGAGGTTAATCCGCCATTATGTGGAAAAAAGTAGACAACGGGACGTATGGAAATTTGATGTTTAATTGTCGACGATGCAACGTTTCTGTCTCTTATTAGACATCTTCAGGACTGGATATAGTTCTTACTCCAATGATGAGAATTTCAATCATTGAGTAAGAACTATATCTCAGAATGTCCATTAGTGGGAGTTTTTAATATTTGGCGTCAACCAGTTTAGCTTTGTCTATTTTAAGAATACAGTCCTTTTTCCTCCAAACCTGTTTAACAAGAATCTACATTTAAGCTTATGAACCATTACACACCCAATTTTAAAAATGAAATAGTCCAAATGGTGTAGTGTCACTTAAATGCCCAATGTAAAATTAAAATGAATTAAAAAAAAAAAGGTTACATGTTTGTTTTATTTATATTTATATTGAGGAGGATTGGTATTTGTGACTTGTCTGTTTGCTGCCACTGCCTTTCTGCTCTCTGTTACTATAAATCTTCCCTTCTTCCACTCTCAGAATGTCCATTAGTTGGTGGAAGTGTTTAATATTTGGTGTCAGTCAGTTTAGCTTTGTCTATTTTTAGAATATGGTCTTTTTTCTTTGTTCTTCCAAACTGGTTTAACAAGAATCTACAGTTTATGAACCATTATGCACCCAATTTTAAAAATGAAATATTCCAAATGGTGTTGTCACTTAAATGCCCAATGTAAAATTAAAATGAATTAAAAAAAAAAGGTTACATGTTTGTTTTATTTGTAATATTGAAATTGTGAATAATGGAAGATATTTTGGTAATTTTGGTAAGATTTATATGTAATTGTTATGACCTGTTTAGAGGGCAATAAATAAATACTCAACACGGAGATAGAAGTAAAGAACAGATTTATTCAATATATATCAATGTACAAAATAAGGAGGGTTTCATTGGTACAATGTACACAAAGACATGCACTTGCTACTTCCCACTTGAGCAACTTTGCTCTGCTAAATATACCCTTTGGGTAAGTCCATTGTTCTGGTCATAGGTGAGTCAACTACAACAGTAATGAAATAGCAAATCATCATTTCTGGCTTAAATAGCTCCTCTGGATTTTTGTTACATTTTGTGGAAATTCCACGGGTCCTGCTAGTTATTAATGTTTTTTTTTCTTCTTCTTTTTCAGCAACTCAAGTGGGCAATATTGTAGTTGACAGCAATGCAGATCTGGAAATTGTAAGGGAGCACATAAACCGGTTGTATTTGGTAAGAACAATTCTTTATTCATTCCTACAATGTTTTATATATATATATTATATATATATATATATATATATGTGTGTGTGTCTGTGTGTATGTATGTATGTTTATATAGGTGTTTGTGACTGCTAAATTTGATTGCAAACCAGGGTAATTCAGTTTAATGTTAAATCCAATTTCTGATTATGTTAATAAATTATGTTATCATAAAAATGTTTTCTACAAAAAATCTTGGTTTGGTTATTACTATGGAACATCATCATTTTCAAAACGGCAAAGAAAAAAACTCTAATAGACAACTCACTGTACATAGATGTGACATTTGGATAAATTATAAGGCAGAGTGGGTTCTTTAACTTTGGTATGGCAACCAGTCTAGGAGGAGGAAAACTTTGAATTCAATGTTAAAAACCACGACAGGGCCCGCTTCAATGGAAAAGGCACAGGAGGAAGTACCATAACACAATGACATCAAACCCTGACAGACATTTAGCTGCAGCAGCGCGACCGTGCTTGCTTGTCTCGTATAGGCTTATCAGCAATCAACATGCCTGTAATCAACATGGATCACTTTCTTAATTAGAAGGCACCAACAATTGCACTATCAATCTAATATCTATCCATATATATATATCCATATATGTTCTAGTTACCCATAGCTGCAATTTAAGGATATTTGCATTGTTCATGCAAGTTGTCTTCCCTTACCAAATGTTCAGTGTTAGTGTATCTATGGATGCCCTAATGCATTATAAAGACTTAGTGTTGATTTCAAACTAATACATACTATTCTTATTGGCTGTATTATTGTTTGTCTTTCCTTACCAATGTTCAGTGTTTGTGTATCTATGAATACCTAATGCATTATAAAGACTTAGTGTTGATTTCAAACTAATACATACTATTCTTATTGGCTGTATTATTGTTTTGTCTTTCCTTACCAAATGTTAGTGTTAGTGTATCTATGGATGGCCCTAATGTATATAAGGACCTCGTTTTGGTAATATACTAATACACACTATTCTTATACCTTTATCAGAATATCATTTAGCAAATAAATAAATCTACAAGTATTATCTCCTTTAACATCAACCCTGCCAGCTGGGAAAATTTGGCTCAGGACCACCTTCGATGGTAGCAGGCTCTCCATGGCTGAAGTTACCCTGAAGCAATACCATGAAGCAAAGAGGTCCAAGTGAAAGCAACAGTAACATTATTGACATCTTATTAAATGGAGATTCTGTGTTTGTCTGTTACCAAACTATATTACTACTCAAGTCACAATTTCCATTGTTATTTACATCACACTCTCCATGATTTTCTTTTTATTTAAACCTCAATGAATAATAAAATTCTTTTATATTATTAATACTGTTGACCATATCTACATACTAACATGTAATTGTATTTATATATACAACAAAATAGCGGTTTACAGTGTGAACGGGAAGGCTAATTTGCATATTAATATTTAAAAAATTGATTTTAATAAATATGTGCTCAGTATTATTGATTTCTAATTGTTTGGTTTTATCTTAAGGAATATGAGCAAAAATTTTGGGGATAAATCTTAAAAGAAATCCATTAACAAGAAGAAATAACTGTAATTTTATTCTTTACTTCCTATTTTAACTAAGTAGTTAAATCAGGAAAATTTAGCAATGAAAGACAGGAGCGATGGAAGAGTAAGTTTCAGTTGTTCTATTTATTCGATTATAGCCCCCTCTGTTTCAAATCTTTTTATCTGAATTCTTATTTAGTTTCATTAGCCTTTCTAATTTAATATATTTTATTACATTTAGAATTAGATACTTGTACCCGACGGAAGGTGTATATATTTGCTAGTACTATTAAAATCAATCAATCAATACAAGAATTTCAGCCAATGTTTTATCTGAGCTTTCAAAATTGATAGAATTTTGATAAAAGATGAATATTAATACAACAAATATAGAAAAAGATTTCCTAAAATTAACCATAAGGTTCAATTATCTTTTTATAATCCGGCGCCAAAAGCCGTTTATTTTGTTTATATTTTATTGTAAGATTATTTTCTTACAAAGAACAAAAACCTATAACTTTAGAATTTCATCTTTTACCATTATGTTAATTGAAAAGACTTTGTTGAGGATTTAAGGTCCATTTGGTATTTAAATCAATGAGATTGTTTAGGCGTCTGTCCGCCACTTGGGAACTGAAAGAAGAATTCTTTGTCTGTTTTGGAAAATGTCTTTTTACAGTCTTTGACTATAAATGAGTTTGGTTGTCAAAATAATTGTCAGGATATAATAAGAAAACTTTTCAAAGAATGTGTTAAATAATTTTCTATAGAAATGAATTGGAATCAGAAAATTATCATAATTCATCATCTATACTAGCAAATATATGCACCCTCTGGGTGCAAGTATTAAAGTTTTAATGTAATAAAATATTATGTTAACTTAGAAAGGGTAATGGAACTAAATAAGATGCCGATAAAAAGATTTGAAACAGAGGGGGAACAAATAAAACTTGCTTTTTCTTCCCTCCCGTCTTTCATTGCTAAATTTTCATAATTTAACTATTTAGTTAAATTAGGAAGTAAAGAATAGAATTACTGTTAATATTGTTAATGGATTTATTGGAGAGATTTTTGCTCATATTCATTAAAATAAAACCAAACAATTAGAAATCAAATATACTGAGCACATATTTATTAAAATCAAATTTTTTAAAATCAATATACAAATTAGCCTTCCCATTCACACTGCAAACCACTATATTTTGTATATATAAATATAATTGCATGTTAATAATATGTAGATATGGTCAACAGTATTAATAATGTAAAACAATTTTATTAATAATTGAGGTTTGAATAAAAATAAAATCATGGAGAATGTGATGTAAATAACTATGTGAATTGTGACTCGATTTGTAATATAGTTTCGGTTACAGACAGAAAAAACACACAATCTCCATTATAATAAGATATTGATATTATTATTGGATCCTTTCTGTCACTAACGGATGATGGCGTAGTGTTAAAAAAAAAAAAAAGATTTTTGCATCTGCGCAAGTGACACAACAGGCCAATTCTTGAGTGACAGTCTTTGGTGCATTGAATGCACATAAACTGAAGATGCTTTCTGGGGCTGCTGGCTTCTTCTCTCTCTCTCTGACTCACTTGCTGTCGAGACTACTCTCCTCTCTGCCTCACCCCTTTCCGTGCCTTGCTTAACTCTAAGGTGCCAGGTCGTTCTATTTTTTGCATCTACCTCCTACGTGTTTGTGTCAATATGGCATATCCTCATAACTCTCCTGCAGACATCTTTAAATCGTAGCTGTGATCTACCAACCAATCGGGAGCCTTTTACTAATTTACCATACAAAAGATCTTTTGGGATGCATCCATTTTCCATTCTCCTGACATGTCCAAGCCAGCGAAGGTGCTTCTCACAGAGAATGGAGAACAGGCTGTTCATGTTGGCGAAATCCAGCATGACTGTGTTGGGCACTTTATCCTGCCAACGAATGTGTAGAATACGCCGTAGACATCAGAGATGGAAATATATTGATACTCATGTTCCTTAATTATATGATTGTTGTCATCTTGCAACACCCTCTGGTTAAAAATAGGACTGTCCAAATCACCAAAGATGAAAGGCAAAAATGTAAATCCTGTCTATATATTAATACTCATGTTCCTTAATTATATGATTGTTATCATCTTGCAACACCCTCTGGTTAAAAATAGGATTGTCCAAATCACCAAAGATGAAAGGCAAAAATGTAAATCCTGTCTATATATTGATATTCATGTTCCTTAAAAGTACCACAGTTATCATCTTGCAACACCCTCTGGTTAAAAATGAGACCATCCAAATCATCCAAGATTGTAAATCCTGTCTATATTTTATTAATCTGTTTTGATAATCTTATTTTATGATAATTCTGTTTTTGATAATCTTATTTTATGATAATTCTGTTTTTGATAATCTTATTTTATGATAATTCTGTTTTTGATAATCTTATTTTATGAGAATTTTGTTTTTCAAAATCTTATTTTATGATAATTCTGTTTTTGATAATCTTGCTTTATGATAATTATATTTTTGATAATCTTAATTTATGACAATCTCATTTATTTTAATTCTATTTTTGATAATCTTATTTTATGATAATTCAAATTTTGATAATCTTATTTTATGATAATTCTATTTTTGGTAATATTATTTCATGATAATCCTATTTTTCATAATCTTATCTATTTTAATTCTATTTTTAAGAATCTTATTTTATAATTCTTTTTTTGTTAATTCCCCTCAGAAAAGCACCTTTGATACATTTGATACCACTATTTCATGATATTAATATATATATATATATAAATATTATATATATATATATATATATATATATATATATATATATATATGTGAGTGTCAACTGTACAGACATGAATAGAAATTCTTGTGAAGTTATTTTTGTTTAGATTTTAAAGATTTTTGAATGTCATATGTCTTATTTTCAAATCATGGCATTACTTTTAGAATTACTTGTTGAATTTTTTTATTTTATATATATATATATATATATATATATATAACTCCTGACACTCAATTTGAAAAGCTCTCAGATCACTCAAGATTTTTTATTTTGTTAAAAGGAAAATAAAATAAGGTTCAGTTTTGGATCATTGAAAATTACTTATGTAATAATAGAGATGTCTGTTGATAAGTGTTGAATGGGTTTTATGTAGATATGAAAATATTTAGATGATCTTCAAGTAAGAAGAGGTTATACAAGGGAAATCAAAAGAGAAAACAGAACATTGAAAAATATAGAAATAACATTTGGATAAAAGAATTGTATATTGATAGGTTGGTTGGTTGGTTTTGAGTGATCAAACCTTATTGGGTTATTTAATGCCAAAGTGAGTTTTTGCAAGTAAATATAGCATTTCAATAATAGGCTTGTATATTGATGGATTGGTTGGTTGGTTAGTTTTATGGCATGTCAACCCCTATTGGGTTATTTAATATAAGTGTTTTTTGCAAGTAAATATAGCATTTCATGATCTTCAAATGCGACATCTATGGTCAAGAATGTTTTTCAAATATCAGACTTCACAGCCACAGGAGGCGCTGTAACTTCAGGGGCACACAAACTTTATTATAGTCTTCTGAGACTGAAATGCCAATATATTGGATTTCAATTTGTATATTGACGGGTTGATTGGTTAGTTTTATGGCATGCCAACACTTATTGGGTTATTTAATGCTAAAGTGTTCTTTTGCAAATAAATTAAACATTTTAAAATATTGCAATAACATTTTGATAATACGTTTATATATTGGTAGGTAGATAGGTTGATTGGTTGGTTTTTACAGTGATCAACCCTTATTGGGTTATTTAATGCCAAAGTGAGTGATTTTTTGCAAATAGAGCATTTTAAAAATATAGCAATAATATTTTGCTAATAGGCTATAATTGATACATTAGTTGGTTGGTTTTACGGCATATCAACCCTTATTGGGTTAACTGTTGCCCTTATGGCAAGCCCCAACCCTTTTTTTCATATGGGTGCTAGAAGGTGGTGGCTGTGGGTCTACATGTCCTGGGAATGACGTTAAACTCTATCTGATGGTGAGGTTCCAGTTTTGGAGGTTTGGGGAATGTGGAGCACCCCTTCATCACCATTGCTCCCTGGTCCACTCTGACCCGGAGTGGTAGTACCTGTTAGGGTCCTATCTATGGGTTAAATAGAAAAATGTATTTATAAACAAAATTGTATTATCCATTAAGAATTGATTTATTTCAAAACTTTATTGGCATTAAATGACCACTGAGGTTGATATGCCGTAAAACAAAACAAACCAAACCAAACCTTATTGGGTTAATTAATGACCCTTGTGCTACTCATACGCTGAGTTGGCGAGGGTTGGTATCGAACGAAGAACTTTGGTGTTTCCAGCCGAACAGTCTACCACTGGAGCTAAACAGGCCCTATTAGAATTTTGAAAATAGCCTTGTATATTGATTGGTAGGTTGCTTGCTTGTGTAGCAAGATTGCATTTGGCAAGGACTACTAATGGAAGAGGGAGGAAGAAGAAATAAGTGAGAGAGTAAAGGTTTTAAAAAGAGTAATGAGCCCAAAACAGTTTGACCAGGGCGTGACCCCCGAATGGAGAACTGAGTGTCAACCAGAAGTTTCGGGTGTTGACCGGAACCAGAAGTTACATGGTGACGTGGAACAACGAAGAAAAGTACCGGTCTCTTTTTGCTTTCGGACGCGTAGGGGAACGGACGGGCCTCTGGTGCCTAGTATGGGGTCACAGTAATTTAACAGTGTTCTCTCTCTCTTTCTCTCTGCCTTTCCTCCTCTCCGATACAGCCCACGAGACGAGCCCTGGAAATAAAAGCTAAACAGCTGGTGAAGATATATTTCTCGTGTTGTACTTTTTTATCAACAAGATAACCGCCACGTGGCGAACACCATTTTAGTACTGTGATATTTGGAAGCACGTGGACGAGACCCGCTATACAACATATATCGATATTAGAACGTTACGTATATCATTTTGGTACTGTGAAATACCACAATGCTACACTTGCATTTTCTCAGCTTGTCAACCTTTATTGGTTATTTAATGCCAAAGGGATTTTTTGGCAAATATAACATTTTTTAAAATATCGTAATAACATTTCAATAATAGACTTGTATATTGATAGATTGGTTGGTTGTTGGTTGGTTGGCTGGTGGTTGGTTGGTTGTTGTTGTTGGTGGTTGGTTGGTTGGTGGTTGTGGTTGGTTGGTGGATGGTTGGTTGGTGGTTGGTTGGTTGGTTGGTTGATTGGTTGTTGGTTGGATGGTTGATTGGTTGGATTGGTTGGATGGTTGGTTGGTTGGATGGTTGGTTGGTTGGTGGTTGGTTGGTTGTTGGTTGGTTGTTGGTGGTGGTTGGTTGGGGTTGGTTTGGATGGTTGGTTGTTTGGTTTGTTGATGGTTGGTGGTTGGTTTGTTGGTTGGTTTGTTGTTTGGTTGCTGGTTGGTTATTTGGTGGTGGTTGGTTGGGTTGGTTGGATGGTTGGTTGGTTGGTTGGATGGTTGGTTGGTTGGTTAGTTGGCTGGTTAGTTGGATGGTTGGTTGGATGGTTGGTTAGTTGGTTGGTTGGTTGGTTGGTAGGTTGGTGGTTTGGCTGGCTGCTTTGGTTGGTTGCCTGGTTGGTTGGTTGTTGGTTTTGGCGGCTGGTTAGTTGGTTGGTTGGTTAGTTGGCTGTTGGTTGGTTGGTTGGTTGGATGTGGTTGGTTGGTTGGTTAGTTGGTTGGATGGTTGGTTGGTTGGTTGGTTGCATAGATGGTTGGTTGGATGGTTGGTTTAGTTGGTTGGAAGTTGGTTGGTTGATGGTTGCATAGATGGTTGGTTGGTTGGTGGTTTGCATAGATGGTTGGTTGGGTTGGTTGGTTGGTTTTTAACAGTGATCAAAACCTTATGTATTTCAAAATTGATTAAACAAATAGAAAATAGCTCTCTTTTAACTCTTTGCCTACCAAATTTCCCTGATATTTTTACCTGTATAATGGGATATTTCAAAGTTCCCTATCTATTTACCTCAGAATTCATTCTATTTAAATAAAGTCCTATCATTATTGTAATCTAAGCTCTTCTGCTCAATTATAATGAACTAATCATTAGTTTTTTTGTACCATGCTTGGGTGTGGTAGGAAACCACTGTGAGTGGCTTAACTCTTTGCCTACCAAATTTTCTTGTTATTTTTTACCTGTATGATGAGATATTTCAAAGTTCACTATCTATTCACCTTAGAAATTCTATTCAAATAAAGTCCTATTATTATTACAATCTGAGTCCTTCTGCTCAATTATGATAAACTAACCATCAGTTTTTGTACTTTGTTTGGGTATGGTAAGCATATTTATTTTTAAATATTTTAAATCCTTGGGCAATGTCAGGTAGCTCTGCTAGTAATATATATATTCTTGATTAACTTTTTGCCTACCAAATTTACCTGGTATATGACTGTATCAAATTCTCTTGATAATTTTTTACCTGTATGATGGGATATTTCAAAGTTCACTATAATATTCACCTTAGAAGTTATTCTATCAAATAAATCCTATTATTATTGTAATCTTAAGTCCTTCTGCTCATTATAATGAACTAACCAGCGTTTTTTTGTACTTTCTTGGATGGTGGGAGCCTGCCATGAGCAGCTTAACGCTTTGCCTACCAAATTTCTTTTTTTATATATGTATGGTGGGGATTTCAGGATCACAGGGGGGAGAACCACTGTGATGGTTTAAAGTAGGCAAAGAGTTCCTAGTGGTGATATCATTTCTTGATTCTACAATGATAATTTACCATTATAAAAAGAGTGCCGCCATGATTTTTTTACCTGTATGATGATATATTTCAAATTCACTATTTTTTTAACCTCAGAACTCATTCTATTCAAATAAAGTCCTATTATTATTGTAATCTGAGTCCTTCTGCTCAATTATAATGCAACATAGGTGAGAGCTGCTGCTAGCAGTTTCTGGTAGGATCCCAGTAGTTCTGCTCAGTTATAATGTGACATGTGCAATAGCCACTGCCAATGGTATCTTTTAACTGTATTTCAATTGGATATTTCAAAGTTCACTATCTATTCACCTCAGTATCCATAACAATCAATCAAGATGAGGATGCTAGTCTAAATGAATCACTATGTAATAATAACAATGTGGTTATTTCCTATAACTCAAACATAAACAAAGGGGAACCACTCTTGACTGATAAATTTATTTATTTATTTATTTATTGATCTACTAGGAAAAAAGAAGACAGGGTTAGGGTTAGTTTAATGGGAAAATAAATAATTTATCAGTCAAGAGTGGTTCCCCTTTGTTTATGTTAGAGTTATAGGAAATAACCAACAATACTTTACCTAAAGATTTCTAACAGGAATATACATACAGTATTTTACACAGATGATAGATATTTCCTTTGAAGGTTCATGGAAGACTTAACCTTTTGCTTACCAAATTTCCCCCATAACTGTACCAAATTTTCTTAGTATTTTTTACCTGTATGATGAGATATTTCAAAGTTCACTACCTATTCACCTCACAACTCTTTTTATTCAAATTATTATTGTAAGTCTCAATTAACCCTTAATTTTTGTACTTTTCTTGGGTGTGGTGAGAGAGCTGCTGAGAGTGGCTTAAAGTAGGCAAAGAGTTAAGTTGTTCATGGAAATCATTCTGTCTTTTTATCCAATGCTGGAACTTAGTCTCCTCAAAGACAACCATTCCTTTTTTAAAATCCTGTAGAGCAATTTCTTTCAAATTTTCTTTTGATACAATTTTGGTAACTTTGTGTGTTGAGGGTGTGTTATACCTAAGATCACATTTTTACATGATTCCATCTCGAAATATGAGACGTAATTTCCTTTTTTTATCCATAAAAGCACAAAATATATTTTATAAGACATTTTTAGAGATAGCTTCCTTTTTTATAGGACATTTTGAGGAGATAAATTCGTTTTTTGTAAAAACATTTTTAGATATAATTTCCTTTTTTATAAAGATACTTTTAATAGTTTTGTCAGAAAACTATGTATAATGGGAAGGGCTAGACAACAGAATATTTTTTTTTTTTTTTTTTTGTGGGGGAGGGGGTTTCTTCTTTTCTATTTATTAGAACATTTAGCCTTTTTTTATTTTTTTTACCATTTAGCTCTCGAATTCAGAATTTGTTGGAGACGTTTTTTGTTATCTTGAATCCACGCTACGTATTTAACAGTAATAGAATGAAAAAGCAATAAAAATATGACTTTTTTTTTTTTAGCCTAAAATTAATAATGATGATGCTTCATCGGAAAAAAAAATCAAATAACTTAAAATTCTTATGATTACTACAAGGGAGAGTCAAAAGTTTTACTAAATGTTGGCCACCTGTTGGTCATGAATGGTGACCCATGATGCTTAAGGATGGAATCTTGGTGGCTGAGCATACAACACTCCACTGTAGCCCTTACTTAGGCGTAACTCTTAATAGTTTTGTCAGAAAATTATGTATAATAGGAAGGGTTAGACAATAGAATATAATTTTTTTTTACTATTTCTCTGAATGTTTGAGATGAGGCTTGATGATTAGTATTATCTGCGTTATTCAGACTATTGTCCTCATCTTTATTGTTATCTACACTATTTCTCTGAATGTTTGAGATGAGGCTTGATGATTAGTATTATCTGTGTTATTCGGACTAGTGTCCTCATCTTTATTGTTATCTACACTATTTCTCTGATGTTTGAGATGAGGCTTGATGATTAGTATTATCTGCGTTATTCAGACTATGTCCTCATCTTTATTGTTATCTACACTATTCTCTGAATGTTTGAGATGAGGCTTGATGATTAGTATTATCTGTGTTATTCGGACTATTGTCCTCATCTTTATTGTTATCTACACTATTTCTCTGATTGTTTGAGATGAGGCTTGATGATTAGTATTATCTGTGTTATTTGGACTATTGTCCTCATCTTTATTGTTATCTACACTATTTCTCTGATTGTTTGAGATGAGGCTTGATGATTAGTATTATCTGTGTTATTTGGACTAGTGTCCTCATCTTTATTGTTATCTACACTATTTCTCTGAATGTTTGAGATGAGGCTTGATGATTAGTATTATCTGTGTTATTTGGACTATTGTCCTCATCTTTATTGTTATCTACACTATTTCTCTGATTGTTTGAGATGAGGCTTGATGATTAGTATTATCTGTGTTATTGGACTAGTGTCCTCATCTTTATTGTTATCTACACTATTTCTCTGAATGTTTGAGATGAGGCTTGATGATTAGTATTATCTGTGTTATTCGGACTATTGTCCTCATCTTTATTGTTATCTACACTATTTCTCTGAATGTTTGAGATGAGGCTTGATGATTAGTATTATCTGTGTTATTTGGACTAGTGTCCTCATCTTTATTGTTATCTACACTATTTCTCTGAATGTTTGAGATGAGGCTTGATGATTAGTATTATCTGTGTTATTCGGACTATTATCCTCATCTTCATTGTTATCTGTACAACATTTCAGCCAATGTGCCCTTCTTCAGGTATTTCTTGTCAGACTCGGGATCCTTCTTTTTGGACTCTGGAACGAAAAGAAGGTTCCAGAGTCCTATAAGAAATACCTGAAGAAGGTCAGAGGGCACATCGGCCGAAACATTGTACAGATAACAATGAAGATGAGGACAATAGTCCAAATGAGGCAGATGATACTAATTTTTTTTTTTTTTTGCTTATATTTTGATGGGTTTAGTTTTTTTGTTTATTTTTCGTTTTCTCTTATTAGGTATTTACTAGAATATTCAGGTTATTTCATTTTATTTTTTACCATTTGGCTCTCAAATTCAGAATTTGTTGGTGAATTTTTTTTAAACCCACACTACTTATTTTTTTAAACCCACGCTACTTATTAGTTATAGAATGAAAAAGCAATAAAAAAAATATGAAGTTTTTTAGCCCAAAATTAATGATGACGATGATTCATCTAAAAAAAAAATCAAATAACTTAAAATTCTTATGACTACTATGAGGGGAGAGTCAAAAGTTTGTTTAACCTTTTGATCTCATTCTTTTTTTTTTTTTTTATTGCTTTAAGTTTGTGTCATGTTTTGACTGAACCATTCTACAGCCTTCTTCAGGTGTGCAGTTTCTATTGAAAACACCTTTTTGATAATTTCAAGTAAAGTCATTATCATTTCAAGATTATTTCTCGCATTCTATTTTATTTCTTTTATTGCTACCATATTCTGGCTGGTTCATTCTACAGCCTTCTTCAGGTGTGCAATTTTTATTGAAAACACCTTTTTAATAATTTTGAGTAGAATCATCATCATTTCAATAGTCCTTCTGCTTATTGATCTCATTTTTTTGTTACTTGAAGATAGAATTGTTTACAAATGATTATCATCATCATAATTATTATTAGTTCTTTAAAACCACATAATTGTTTGTATTTTTTTTTAAATTCCATCAATTTAACAATAACAATAATGATTTTTTTTTTTGCACACAGTTATATGGTTTAAAGTATTCCTATCAAATACTAATTATTTATACACAATTATATGGTTTCAAGTCAATATTCCTATTTAATAATAATAATTTGTTTGCACACAGTTATAAGGTTGCAAGTATTCCTATCTAATACTAATTATTTTCAAACAGATATATTTAACTCAGAAATGAGACCTTTACAGATTCCACTTCTCTGGACTCAGTAATGGCAATGAAAGGGTGACCCCATACTTACCAAAGTTCCAGAACTAGAATCTTACCACCCATATGCAGTTTAGTGTCATACCCAACACAAGAAGTTTCAAAAGTGACATATTGTTGCATACTGAGGCTTTCACAGTACCAAATCGTTATAATGTTATATACCCTTTCTTACTTCTTACTGGCTTTTATATCTTGGACATCTATTCTTCTGGCCGGCTTTGGTTCTATCTTCTAACATCTTGCGTCTGGAGTTGTCGTGGGGACTTCGGTCTGCTTTTCTGTTAGGGATTTCTCTTTATCAGAAGTCCTGTGTCATTGTTAGTTTTTAGTAAACACAAGACTTCGATTTTCTTTTAATGTTCTTTATTCGATAAATCCCCAACCCAGACATAACATAGTGTGCATGAGTTCCAGTTTTAGGCAGAGCATAAAATGGCCGCTGCTCTGCCTGACGTATAACTGCAAACTGGGGACTCTGAAAAAAGGTCCCACGTGACTTCACATATTTGGCGGGCTTCTGTAATTTTCCATAGAAGGACCCGGCCATGGTATGAAAGGGGTCATCCCCTCAGAATTACAGGGGATTGACAATAATCTTATGCAACCACATAGATTATGTAACAATATCAATTAAAGTGTTTCATGCAACTTCATGGATTGTTATTGAATATGATGGAAAAACGGAAACAATATTTTGTCTTCATCTTTTTCTGGTTAGCCTACACTGGTGAACAGGAGAATGTCACTTATGAGTTCGTCCTTGCTTCTCTAGCAATGTCCAGTATTTGAACATTGGTAGCTGAGTCCTTTTCCTGCAATGATAACCATTACACCCTGTGCCTCTTAAATAATATAATAATTCTAATATAAGCTACTATATAAGGTTATAAAATTTCTGAGGAAGGACATGAGGCATGAACCCAACATATCCCTGTTAATAAATTAAAGTGTTTCATGCAACTTCATGGATTGTTATTGAATATGATGGACACGGGAAACTATTATCCTCATCTTTGTATGATTGATGTTGTTTTTTTCTGGTTGGCCTACACTGGTGAATGAGAACATCACTTATGAGTTTGTTCTTGTTTCTCTAGTAGTGTGCATTATTTGAACTTTGGTCACCAAGTCCATTTTCTGCAATGATAACCATTACACCCTGTGCCTCCTAAGTAATATAATAATTCTAATATAAGCTGTCATATAAATTTAAAAAATTTCCAAGGAAAGACACCAGGCATGAACCCAACATATCCCTGTTAATCAATTAGAGGTTTCCATTCAACATCCTGGATTGCTATTGAATATGATGGACAGAGGAAACAATATTATCCTCATCTTTGTCTGATTGAAGTAGGTTTTTGCTAGTTGGCCTACACTGGTGTGTCCAAGTGTAGGTGTCCACAGAAGAACATCACCTATGAGTTCGTCCTTGCTTCTTTACCAGTGTCCAGTATTTGAACTTTGGTCACCGAGTCCATTTTCTGCAATGATAACCATTACACCCTGTGCCTCCTAAGTAATATAATAATTCTAATATAAGCTGTCATATAAATTTTAAAAATTTCCAAGGAAAGACACCAGGCATGAACTCAACATATCCCTGTTAATCAAAGTGTTCCATTAAACATCCTGGATTGTTATTGAATTTGATGGACACAGGAAACAATATCATCCTCATCTTTGTCTTATTGACATTTCAATTGATGACCTTCTTCACGTGTCAAGTCCTGGGGGTGAGGAAGGACCTTTTCATCTTTAAAAGGTCACATTGAAATTTATTGTCTACTAATAAACATTGCACTCAATAACATTTTCTATGTTTACAACAAAATCTAAGTTTAAACTTTTAGTTAAGAACTTAGTTAAAATTTGATTAATACTAACTTAAAAGCCACCATATTGGGTGGCAATCAGGCTAGTTTCTGCAGAGGGCTCTTAATTCGTTAAAATTTAATCAATATTACTTTAAAAGCCACCCTGTTGATTAATGTTATGGTTTCCGCATGCTCACTTCCTTTCTTTCTTTCTTATATTTTTTATGTAGCAGGTCCTTTTTCCTCCCTTTCTTTCTTTTATAATAAAAAGAGAATGGTCTGTTATTTATTTGAGGTGACAACACTCATAAGAAATAAGAATTTGACAGATAAGCAACATTTATATTTTTACATTTCATATTGGGACAGTCTCATTTTTAACCAGATGATATGTCATACTTTTAAGGAACACAAGTATTGTTATATAGATAATCTTATTATAATGGAGATTGTGGTTTAGTCTGTCTGTAACCGAAACTATATTACTACTCAAGTCACAATTCCCTTAGTTATTTACATCACATTCTGCATGATTTTATTTTTATTTAAACCTCAATTATTAATAAAATTGTTTTACATTCTTAAGACTGTTGACCACATCCACATACTAATAACATGCAATTGTATTTATATATACAACAAAATAGCGGGTTACAGTGTGAATGGGAAGGCTAATTTGCATATTGATATTAAAAATTTGATTTTAATAAATATATGGTTAGTATTATTGATTTCTAATTGTTTAGTTTTATCTTATTGAATATGAGAAAAATCTTGGGGATAAATCTTAAGAGAAATCCATTAACAAGAAGAAATAACAGTAATTTTATTGTTTACTTCCTATTTTAACTAAATAGTTAAAATAGGAAAATTTACCAATGAAAGGCGGGAGTAACAGAAAATGATGGAAGACTTAGTTTCAAAGTTATTCTATTTTTCAATCATACCCCCTCTGTTCCAAATCTTTTTATCTGCATTCTTATTCAGTTTCATTAGACTTTCTAATTTAACATGATATTTTATGATATTAAAACTTAAATACTTGCACCCGGAGGGTGCATATATTTGCTAGTAATAATAATTGATATCACCTATTATAATTATTATAGTAATTGGTATCATCTATTAAGATAATAATAATGGTATCATGTATTATAAAAACAATAATAATAATATCATGTATTATGATAACATTAATGATTGGTATCACCTATTATTATTATGATGATGATAATAATTAGTATCACTTATTATAATACTCTTTTTATTGTGATGGATTACCAAGACCAGATAATCAGGATTTACATTTTTGCATTTCATCTTGGACTGTTTCATTTTTAACCAGAGGATGTTGCAAGATGATAATGGTCATAGAATTAAGGAGCACGTGTATTAATATGAGAATAATAATAATAATAATAATAATAGAAGAGTGCTGGAGACCTGAGAAGACTTGCTGTCACTCAGCCTCCAGTGAACCACCAGCTAAGGCAGGTGTGAAAATCTCTAATGGAGTGAAAATAATAATAATAATAAGTATCCCTATAATAATAATAATAATAATAATGAAAGGGAAAGTGATACCAATTGTGGTTGGTGCGCTTGGAACGGTCCCAAAAGGATTGGAAAGGGGCTTGGAAAGTTTGGATATCAGAAGAAGGATTGAAACCATTCAGAACACTGCACTGCTGCAATCTGCCAGAATACTCAGAAGAGTCCTGGAGACCTGAGGAGACTTGCTGTCACTCAGACTCCAGTGAAATACCATCAGCTAATGCTGATGTGAAAACTCAAAAGGAGTAAATAATAATACTTGGACCTTGCCAGAGAACTGAGAAAACTGTGGAACATGAGGGTGAAGGTCTTACCAATTGTAATTGGGGACCTTGGAACAATCCCCAAGGGGTTGGAAAGGAGTCTGGATCAATTGAAAATCGGAGGAAGAATCAAGACCATCCAGACTACAGCATTATTGAGATCAGCTGGAATACTCAGAAGAGTCCTTGAGACCTGAGGAGACTTGCTGTCACTCAGCCTCCAGTGAACCACCGGCTTCTGCAGGTGTGAAAAACTCAAATGGAGTGAAATAATAATAATTAGTATCATCTATTTATAATACTCTTTTTATTGCGGTGGATAAACAAGACCAGATAATCAGGATTTACATTTTTGCATTTCATCTTTGACAATTTGGATGGTCTCATTTTTAACCAGAGGGTGTTACAATATGATAACAGTCATAGAATTAAGGAACACGTGTTTCAATATAATAATAATGGAATGGTTAAAAGTTTAAGGAAAGTAATTTCTTAATTTTATTTTAAAGTTTTGGTTCAGCAGAAGTGATGATCTTGTTTTGTTTTTTTTTTGTATTTTTCTTCTCTTTCCATTTTGGGTTGAATCAGTCTAGTGAGTTTTCGTTTGTTAGAAAAGATGTATATTATTATTATTATTATTATTCTGGATGAAGAAAAACGTTTTCACAACAACACAGAGAATCCGCGTCAGACTGAAAGAAAATTGTCCATAATCTTTTGTTCTTTCACACAAACGGCAATGTATTCAGTCTTTTATCAAATGGAGGAGTTCACATTGACCTTATCAGAAGAAAAAAAAAAGGAAGAATAGCAATAGAATTTCAAGCCAAAATTCAAGAGAAAATTATTTTTTTAAATTTATTTTAGTTGTGAAAAGGAATAATCATTTTGTTGTTGTATTGTATCTTTTCTTTAGTATTTCCATGTATGTGTGTCTGGGTGTATATATTTATATATATATATATATATATATATATATATATATATATATATAAGCGCATGTTATATTGTTGAATAGTTCAGTATTTCCATGTGTATATATATATATATATATATATATATAAACCTAATGAATCAGATAAACCTACTAAAAGTTTCGCTTAGTGCTCTTCAGGGCTAATGTATTTGCAAAATGTTTACATTTAATTAGAAAATGTAGTTTTAACTTCTTGATACACTTCCAATAAGAAATTAAAACTCAACAGACCATCATTTGACTATAATTAATTTATTTCAGTTAGAACTATAAAAGACCCTAGTTTCATTGTGTGTGTATATATATATATTTTTTTTTTTTTTTTTTTTTTTTCGACAGGGTATCGCACGTGCTATCACACGTTGTATGACGAAAAAAAAATATATATACACACACAATGAAACTAGGGTCTTTTATAGTTCTAACTGAAATAAATTAATTATAGTCAAATGATGGTCTGTTGAGTTTTAATTTCTTATTGGAAGTGTATCAAGAAGTTAAAACTACATTTTCTAATTGAATGTAAACATTTTGCAAATACATTTTGATTAAAGTAACACTATTCTATATTTTCTAAACCTTTTTGTATCTGGTCTTAAGATTTTGTCCAGGAATATGTATATGTATGTATGTATATATATATATATATGTATGTATATATATATATATATATGTATGTATGTATATATATATATATGTATGTATGTATATATATATATATGTATGTATATATATATATATATGTATGTATATATTATATATGTATGTATATATGTATGTATATATATATATATATATATATATATATGTATATATATTATATATGTATATATATATATATATATAGTATATATATATATGTATGTATATATATATATGTATGTATGTATATATATATATGTATGTATGTATATAATAATGTATGTATGTATATATATATATGTATGTATATATATATATTATGTATGTTATTATATATATATATGTATGTATGTATATATATATATGTATATATATATATATATGTATGTATGTATATATATATGTATGTATATATATATATGTATGTATATGTATGTATGTATATCCGAACATTTCAAAAATTCTCTGTGTTCCAACGAATTTTATTTTAAAAAATAAGGATTTACTCTGAGGAAGGTCAATATTTCTTTGTGTGCGGAACATTTCTACATTTTTTTCTATTATTATTATTTCATTTCATTTTGTTATTTAAAAATAATAATAGATTGAATAATGTACACATGGATAAACTCCTGACCGAAACACGTGTAAGTTAAATTAATTAAAATATCCTATTTTATCCATTCTATACTTTTTTTCCTTTATTTCAACATATATGTATGTATGTATATATGTATGTATATATGTATGTATGTATGTATAACCTGTCATAAAAATTTGTGTTTCTTAAAGTAATAAAAATTTCCTTTCCTCTTCCAGGATAAATTTGGGCCTGAAATCGAATTCAACTGGTGTTTCTTAGACTGTAAGTATAAAAGTTGAAAGTTTTTATCTATATACTAAATAATGTGGCTACCATGGGTGGCAACCCGTGATGCTTAAGGATGGAACCCTAGTGGCCAAGCAGTCCATGACATGCAACATTCCACTTTGGCCTTTACTTAGGCTAGACAAGTGGTCAGCGAGTCCCCCTACTTTGAATATATTAAAATCTTGAAATATAGAAACTTTGGATCAAGTAACCAATGGGCACCCTGGCTGAGAGCTAGATTCAAAAAGACAAATTTTGCTTTTCACCAACTTCCGGTTGTTTGTTAACAGACGATTTTTAGACACTTTTTTTTTTAGTTATTTCATGTTGTTACTTCAGTAGCAATTTTTTTAAATTATAAAACTATAAACGAAAGACACATTTTTATATTAAAGACATGTTTTTTTGTTTTTTTTTACGTTTATGTTGTTGTTAATTCAATAGCAATTTTAGAAGTAACAACAACATGAAATAACTAAAAAATGTTTCTAAGAAATCATTAGTTAACAAACACCCGGAAGTTGATGGTGAAAAGCAAAACCTGTCTTTTTTAATCTAGCTCACAGCCGGGGTGCCTATTGGTTACTTGATCCAAAACTTTTATCAAAATGTCTTGTTTCAGCATTAAATGACCCATAAAGGGTTGATATGCCATAAAACAAACGAATCAAACCAAATGAAGTTAATGAAAATTAATTATATACCAATTTGAAGATATTACAAACTTGAAACATAGAAACTTTTATTAGAATGACTTGTTTCAGCATTAAATAACCCGAAAAGGGTTGATATGCCATAAAACAAACCAAACCAAATCATAAAAAAATACATTAAAAAACTAAAGACTGAATAAATGATTTAAACATTTTTTTTTTTCACTGAAAACTTTTGCCCACATAAAATACATTTATCGTTTGATGTTAAATTTTTGTTCCTCATCTGAAGAATTTCAAAGTAAGATAATTCTTTAATGTCTTGGGAAAAAAAAACGACAGAATGATTCTCTTTGATGTAATTTTTTTTTAAATTACAAAAATCTGATTTTATTGGATAATCCAAATAATATAAACGATTTATTTATTTTTTTTCTTATTAATTTTTGCTTCATCATCATCATCATCATCATGCCTTTTGAGGAAATATTTTCTTTCTCTTGCCTTCGTTTTTGGGGTTTTTTTTTCATATATGATACCTTCTGATATTCAAGAAGTTTCAAGGTTAAAGCTTTAGCACCTATATAATTGCCCTTATGGCAAGCCCCCTAAACCCTTTTTATTATATATGTGCTAGAAGGCAGTGGCTGAGGGTCTTCATGTCCTAGATACAATGTTAAACTTGAACTGATGGTGAAGTTTCAGTTCTGGAGCTCCGGGGAATGTGGAGCTCCTTTATTGTTCGAGTCCCATCTATAGGTTAAATAGAAAAAAAATGTGTTTATAAAAAAAACATGAGTACCTATCAAGAATGAGTTTATTTCAAAACTTTCTTGGCATTAAATGGCCCACCGAGGTTGATATGCCATTAAACAAAACAAACAAAAAAGGTTAGAGCTAGCTTTACTGAAAAAAGACATTTACCTCCTTATTAATTCGGAGGATAAAATGGATGTGTAAATTCCATGAGGAAATGTTAGAATAAATAACTAATTTAGTTTTATGTTCCTGAATTTAAATTCATAGTGTTGCAGTATTTACAAAGATTTTTCATAACAATTTTTTACTGTGATTCCAGAGTTTAAATATCTAATACCTAATTTTGGGACAGTGTATGGAGTTTAAATATCTAATATTGCAGTTGAAATAAATTATTACATCAAGCAAATTTAAAAGATTTTCCTTCATTTATTCACTATTTTGTTCTGTTTGTCCACATACTGGTACAAGGCACATTGACCTCTCACTATGTTTAACCTGTAACATTTCAGTTAAACCCCAATTAGAATGATCCTATTCTCTAAATATATATATATATATATATATATTAGTAGTAGTAGGTAAATTTGACTCATTAGGTTTAACTTTATTATTTGCTCTACTTAGATATCGAGCACTTTTTACATTTTAGCCTTAGACAATCGTAGCGGTTTATATATATATATATATTTTATATATAATTTATTTTTCTTTTGGCCAAGTGTTATAGTGTTAATCAATTATTTTCAGTTGGTACAACCCTCTTGGTCTTTTCTTTTTTCATTTTTTCCCCAGGTGAAGTTTGGTCTTATATTTTTACTAACAAACTATTTGCAGGTTTTTTTTTCTTACCGCAAGGGTTTACTAATAAGATTAGTATATTAAATATATATATATATATATATATATATATATATATTATTATTATTATGAGCAAATCAACTTTTGGTTCCCTAAGGCTTTTTTCTTATTTAATTCAATGACACGAAAATTATACTAAATCATTCCTTACTTTTAGGATTGAATTATGTTTGAAAAAAATTCTGTTTTAATTGGTTCTAATTAGTCGTAATTTGCAATTAAGTAAAAAACTGACCAATCTCTTACTTTACTTTCTGTCTATCACTTTTTTCCCCTCTATGTATCTCTTGATTACCTCCTCATTATATAATCTTAGTCTCTCTTGGAGAGAGAAAGAGAGAGAGATAGGAGAATTTGAAATGTATTTCTGTTAGATTTCACAAGCAGCAACCAATAGCTTAAATTAGGTCAGACATTCCCTTTCTTAGAAAGCTTAACATACAAAATGGTGTCTGGCCGTATTTATTATTATTATTTTCATTTTATTCACTTTGCATACTCCCTTTTCCCTAATCTCAATTATCTACCTAGGGCTGAATGGGTGACCCAATGGGTCATATTTTATCTAGTATATATATATATATATATATATATATATATATATATATCTTATTATAATGGAGATTGTGTGTTTTTCTGTCTGTAACCGAAACTATATTACTGTTCAAGTCACAATTTCCTTAGTTATTGACATCACATTCTCTATGATTTTATTTTTATTTAAACCTCAATTATTGATAAAATTATTTTACATTGTTAATACTGTTAACCATGTCTACATACTGACAACATGCTATCATATTTATATATACAACAACATAGTGGTTTACAGTGTGAATGGGAAGGCTAATTTGCATATTAATATTAAAAAATCGAATTTAATAAATATGTGCTTAGTATTATTGATTTCTAACTGTTTGGTTTTATTTTAATGAATATAAGCAAAAATCTCTTCAATGAATCTTAAATGAGATCCATTAACAAGATGAAATAACTGTCATTTTATTATTTACTTCCTCTTTTAACTAAGTACTTAAATTAGAAAAAAATAACAATGAAAGACGAGAGTGATGGAAGAGTAAATTTCATTGTTCTATTTTTTATTATACTCCCTCTGTTTCAAATCTTTTATCTGCATTCTTATTTAGTTTCATTAGCCTTTCTGATTTAATACAATATTTTATTACATTAAAACTTAAATACTTGCACCCGGAGGGTGCATATATCTGCTAGTATATATAAAGATAAAATCTAATGAGTCAGATAAACCTACTAAAAGTTTTGCTCTTCAGGGCTAAGATCCAAGTCGGATCTTAGCCCTGAAGAGCATTAAGCGAAACTTTAGTAGGTTTATCTGACTCATTAGATTTATCTTTATTATTTGCTCTACTTAGGTATTGAGCACTTTTTACTTATTAGCTTTAGTTTCCTGGCGGTTTTGTATGAATATATATATCTTATATATATATCTTATTATAATGGAGATTGTGTGTTTTTCTGTCTGTAACCGAAACTATACTACTACTCAAGTCACAATTACCCTTCGTTATTTACATCACATTCTCCATGATTTTATTTATATTTAAACCTCAATTATTAATAAAATTGCTTCCCCTTTTTATTAGTGTTGTCCATATCTACATACAAATAAGATGCAATTGTATTTATATATACAAAAAATAGCGGTTTACAGTGTGAACGGGAAGGTTAATTTGCATATTGATATTAAAAATGTGATTTTATTAAATATGTGCTTAGTATTATTGATTTCTAATTGTTTGGTTTTATTTTAATGAATATAAGCAAAAATCTCTTCAATGAATCTTAAATGAAATCCATTAACAAGAAAAAATAAGTGTCATTTTATTCTTTATTTCCTAATTTAACTAAATAGTTAAATAAGTAAAATTCAGCAATGAAAGACGGGAGTGATGGAAGAGTAAGTTTCATTTCTATTTTTCTATTATACCCTCATTCTGTTACATATCTTTTTATCTGCCTTCTTATTAGACTTTCTAATTAAATACGATATTTCATTACTAATGTCAATAACTAAAATAAGAGAAGAATAAGTATTTGGTAGTTATCTCCCTTGAGAATTTATAATGATCAGGATGAGTGTGATCTTATATTATCATTAAGTTAACTAATGTCAATAACTAAAATGAAGTATTTCTCTGAATTTTTTAGATGAGCCTTGATAATTTGGATTATTTGGACTATTATCCTCATCTTTATTCTTATATACACAACGTTTCAGCCGATATATCCTCTGGGCTTCTTTAGGTGTTTCTTGTTATTTTTAAGATGAGGCTTGATAATTTGGATTATTCAAACTATTGTCCTCATCTTTATTATTATTATATACACAACGTTTTGGCCAATGTCCTCTCCAGCCTTCTTTAGGTGTTTCTTGTTATTTTTAAGATGAGACTTGATAATTTGGATTATTCAAACTATTGTCCTCATCTTTATTATTATTATTATATACACAACGTTTTGGCCGATGTGCTCTCCAGCCTTCTTCAGGTGTTTTTTGTTGAACCCGGGAACCTTCTTGTCAAACTTGTGAGCCTTCACAGAATTTCAAACAAAACCCTTTATTCAATCCCCAGCTATGGGTTAAATAGTACCACTACTGTTCTTCTACATGTATGGCTTTGGCATTAAATAATCCACGAAGGTTGATATGCCATTAAAAAAGAAAGAAACTAAGCTATAGCATTTTAATGTTATTGTCCTAAAAAAGATCTCGTTACAATGTGCCTTTTTTTTTATATATATATATATATATATAAGAGTAACACACACTCACATAATCCAGATATATATAGATTTATGTTAAAAGCCTTATTTTTCATTTACTTAGTGTCTGGCTGATACTGACTTTAGGCCACCCTGACGACTAAGTGAGTTTAAACTTTAGTTGTGCTATTACATTCCCTTTTGGTCTAATGCCCTTCAGAAAGGTATGAACCACTTCATCACCCCAACTATGGGTTAAATATTATCATTACTGTTCTTCTACAAGGATGGCTTTGGCATTAAATAAACCAATGAAGGTTGATGTGCCATGAATGACAAAGAAAGAAACCATCTAAGATATAGAATTTTGATGCTATTGTGCTAACAAAGATCTCTCTACAATGTGCCGTCTTTTTCTATTTAAGAGTAACGCACATACACAATTCAGATCATTATAATATAGATTTATGTTAAAATCATTATTTTTTATTTACTTATATTTTATGGAATAAATGAAGGACGTTGTTTATTTATCAAGCTTATCACAAGGCTAGAAGTATGGGACACCCGGTGAGAATCAAACTCATTAAAAATGATCTATTTAGTCTAACTTGCTAACCATTACACCATGCAAAATGCCTTGAGGGAGATTTGTGGATAATCCTACTAAGAGTCTAAAATTTATGACTCAATTAAAATTACTATCACATCGGTAAAAAAAACAAAAAAAAACTTGTTGAATATAATTAGTCCATTTTACTCTAATCGGTCAATTTGCATGAATACTATTTTTGTGAATTTGAAATTGAAGACTGAATCCAAATTATCATAGCGTTCGTAAAAGTCGATCTTGGTGAAAAAATATTTGTATGTCCCGATTACTATAATAAATATTATTTTTTCCTCTTTCACATATTCCACTCAAATTACAAACTTTCTTTTGTAAATATAAATATATATATCACAACTATATTTTGTTATTTTGTTTATATTTGTCTTATATTAGAATTATGTTTATCTTTTCTTCTTCTTCTCCTGATGATTCTTCTTCTTCTTCTTTGTTGAAGTTTCCAACAGTTTTTATTTTCTTCTTCTTTCCTTTTCATTCTTCTTCTTCTTCTTCTTCTTCTTTTCTTTTCATTCTTCTTCTTTTTCTTCTTTTTTCCTTTTCATTCTTCTTCTTTTTCTTCTTTCTTTTTCATTCTTCTTCTTTTTCTTCTTTCTTTTTCATTCTTCTTCTTATTCTCCTTTTTTCCTTTTCATTCTTCTTCTTTTTCTTCTTCTTTCCTTTTCATTCTTCTTCCCCTTATCCTTCTTCTTCCTCTTCTTCTTTTTTTCTTTCCTTTTCATTCTTCTTCCCTTTTCATTCTTCTTCTTTTCTTCTTCCCTTTTCATTCTTTCTTCTTTTTCTTTCCTTTTCATTCTTCTTTTTTTTTCTTCTTCCCTTTTCATTCTTTTTCTTCTTCTTCCCTTTTCATTCTTCTTCTTCTTCTTCTTCCCCTTGTGATTCGACTTCTTCTTTGTTGAAGTTTCCCACAGTTTGTATTTTCTTCTTCTTCTTTCCTTTTCATTCTTCTTCTTCAATTGATGATTCTTATTATTCTTCACTGACTCATTTTCTTTTTCTTCTGATGGTGAGGATTCTTCTTCTTCACAATGTTTTTCTTCTTTTTCACTGATGATTCTTCTTCTTCACAAAGTTCTTCTTCTTCATTGAAGTTTCCCACAGTTTATTTTTTCTACTTTTTCTTCTGATGATGATGATTCTTCTTCTTCTTCTTCACCAAGTCATTCTTCTTCTTCTTTACCATAAGTCCTCCTCATCCTCCTCTTTCTTCTTCTTCTCCTAAGCCCCCCCCCCAAAGCCCAGTGTAATATTGTAATTTTATCCATCCACTCAGATATTGATCTTTTAGTCTTATAAAAATATTTCTGCTCAAGAGAAAACATCTTTCATCTTTATATACGATCCTGGATTATTCTTAGAAAAACACATCAACACTTACATGGCTTTTTTTGTTTTGTTTTTTTTTTTTCGGGAGAAGTACAAATTCTAGGCAAATATTTTGAGGACTTTCACTTGGATCTTTAATAGCGTTAATTTGTGAGATTTGCAGGGTCTTTATGTTGACACAATCTATACATATATATTTATTTTTATTCATGTCCAATGTCACCATGACTCAAAATTGCAACAATACAGAAGACATTTCCTTACTTATGCTAGATGGGTGGTCTAAGAGGACCTCTCCAATAAATAGGCTGGTCACGTCAAGCTCTAGCACCTATATGATTGTTCCAACCCTTACGGCAAACCTCCAACCCTTTTTATCATATATGTGCTAGAAGGCTGTGGCTGAGGGTCTTAGTGAATCTAGTGAAGTTCCAATTCTGGAGCTCTGGGGGATGTGGAGTACCCTTTAATCTTATTCCTCAATTATTTTTCTTTTCTGGTTTTTTTCTAATCTCATTCCATTTCTTCTTCTCTCTCTTCTTCTGATTCATTTTCTTATCTTTCCTCTTTTAATTTTCTTCTTTTTCTTCTTTCTCTTTCTTCTTCTGAACTTATTCTCTTTCTTCTTCTGAACTTATTCTCTCTCTCTCTCTCTCTCTCTCTCTCTCTCTCTCTCTCTCTCTCTCTCTCTCAATCTTATTCCTTAATTATTTTTCTTTTTTCAAATCTCATTCTTTTTCTTCTTTCTCTTTCTCCCTCCATCATTTTATTAGTAAAACCTGTTAGGGTCCCATCTATAGGTTAAGTGGAAAAAAATGAGTTTAAAAAAATTAAGTACCCATCAAGAATGAATAAAACAAATATCTTTTGTATAAAATGACCCAACAAGGGTTGAAATGCCTTAAAATCCAACCAACCTCACTATCCAACCAACCTCACTATCCCAATATGGATAGAAAATGTAACCTTCTTTTTCTGATTCTTTTTCTTTTTCCAATCTCATTCCTTTTCTCCTCTTTTTTTTCTAATTTCATTCTTTTTCTCCTTCTCTTTCTTTTTATAATTTCATTCTTTTTCTCCTTCTCTTTCTTTTTTTAATTTCATTCTTTTTCTTCTTATCTTTCTAATCTTATTTCTTTTTTCCTTCTTTCAATTTTATTCTTTTTTTCCTCTCCCCTCTTTTAATCTTATACCATAATCTTTTTCTTCTTCTCTCTCTTCTTTTAATCTTCTTCACTCTCTTTTTCTTCTTCACTCTCTTCTTCTAATCTTTTTCTTTTCTCCTCCTCTCTCTTCTTTTAATCTTTTTCTTCTCTTTCCTCTTCTAATCTCATTCCTTTTTTCCTTCTTTCTCTTCTTTTTACCTTATTCTTTTTCTACTCTCTCCTCTTCTAATCTTATACCTTATTTATTTATTTTTTTATCTAATGTCATTCTTTTTTCCTTTCTCATTTTCCAATCTTCTTCATCTCTCTCTTCTTTCTCTTCTTCACTCTCTTCTTCTAATTTTTTTCCTTTTCTCCTTCTCTCTCTTCTTTTAATCTTATTTTTCTTCTTCTCCCTCCTCTTCTAATTTTATTCCTTTTCTTTTTGTTTTTTTTTTTTTTTTTTCTTCATTTTACCAACTCGTTCCGTTTTCTCTTTGCAGCAACGACAGCCGAGCGTTTCTTCCGAATCGACAAAGCTCAGGAACATTTGCATTACATAACGGATATATCGTCTGAAGATCTCTACATCCTGGACCATAACTTTATGCCACTGCCCAAAGACTCTGAGGGTGGCGCTGAGAGCCACCCAGACAGACAGACTCATGGGAACCATACTGTGATAGAGAATGTAAAAAAGAATTTACACAACGATAACAAATCAACATCACAAGTTTCACTTAACGTACCTGTCTCTCCACCAAAGTCTCCAAAGTAAGTAATGCTTATTTATATGTTACATGAATAAAAGGTTTTGAGCCAGTGTGGGAACTGAATGAAATAGGAAAACAATCAATATCACGTTTCACTTGGCCACCAGTTGAAAAGGGCTTAAAGTAAGTAAGTCCTGCGTATTGTTAAAGGTCCAGTGATTTAATCCTATGTACGTCGTCCACGAAAGTCAAAGTAGTTATGGCCAGTACTGTCGGTTTAAGTATTGTATCAGCAGCATAGTACTGCCAGTGATTGGCCAAGAGTTTGATCCCATAGTTCTCACCGAGTCTATAAGTAGGAGTGGGTTTTTAACACACACCTTATATACTGAAAAAATCTCAACAACCTGTCTCTCCACCAAAGTCTCCAAAGTAAGTAATGCTTCTTTATATGTTACGTGAATAAAAGATTTTGAGCCAGTGTGTGAACTGTATGAAATAGGAAAACAATAACAAATCAACATCATAGATTTTACTTAACATCGTACCTGTCTCTCCACCTCTAAAGTTAGTAATGCTTGAATGATTATCAAAATAAATGAAGTGTTTCTATTTTTAGGGAAGCATGTATGAGGGTCAGCTGAAAAGTTCATAGGCTGACCAATATAATCTTATGAAATGTGAATAAATGTGGTTTATTTTTCAACATATTCCTCCTTACAGTTTAAATTGCATCTAATGGTAAAGTTCTAATTTTGGAGCTCTGGGGAATGTGAAGTATCCATTTATTGTCATTACTCCCAGGTCCACCCTGACCCAGAGTGGGAGTACCTGCTAGGGTCCTATTTATGGATTAAATAGAAAAAAAGGATTTTTTTAAAAATCTGTTTAAAAATTGAGTTTTAAAAAATTTTTGAATACCCATCAAAGATAAATAGAAATAACATAACCCAACAAGGGTTAACATGCCATAAAATTCAATAAACCAAACAAACCAAATCAATCTCCTTCCTTTTTTCTTTGCACTTTTTTTCTTCTGATCTTATTCCTTTTCTTCTTCCTCTCTTCTCTCTCCTGGTCTCATTCCATCTTCTCCTCTCTTCCCTTCTAATTTCATTCCCTTTTCCTTATTCCTTTTCTTCTTTCTTTTTCTTTCCTTTTTTCCTTCTTCCTTCCTCATTCTTTTTCTTCTGGTCTCATTCCCTTTCTCCTCTCTTCCCTTCTACTTTAATCTTCTTTCTTTCTCTTTCTTTTTCTTTCTTTTGGCCTCATTTCTGTTATTATTCTTTCTTTCTCTTTCCTTTTATTCTTCTTTCTTATTCATTCCTTTTATTCTTCTTTCTTATTCATTCCTTTTATTCTTTTCCTTCTTCTGGTCTCATTCCCTTTCTCCTCTCTTCCCTTCTACTTTCATTCCCTATCTTCTTCTCCTTTTCTTCTTCTCTTTTCCTTCTTCTGGTCTCATTCCCTTCTTTCTTTTTCCTTCTTTTGGCCTCATTCCTTTTATTCTTCTTTCTTTATCTTCTTTTTTCCTTGTTTCTCTCTCATTCCTCTCCTGTTCTCGTTCCCTCTTCTCCTCCCTTCCCTTCTACTTTCATTTCCTTCTCTTTTCTTCTTCTTTCTTCTTCTTTCCTTTTATTCCTTCCTTATTCTTTTTATTCTTCTCTTTCCTTCTTTTGGTTTCATTCCGTTTTTCCACTCTTCCCTTCTAATTTCATTCCCTTCCTTTTCTTCTTCTTTCTTCCTCATTCCTTTTCTTCTTCTCTTTTCCACTCTTCCCTTCTAATTTCATTCCCTTTCTTCCTCTTCTTCTTTCTTCCTCTTCTTCTTTCTTCCTCATTTCTTTTCCTTCTTCTGGTCTCATTCCCTCTTCTCCTTTCTTCCCTTCTACTTTCATTCCCTTTCTTCTTTTTTCCTCATTCCTTTTCTTCTTCTTTCTTCCTCGTTACTTTTCTTCTGGTCTCATTCCCTCTTTTCCACTCTTCTCTTCTAATTTCATTCTATTTCTTCCCTTTTCCTTTTCTTCTTCTTTCTATTTCATTCCTTTTCTTCTTCTTTCTTCCCTCTTTCCCTTCATTTGACCTCATTTCTAACAACCATTTTGTTGGAAACAAATTAATGGACTTTTCAATTTTTGTCATAAGTCATTTGCCTTCAAGTATTTAAAACAATTTCACTTGTTTTCTTCTTACTTGATTAATTTGTTTCAGGCTGAATACAAAAGTCACACAAAATGATAACAAGAGTTGATTAGAAAAAAAATAATGTCCACTTTTTTTGGACAAGCTAAATTATGAAAAGAACATGAAAATGCTCCTGACAATAAATTTTAGTTTCTCTAGCTTTCATTTCTGATTGGTAGACATTTTCTTTTTGCTTTCTTTTCTTCACTTAATACTGATGCTTCTTTATTTTGTAGAAAAAGAAAAAAGACTATAATAAATGCTTGTGTTCCTTAATTGCACGTGTGAGTGTATGTTTGTGTGCATGTGTGTGTGCATTAGTTGTCTATTGTGGGCCTACCATATTATGACTTCTGCACTAAGTTCGGTTCTGTTATTGATTTCTGGGTGCAATTTAGCTATCAACAGTGCTTCTTTAATTCAAAAAAATATACTCCACTTTTTTTGGACAAGTTAAATTATAAAAAGAACACCAAAATGAAAAAAGACAATAATAAATGCTTGTGTCCCTTAATTGCGCATGTGAGTGTATGTTTGTGTGCATGTGTGTGTGCATTAGTTGTCTATTGTGGGTCTACTGTATTATGAATTCTGCACTGAGTTCTGTTATTGATCTCTGGGTGCAATTTAGCTTGGACAAGTTAAATTATGAAAAGGACACCAAAACAATAGATTTTAGTTTCTCTAGCCTTAATTTCTGATTGGTAGACATTTTCTTTTCTTCACTCAATACTGATGCTTCTTTATTTTGTAGAAAAAGAAAAAAAGACTATAATAAATGCTTGTGTTCCTTAATTGCGCATGTGAGTGTATGTTTGTATGCATGTGTGTGTGCATTAGTTGTCTATTGTGGGTCTACTGTATTATGAATTCTGCACTGAGTTCTGTTATTGATCTCTGGGTGCAATTTAGCTTGGACAAGTTAAATTATGAAAAGAACACCAAAACAATAGATTTTAGTTTCTCTAGCCTTAATTTCTGATTGGTAGACCTTTTCTTTTCTTCACTCAATACTGATGCTTCTACATTTTGTAAAAAAAAAGAAGAAATAGATCATAATTAATGCTCATGTTCCTTAATTGTGTGTGTGAGTATATGTTTGCATGCATGCATGTGTGTGTATATGTGTGCATTAGTTATCTATTGTGTGTCTACCATATTATGACTTCTGCACTGAGTTCGATTCTGTTATTGATTTCTGGGTGCAATTTAGCTATCAACAGTGCTTCTTTAATTCAAAAAAAATAATGTCCACTTTTTTTGGAGGGGACAAGTTAAATTATAAAAAGAACACCAAAATGCTCCTGACAATAAATTTTAGTTTCTCTCGCTTTCATTTTTGATTGGTAGCCATTTGGTTTTTGTTTTTTGGCTTTCTTTTCTTCACTTAACATTGATGCTTCTTCATTTCATAAAAAAAGAAAAAAATAGATTATAATTAATGCTCATGTTCCTTAATTGCATATGTGAGTGCATGTGTGTGTGTATGTGTGTATTGGTTATCTATTGTGCATCTACTGTATTATGAATTATGCACTGAGTTCGGTTCTATTATTGATCTATGGGTGAAATTTAGCTATCAACAGTGCTTCCTTAATTTGAAAAAAATGTCTACTTTTTTGGACAAGTTAAATTATAAAAAGAACACCAAAATGCTCCTGACAAGAGTTTCTCTAACCTTCATTTCAGATTGGTGGCCATTTTCTTTTTGCAATTGGCTTTATTTTCTTCACTTAACACTGATGCTTCTTTATTTTGTAGAAAAAGAAAAAAATATATTATAATTAATGCTCATGTTCCTTAATTGCATGTGTGAGTGTATGTTTGTACATGTGTGCATTGGTTATCTATTGTGGGTCTACTGTATTATGAATTCTGCCCGGAGTTCAGTTCTGTTATTGATATCTGGGTGCAATTTAGCTATCAATAGTTCCTCCTTAATTCGAATGTTGCCCAAATTTCTCTCCCTGACCAATTTTGATTGTTATGCTTCTTTCCATGTTATTGCATTAAACCAAGTATTTGTGGAATGTGGATGCTTTTGTATGTAACTGTGCAACCGTTATCATCTTGCAACAACCTCTGGTTAAAAAATGAGACCATCCGCATTGTCCAAGGTGAAATGCAAAAATGTAAATCCTGATTATCTGGTATTGCTTATCCACTGAATTCTCATTTCTTATAAGTGTTGTCACCTCAGCTAAATAATGGACAATTCCATTTTCATTATAAAGAAATGAAGGGAAGAAAAGGGACATGCTACACAGAAAAAATATAAGAAAGAAAGAAAGAGTAGGGGAAAGATAGAGCGTGCAAAATCAATACCAAATATGTTTCAATCAAACAATGAAAAAATGAAAAGAAAGAAAAAAAGATAGAAACAGAGTTAAATCTCGATTATTATACATTTTTACATATTGAAATAAATGCAATAGCTCTTAAGTAAACATATCGGACGTTATAATAATTAAATTATCATACTGTGGTATATCCACAGGTCCTGCTAGTCAAGATTATTATAGTTTTTACATATTGAGCTATTTAGCAATAGCTCTTAAGTAAACATATCAGACGTTATAATAATTAAATTATCATACTGTGCTATATCCACTGGTCCTGCTAGCCAAGATTCGTCACTATTGAAGAAGATCCGAGCATACTTTGACCCATAACCTGTTAAGTATCTGACCGCCATCCTTGGCCAGTTGAAAAGGACTTAAAGTAAGTCCTGAACTATAGAATCCTTTGATAAGTAAATAAGTCCTGGGTTATGTAATCCTACGTAGTGACAAAAGGTCCAGTTATATTATCCTATGATCCGTCATCCACGAAGGCTGAAGGCAATGTGTGTATGTATGACCAGAACAGTATAAATAATAATATCAGCAGCAGAATACTGCCAGTGGTTGGTCACATGTTTATCGGCGAGTCTATAAGTAGAAGTGGTCATTTACCACACGCCTTATATACCAAAAACTCCGACAATTATATTTTTACAAATTGAACTATTTAGCAATAGCTCTTAAGTAAACCTATAAAACATTGTAATAATTAAATTATGGTGCTGTGGTATATCCACAGGTCCTGCTAGTTGATTTTAATTCAGTATAAAAAAGAGAGAAGGTAAATTTAAATCTCACTTAGAGAGTAAATTATTTAGCATTTCTAATCGGTACTCTTCCTTTCTATCATTGTTCATGATTCAATTTGCAATAAAAAAAAAATGAAAAAAAGGCAAGATGTAAATAAGAAGATGGAAGAAAATTCTAGTAAAATTTATTAATAATAACTAGCAAAAATACCACCCTCTGGGCAGTGTAATAATTAATTTTTGAAAGTTATTGCCTGAAGGGGGTAGGAGTTAAAAATTCAATGCCAATTAATTAAATTTTATTCACTTCAATTCTGTAGAAAAATAAATTCTTAAAGGATTTTTTTTTCAATAAATAAAATTTATTCTTAAACTGTTAGTACAATCAGTGAATGAATGTAATATATGTTGTTATGCTCTTAATTCATTTTCTTAGAGATTTGATAAATATCATATTAATTAAAGAATTTATTTATTAAAATAAGCATTGAATTAATTGAATAACTTTTATTTGTTTAATTTTTAAAGAACAAAACAAAATTTGTATAAATTAAAATTAAAATCTTATTTCAATAATTTAATACTGAATAAAATTAAACTTATGTTACGTTGTAATACTCACGGTACTAAAACGATACAAGCACCGTAGTCTCTTTTCTTTCTTGGTACTAAAACTCCGATAAAAAATCATAACACGAGAAACATGTCGTCACAACTCCCAGCCTTTATTAACGTGCTCGTCTAGTGGCTTCTACCAGGGAGGAAGGGAGGCAGAGAGAACGAGAGAGAGAGAGCACTACTAGATTACTGGGCTCTAATGAGGTCTGTCCCCCACGACGGACGCCGGCAAAAAGAGGACGAAGCCTTTCTTCCTTCCCCCACGTCACCACGTGACTTCCGGTCAACACCCGACTTCCGCTTGCCCCTCAATTCTTCGTTCGGGGTCACGCTACGGTCAAAACCATCGCTCTCCTCTTTTGGGTCATTACTATTTTTTAAGCCTTTGTTATTTATTCCTCCTCCTTCCATTAGCAGTTCTAGCTCACAAGGGTCATATTGCTACACTTATTGATGGATGTTTATTGTTTAACACTCCACTTTGGCTCTTACGTAGTCTAGACAGATAGTCAGCGTGGCCCCCTCCAATCAATCAGCTGGTCATGTCAAGCCCTAGCACCTATATGATTGTCCAAACCCTATTGCCCTTATGACAAGCTCCAACCCTTTTTGTGGTGGCTAATGGTCAATGTCCTGGGAATAGCAAACTCTATCTGATGGTGAAGTTCCAGTTCTGGAGAATGTGACATATCCCTTCATCACCATTACTCTAAGGTTCACTCTGACCTGGAGTGGTAGTCCCTGTCGATGGGTAAATAGAGAAAAAAATTGAGTTTTTAAAAAAATGTTAAATTTACATCAACAATGAATAAAATGAAATGTTTTCAGCATAAAATAATCCAATAAGGGTTGACATGCCATAAAACCCAACCAATCAATCAACTTGAAAAACTTCAAATTAATTCTCTTGAAAATGACGTATGGCATAAAGCTGTACTCTGGCCCAGGTATATCTCATGATGAATGTATAAGCCTGTTAGCATGTCAGTGAAGTTGCTCTTCTTTACAATAAATTTTTCGATCATTATATATAAAAGATTTATTGATGTGGTGGTTGAGAGTCTTAATGTCCTGGGTTCTTTTATGGATCATTAATTAGAACTGAGCCAATTCTAGTAGTGAACACCCCAAGTGGATTTAACAGGTTTGAATTCAAAGTTTTCCTTCTCCTAGACTGGTTGCTTTACCAAGGTTAAAGAGCCCAGTGAAATAGATCACTGATTAGGACTGAGCCAATTCTAGTAGTGAACACCCCAAGCAGAGATTAACAGGTTTGAATTCAAAGTTTTCCTTCTCCTAGACTGGTTACCTAACCCAGGTTAAAGAGCCCAATGAAATAGATCACTAATTAGGACTGAGCCAATTCTAGTAGTGAACACCCCAAGCAGAGATTAACAGGTTTGAATTCAAAGTTTTCCTTCTCCTAGACTGGTTGCCTAACCAAGGTTAAAGAGCCCAGTGAAATAGATCACTAATTAGGACTGAGCCTATTCTAGTAGCGATTACCCCAAGTGGATTTAACAGGTTTGAATTCAGAATTTTCCTTCTCCTAGACAGGTTGCTTAACCAAGGTTAAAAGAGCCCAGTGTGTCCTACTATTTACCCATAGCTGGAGGGAGAGTAGTTTGATTCATACCTTTCCCAAGGGTATTAGCACCATGTGAAAATGCAAACACTTTTGTCGAGGATTTGAACTTGGGTCGACGAGTCTATTTCCTACAACTCTAACTATTACACCACGCTCCTCTAACTAATACATATATATATATATATATATATATATATATATATATATATAGTAAGGAAAAAATTATGAAAAATATATAAGTAGGGAAAAAATTATGAAAAAGAGTTTGCGTATTAAATTAGTACTAAAAATTTTAAAGAAAATAAATGTAGATAAAGGTATGTAATTAAAGTCGTTTTTTCAACTTACAATTATTAGTGGCGTCATGACACCTTCGCAGGAGTAGATCGCGACTTGCCTTTCAAAATTAAAACGCTGATCAAATACAGTTACATAACTAAAAAGATTTTCATCTCCTGTCACATATAAAAACATCCATCATTTTCTTCACCCCAAGAGACATCCTGATGAAGGTTCAGTGTAACCGAAATGTTTTAAACATCGATTATTAAATTCATCCCAATTTCGGAATACTTGTTTTTTCAAATTTTCTTTATATATATATATATATATATATATATATCAGTTAGGAGGTTGATTTAGAAGGTTATCACAATGCAGTTTGGAATAAATAAAAAATAATAATACGGTAACAATGGTGTTGTGTGTTGACCTGTATTTTTTATTCTTTCTTAAGACAGAATAAAAAATACAGGTCAACACACAACACCATTGTTACCGTATTATTATTTTTTATTTATTCCAAACTGCATTGTGATAACCTTCTAAATCAACCTCCTAACCAATACATACACAATGCTTCAAGCAAATTATGAAACTCTCTTATATATATCAGTTCTTTTGAAAATGATATATGGCATATCTCATGATGAATGTATTAACCTGTTACCATGTCAGTGAACTTTCTCTTCTTTACAATAAATTTTAGATCATTATGTATAATAGATTTATTGATGCAGGTAAAAATTTTGATTTATTTTGCTGCCTCCAAGACAAGATGGAAGATTATTCCTTGCAGAATGTTTTCAGGCAAATTCCAATGATAAAATGGACAAATCAAAAATATCCGAAAAAAAAAATTGCAGAGGAAAATTTAAAATAAAATATGTGTTGCATTTTTAATTAAGTATTCAGGAATTGTTCAAGTGAAAACAATAATTAATTTAAATTTGAATAAAAAAGGAAATACAAAATCTTTGAAAATAATCCCTGCGCTCACAAACAAATATATCTTTATCATCATCATCATCATAAAAAAAAAAAAATAATCTTCATACAATGACTGATATTTACACAGGATTCCATCCTTAAGCATCACGTGTCATATAGAAGCATCAATATCATTAAGTACAGCTGTTAATAATCTTCATACAATGTCTGCTATTTACACAGTAGCATTGCAACCAACAAATCCTTCATCAGATGATGACTCTAGGTTCAGGCATGGTTTCGGGGCCGAAGCATCATTACCACTAACCCAGAGCGCCCCAGCAGTATCTCACGATACCACCAGATTTTGTCGGTTTGATGTCACAATATAGGACTGCCATATCCACGCTGATGCGGTTAGAGATTTCTCCTGAATCTTTTTTAAGTATTTCCTCTTGTCTGGTAGAGAAAGTCCAAATTTAGACAAAAATGCAGAGGTTGGTTTGGTAATAAATCCCCGACATCCGACTTCAATGGGAAATACATCCGTGATCCATCCGTTTCTGACACATTGTTCATGTAGGTCTTCATATTTTTCCAACTTCCACTGATGGGTCCAATCAAGATTTTCTTCAAATGGAACTGTCAACTCAACGATAAAAACTTTCTTTTGATTAACAGACCAAATGACAATATCAGGACGATGGGCCGTTAAGGTTATTTCAGTTGGAAAAACGAGCTGACATTCCAAGTCGCATGCAATGCGCCAGCTCGTGAAGCCGTCAAATATAGATTGTTACTCATCATTGTTACTCTAATTTTTTTATGTCTCTTTATATTTGATATGTCCCGAGAAGGGATATATTTGGTAGAAGTAGCAGAGTGGTGGGGCCAAGGTAACAGAGTGGTACAATTGAGCAGGTAAGTAATAGTACTGGTGCAACGTCATAGTCGTAGGCACAATGCTACTTCTACTAAATATATCCCTTCTCAGGACATATCAAATATAAAGAGCCATAAAAAAAATAGAGTAACAACCTCTACATTGCTCTGTATTTATGGCTGACACCAGCCAATCATATTACTGTGATTACATCAATTATTATTATTCCCTAGCTCAAAAACTCTCATGGAATTAGGTAGTCAACATTATTCGCAATTTTCAGTGCATTTCTTTTGTCTTTCTTTTCTTTTCTTTCTTTAGTCATAGGCATTGTACCTCTACATTGCTC
>CM042174.1:47876492-47918992 GCA_023376005.1 Doryteuthis pealeii | reverse complement strand
TGTAATGTATGAGTGGATTACAGCACGCCTGTCGGCTGGGCATTAGAATGCACCGACTGCACCTCTGCAGAGGGGTAAGACTCCCCCTATGGTGGCGACCCGTGATGCTTAAGGATAGAACCCAGGTGGTTGTGCAGTCCATGACTTGCAATATTCCACTTTGTTGGGCTAGACAGGTGGTCAAAGAGACCACCTCCGATCAATTGGTTGGTCACTTCAAGCTCTAGCACCTATATGATTGCCCCAACCCTATAGCACTTATGGCAAGACCCAACCCTTTTTTATCATATGGGTGCTAAAAGGCAGTGGTTGAGGGTCTACATGTCCTGGGAATGACGTTAAACTATATCGATGGTGAGGTTCCAGTTCTGGAGGTTTGGGGAATGTGGAGCACCCCTTCATCATCATTGCTCCCAGGTCCACTCTGACCCGGAGTGGTAGTACCTCTTAGGATCCCATCTATGGGTTGAATAGAAAAATGTATTTATAAACAAAATTGTATTATCCATTAAGGATGACTTTATTTCAAAACTTTATCTGCATTAAATGACCCACTGAGGTTGATATGATGTAAAACAAACAAACCAAACCAAACCAAACTAGGGCCATATAAAGTGTAAATTCAACTGGAGTCAGTGTCAGTATAGTTTTACCAACTCTGACTCCAGTGACCTCTTAATTGCTTCCAACTCCAATGAATAACTATAGAATAAGGTATAACAAAACAAGGGGTGTGCACAGTATAACTTTGTTAGGTTCAGACCTAATGAAATCTAGAGTTATTCCCCCTGATCAGTAGGGGTTTGATGAGAAACCCGGAAGTGGAGTTTCCACTATGACACTTTTGGATTGGATTTTGTACCGAGTGGACACACATGAACAACATGATTGAGCTAGTTAAGTCACTTTTAGGGTAGAAGCATTCTCTACCCTGAGTTAAATAAAATCTTGTTAATTTACAACAGCCTGGTCTTGCATTTTCATTCAACGTCGTCTCCGATGGTTGGGTCATGTACATCGGATGGATGATGGACGAATCCCGAAAGACATCCTGTATGGAGAGCTAACATCTGGTAAAAGACAGATTGGTCGCCCCCAGCTGCAATTCAAGGATGTCTGCAAGAATGATCTCAGGTGCTTTGGCATTGCCCCCTTCCAGCTGGGAAAATTTAGCCCAGGACCGCCCACAGTGGCGGCAGAATCTCCATAGAGGACTGTTCATGTCAGAAGTCACCCTGACACAACACCATGAAGCTAAGAGGTCCAGAAGAAAACAGCGGCAACAAAGCATCGGAACATCAACGTCTTCAGGGACAGCCTTCAAATGCAAAATCTGTGGTCGAGAATTTTTTTCAAACATTGGACTTCACAGTCACAGGAGGTGCTGTAACTTCAGGGGCACATAAAAACTTGATCATAGTCTTCCGAGATTGAAATGCTAATATAGGTCTTGCATTTTCATTCAGTGCTCCATATTTTATCTGTATGTAAAAAACATAACTTTACAGACTAAGCTAGGTCCATATAATAGTGTTACATAATCTATGCATAGATTATTATCAACCCCCTGTATTTCCAAGGGATGGCCCTTTTCATATCACGGGCGGGACTTTCCATGGAATATTACAGAAAGCCCGCGAAATACGTGAAGTCACGTGGGACCTGGTTGACGCTCAGTTTCAGCTTGGACGTCAGGCAGATAAGATATGTCTGCTTAGCTGGGACTCACCTGCATATGTGCGCTATGTTTAGTTACATGAAATGTTTAGTTAAGTAAATAAAAGCTTACGAAAATAACACGGTTTTGTGGTTGATGAATGTCTTGGTAACAAGACTGATCTAGAAGAAGAAATGAATTAAGGACAACCAACCACCAAGACGAAGTTCAGACGCTAGAAGATGAACGTAAGATACCAAGATGAACAGAAGAAAAATAAAAGAAAGTAAAAAGAAGAGTATACAACAATAGGTGTAAATTCAACTGGAGTTAGAATTGGTAAAGTTTTTCTAATCAGTGGGGGGGGGGTCACAGTCAAGTCTGACTCAAGGCTCCAATCGACAGTCCAACCACTCCAACTGTATCTCGCTCCAAAAATCCAATATTCAAAACTATGTCTTCGTCTCGACAACAAAATACAACTGCAAGTCGTTCTCCCTGGTCTGTGATAATCAGTCCTTTAAATACACCCCAATTTCACCACATCCGGGCTCTTCAGTCATAATTGTCCATGCAGCACGTGCGACACTCGCCAGCATGGTGTGACTACCCACATCCGGGCCACTATGCCATTTCCTACTTCACCGATCGTCCATAGCTCTCACATTCTGAAGGAAGCGGGTTCGACTCTAGGTCAGTCCTACACGCCAGGCAAAGCCTAGCTTGCTACCTTCGAGAATACGTCAAGTCTTCACGCCCGCCACCCTCTCCGTCACACCGTGTTGCACGAGGCAGGTCTCCTCTCTCACTACAGTTTTACTAACTGGTTTGTATTCTCAAGGTACAGCCAATTTATTCTAAAGCCCCTGCTGACGGGGCAGCATAGCTACTAAGATTTTAGTTAAGTAAATAAAAGCTTACGAAAATAACACGGTTTTGTGGTTGATGAATGTCTTGGTAACAAGACTGATCTAGAAGAAGAAATGAATTAAGGATGACCAACCACCAAGACGAAGTTCAGACGCTAGAAGATGAACATAAGAAAAATAAAAGAAAGTAAAAAGAAGAGTATACAACAATAGGTGTAAATTCAACTGGAGTTAGAATTGGTATAGTTTTATTAACTGGTTTGTATTCTCGAGGTGCAATCAGTTTATTCTAAAACCCCTGCTGACAGGGCAGCATAGCTACTAAGATTTCTAATTTCCTTCTTAATTGCATCCAACCAAAATTAGAGAGGATTTTGCAACGTAAACATTAGTGTTTTAACTTAAGCTCAATTTAATCTGAATCGAAGCAGAAAATAGAAGTGATTAACATATTAATTAAGATTTTGTCATAAAGTTCCATTAATTGAATCTGATGTTTTTTTATATCATTTTTGAAAGATATTCTTTTTATAAGTTCTTTAAAAATAGAAGTATTTAAAGGATTTATACATTATAAACAATTTATAATCACTAAAACGAATGAATTTTTACTGTTTTCTCTTTATTCTTTTTTATCCACTTACTCATTTTATTTTCTTGGAGTTCATTATCTTATTGAATATTACTTAAAAGTTTAAAAAAGATATGAGGGAGTGGTAGTACCTGTTAGGGTCCCATCTATAGGTTAAATAGAAATGCTGTATTTTTTATCCTGATTATCTTCTGATTAATTCTTATGTAATCAATGATATAGATTCAGATACAGACACTGAATCGCCATTATGATAAGATTACAAAGTTATGTCTTTATTTCAAAGTTTAAATCATTTTTTATTATTCATACTAGCAAATATATGCACCTCCGGGTGCAAGTATTTAAGTTTTAATGTAATAAAATACTGTATCAAATTAGAAAGGCTAATGAAACTAAATAAGAACACAGATAAAAAGATTTGAAACAGAGGGGGATATAATCGAAAAATAGAACTACTGAAACTTACTCTTCCCTCACTCCCGTCTTTCATTAATAAATTTTCCTAATTAAACTATTTAGTAAAAATAGGAAGTAAAGAATAAAATTACAGTTATTTTTTCTTGTTAATGAATTTCTTTTAAGATTTATCCCTGAGATTTTAGAGAATATTCATTAAGATAAAACTAAACAATTAGAAATCAGTAATACTAAGCACATATTTATCAAAATCAGATTTTTAATATCAATATGCAAATTAGCCTTCCCATTCACACTGTAAACTGCTATTTTGTTGTATATATAAATACAATTGTATATTATTAGTATGTAGATATTACCAACAGTATTAATAATGTAAAACAACTTTTATTAATAATTGAGGTTTAAATAAAAATAAAATCCTGTAGAATGTGACGTAAATAACTAAGGGAATTGTTACTTGAATAGTAATATAGTTTCGGTTACAGACAGAAAAACACAATCTCCATTATAATAAGATTATGAACACTTTATAATCACTAAAACGAATGAATTTTTACTGTTTTCTCTTTTTCTTTTTTATCCACTTACACATTTTATTTTCTTGGAGTTCATTATCTTATTGAATATTACTTAAAATTTTAAAAAGAAAATTGAGTGCCCATCAAAAATGAATAAAACAAAACGTCTTCAGCATAAAATAACCCAACAAGGGTTGTCATGCCATAAAATCCAACCAACAAATCCTTCTTCACCCTCCTCAAATTTGTTAAAAACAAAATGACAAAAAATAATTTTTGGTGCTTTTGGCAGGGATGTGATCTGAATCTTTATTGTGTCTGACATAAAGAGTATCACTTGAAGTACAATTCAAATACATATCAAGATATGAGGGAGTGGTAGTACCTGTTAGGGTCCCATCTATAGGTTAAATAGAAATAAAAATGAGTTTAAAAAGAAAATTGAGTGCCCAGCAAGAATAAATAAAACAAAACGTCTTTGGCATAAAATAACCCAACAACAGTTGATATGCTGTAAAATCCAACTAAACCAAAACCAAGCCTGTAGTCAGGAGGGTTCAGTTTTTAAGTTGAACTCACATTAACGTTGTTTTTCTTAACTCTTAACATCCTGTTGTGAATTTTCTAAGTCCAGAGCATTCCTATAAGGATTTATCAATAAATGGATAAAAATGGCCATTTCATTTAAAGTTACCTAAACGTGAATCAATCGTACTTAGACATTATACAGTGTGATTGAAAAGTAACTCCCTATTTTAAACTAAGATCTGGCCAGTTGTTAATACTTGGGAGAATATTAACAACTGGCCAGATTTTAGTTTAAATAGGGAGTTACTTTTCAATCACTCTGAATATCTACCAACACAAATATAGTGGTGACAGTATTAATATATGACTGCACCACTTGGACTTTAACTCTTAACATCCTGTTGAGAATTTTCTAAGTCCAGAGCCCCATTCCTATAAGGATTTATCAAAAAATGGCCTTGTAAGGTTCAGGGTTATAACTAGTTGAAACATAACAAACTCCGACACATTTGTGGGACAAAACATTTTATATTTATTACAGCACAGGAATATAACAAGATACAGAAAATAATAACATACATGTCCATAACATAAACAGTAATGATAAAAGGACAGAGTCCGTACATAAAATCACTTACTAGTGATGAGGGGGAAGGCTGAAGCCCCCATGAGAAGGGGTCACATAAGTCTAACCCATGTGCTCGTTCCGGAGAAGTAGCTAAAAGAGGAAGAAGCGTTTGAACCAGGCACTTAAATACCATAGCCCCTGGTGAGAATAAGCGACAACCCAGCGGAAGATAACTCTTCCAGGCAAATGTGAAGATAATCCCCACAGTCTTTCTTTTTATTTAAAGTTGTTATTTAATGGCCTTTTCATTTAAAGCTGTTATTTCCCATAGATCAAAGACTTCTAATATGTTTAGTATTACATTTAAAAAAAGGCTATCATTTGGGGTAGATTAGGAAAATGAATGTGACTTCCGGACAGGTGGAATGAGGCGTATAGGATGTTAAGAGTTAAGTTCTTCCATTACAGAAAAAAAAAGAATTTTTTATCTTACCATTATCTTCATAAACATCTTTGGAAACAAAATCTTTTACTTACCTAAAAAGAAAAAGAAAAGAAATTATAAAAATTGAAATTTGTATTTACTGTGAAATGAATAATACAAACAAGAAATCTAAAACAATGAATATACAATATCACCCATAAATAAGTACACCCTTAATTTAAAAGAATAAAAAAATATCATTTGGGGTAGATTAGAAAAATGAATGTGACTTCCGGCCGGGTGGAATGAGGCAGTATAGAACATTGAGTTTTAATACAAGACTTCTCATTCTTTTGCTTCTTTTTTCTGGTGTTCCAAAAATGTAACAATCACCATTGATTGGTTGAGACCATTCACATGGATTCATGTTATATATAAAGGAGAGATTTTGGTATGTACGTGTCGATGTATAACTCCAAAACGGGAGGTCACTCAGATTTAAAATCTTGCATACACATTGATATCTTTTTCTCTTTATTCTTCTTTATTCCATGTATGACTGCACCACTTGGACTTTAACTCTTAGCATTCTGTTGAGAATTTTCTAAGTCCAGAGCCCTATTCCTATAAGGATTTATCAAAAAATGGCCTTTTCATTTAAAGTTGTTATTTAATGGCCTTTTTTATTTAAAGCTGTTATTTCCCATAAATCAAAGACTTCTAAATATGTTTAATATTACATTTTAAAAAAGGCTATCATTTGGGGTAGATTAGAAAAATGAATATGACTTCTGGTCGGGTGGAATGAGGCGGTATAGAACATTAAGAGTTTTAATACAAGACTTCTCATTCTTTTGCTTCTGTTTTCTGGTGTTCCAAAAATGTAACAATCACCATTGATTGGTCGAGACCATTTACATGGATTCATGTTATATATATATATGTAATATTTATAACACATTGCGGTCAGCCTGTAAGTTATTTTTGTTAGTATAAACGCCTGGCTTTTTCTATTTTTTTTTTGTTCCTTGTTTCTGGTGTTCCAACAGTTAAACAATTGCCATTGATTGAGTAATCATTTTGATTATCTCCCTTTCTATAAGTCCTGATGAGTTTACCTGCCCTTTACTGGATTCATATAAATGGCATCCATATTTGATAGACTTTTTTTTTAATCAGAAACATTTACAGATTAGCCATTTTCATTGGATTCTTTTGGATACACAACCATGATCATTTGCAACATACAATTGTTAACTTGATTGAAGTCATATTGTATTCGAGTGATTGATCGATAGTTTTGAGATTAATCTATCATCATTTCTGTATAGGTCTCATTGTGATAGACGTTTATTATGCTCATATCGTTGAAAATGACAATGGGAAAATTAACCTTGGACTCTCATAAAGAAACTACTGCAGATAAAATTTACTACGACAAAACTCCACACTCCGGGTGGTCAGTTGTTCATAAGCTTCAGGTGTGCTCGAGAAATTATTATAATATAAATATAGATTCGATTAATATATCCTTTATTTACAGATTAAGCGATTGAAATGGGAAATACTGACTTTATATGAGCTAAGACACTGAAACAAAAATGAATCTAGTGCACACACGCAGGGGTGCCTGAGTGTCAAGTATTTAAGTTGGATATAAAAATAAAATATTAAAACTCACAATTATTGAGGCACTAAGAGAAACTGATATACCAAGAATGCTAGTACTAAATTTTAACACATTAAACGATCTGCAACAGAGCGGCGGTACTCACTATCTGCAATTATGAAATGAGAAGCATTTTCCTCTAATTGAACAATATCTATTTAGCTATTTACATATTCCATATAGAAGTAAACCCGGCTCTCATTTATCATTTAGAGCTCAGAGAGTATATTTTCTTCTCTTGTTATATTATAATATAAACATTATTTCTATATGTTAAAAGGATTTAAATGGATACCACTCACACTAAAACGCAAGTTTTTTATGTTCTATGTACTTAAAGATATAAAATTATCTCTCTAAAAGATATTCACCACACTATAAGAAATACGATTATAATATTAACTTCACGCAATAACATGATTTTAATTAAAATAAAATTTTTTCTTAATGAATAAAATCATAAAACTCAATATGTACGATCTAGGCTCACATCGACTAATGCAATACATCATTTTAAATACCTGAGAGAGCTTATAAATTATTCGAATATTGCTTAAATATATGCCTACTTATAGTTCAAATACAATTGACATGTTATTGATCATTTAAGATCAGAGTATGGTCAATCGTTTGTATTTATAATAAAGTAAATAACAACTTAGTGCATGTTTTATTAAGTTAATAAACGTTGAGAATATGATGGTTCAAAAAAGAATCATTTAATATGATTATAAAGAGCAATATATTTTATAATACTGGAAGCGTTTACAAAATAGATTTGAAATCAGGTGAAGGAGAGAGTTGACTTGTATGTAAAGTGTAGATAAATTATAAAGTTTCGGTGGATCATGTGAGCCTCAGAACTAGTATATAGTACAACATAGCAGATTCTCGGCTCTTAAGTATCTGAAAAAAAATAACGAACATATTTCTCCATTATATGTTTATTCTATTATCGCTACTGTTTAGTCTTTCTTNTTGTAATATTGTAATTTTATCCATCCACTCAGATATTGATCTTTAGTCTTATAAAAATATTTTCTGCCTCAAGAGAAAACATCTTTCATCTTTATATACGATCCTGGAATGATTATTTTCTTTAGAAAAACACAATTCAACCTTACATGCTTTTTTTGTTTTGTTTTTTTTTTCGGGGAGAAGTACAAATTCTAGGCAAAATTTTGAGGACTTTCACTTGGATCTTTTTAAAGCCGTTAATGTTTTAATTTGTGAGAGATTTGCAGGGTCTTTATTGTTACACAATCTATACATATATATTTATTTTATTCATGTCCACAATGTTCACCATGACTTCAAAATTTTGCAACCAATTTACAGAAGGACATTCCTTACTTATGCTAGATGGCGTGGTCTAAAGAGGACCTCTTCCAATAAATAGGCTGGTCACGACGTTCAAGCTCTAGCACCTATAATGATTGTTCAAACCCCTTACGGCAAACCTCCCAACCCCTTTTACATATATGTGCTAAAGGCGAGTGGCTGAGGGTCTTAGTGAATCTAGTGAAGTTTCCAATTCTGGAGCTGGGGGATGTGGGATAACCCTTTTTTAAATTCTTATTCGCTCAATTATTTTCTTTCTGGTTTTTTTTTAATTCTCATTTCCATTTCTTCTTCTTCACTCTCTTCTTCGATTCATTTTCTTATCTTTCCTCTTTTATTTCTTCTTTTTCTTCTTTCTTCTTTCTTCTGTCTGAACTTATTCTCTTTTTCTTCTTTCTTGAACTTATCCTCTCTCTTCTCTCTCTCCTCTTTTCCTCTCTCCTCTCTCTCTCTCTCTCTCTCAATCTTTATTCCTTAATTATTTTTCTTTTTTCTTCAAATCTCATTCTTTTCCTTCTTTTTCTTTCCTTCTCGCCTCCATCATTTTATTTTTGTAAAACCTGTTAGCGGGTCCCATCGTATAGGTTAAGTGGAAAAAAAATGACGTTTAAAAAAAACTAAGTTACCCCATTCAAGAAATTGAATAAAACAAATATCTTTTGTATATTTATTTAAAATGACCCCAACAAGGGTGAAAATTTGCCCTTTAAAATCCAACAACCTCACTTATCCCAAAACCAACCTCACTATTCCCAATATGGATAGAAAATGAACTTCTTTTTCTTGATTCTTTTTCTTTTTCCAATTCTCATTTCCTTCTCCTCTACCTCTTTTTTTTTCTAATTCATTTCTTTTTCTCCTTCTCTTTCTCTTTTATAATTCATTCTTTTTTTTCTCCTTCTCTTTCCTTCTTTTTTTAATTTCATTCTTTTTTGCTTCTTATCTTTTTTAATCTTATTTCTTTCCTCTTTCAATTTTATTCTTTTTTCCTCTCCCCTCTTTTTAATCTTAACCATAATTCTTTTTCTTCTTCTCTCCTCTTCTTTTAATCTTTCTTCACTCTTTCTTTTCTTTCTTCACTCTCTTCTTCTAATCTTTTTCTTTTTCTCCTCCTTCTCTCTTCTTTTAACCTTTTTTCTTTCTCTTCCTCTTTTCTAATCTCATTTCCTTTTTCCTTCTTTCTCTTCTTTTTACCTTTATTCTTTTTTCTACTCTTCTCCTCTCTAATCTTATACCTATTTATTTATTTTTTTTTTTATCTAATGTCATTTCTTTTTTCCTTTCTTCATTTTCCAATCTTTCTTCATCTCTCTCTTTCTTCTCTTCTTCACTCTCTTCTTTCTATTTTTTCCTTTCTCCTTCTCTCTTCTTCTTTAATCTTATTTTTCTTCTTCTCTTCCCTCCTCTTCTAATTTTCATTCCTTTTCTTTTTTTTTTTTTTTTTTCTTTTTTTTCTTCATTTTACCAACTCGTCCGTTTCTCTTGCGCAACGACAGCCTGAAGCGTTTCTTCCGAATCGACAAAAGACTCAGAACCATTTGCATTACATAAACGGAATATTCGTCTGAAGATCTCTACATCTGGACCATAACTTTATTGCCACTGCCCAAAGACCTCGAGGGTGGCGCTGAGAGCCACCCAGACAGACAGACTCCATGGAACCATACTTGTGATAGAAAGAATGTAAAAAAGGAATTTACACAACAGATAACAAATCAACATCACAGTTCAACTTAACGTACCTGTCTCCCACCAAAGTCTCCAAAGTAAGTTAATGCTTAATTTATATTATATGTAATGAATAAAAGGTTTTGAGCCAGTGTGGGAACTGAATGAAAAGGAAACAATCAATATCACGTTTCACTTGGCCACCAGTTGAAAAGCGGCTTAAAGTAAGAAGCCTGCGTATTGTTAAAGGTCAGTTGATTAATCCTATGTAACGTCGTCCACGAAAGTTTTCAAATTAGTTATGGCCAGTACTGTCGGTTTAAGTATTGTATTATATCAGCAGCCATAGTACTGCCAGTGATTGGCCAAAGAGTTTTTTTTGATCCCATAGTTCTCACCGAGTTCTATAAGTAGGAGTGGGTTTTTAACACACACCTTATATACTGAAAAAATCTCAACAACCTGTCTCTCCACAAAAGGTTCTTCCAAAGTAAGTAAGTAATGCTTCTTATGATGTTACGGAATAAAAGATTTGAGCCAGTGTGTGAACTGTATGAAATTAGGGAAAACAATAACAAATCAAAAATTCTAGGATTTTACTTAAACATCGTTACCTGCTCTCCACCTCTAAAATTAGTAATGCTTGAATGATTATCAAAATAAATGAAGTGTTTCTATTTTTTAGGGAAGCATGTATGGAGGGTCAGCTGGAAAAGTTCATAGCGACCAAATAATCTTTTATGGAAATGTGAATTAAATGTGGTGTTATTTTCAACATATTCCTCCTTTACAGTTTTAAATGCATTTCTAATGGTAAAGTTCTAATTTTGGAGCCTCTGCGGAATGTGAAGGTAATCCCATTTATTGTCAATTACTCCCAGGTCCACCCTGACCCAGAGTGGGGTACCTGCTAGGTCCTATTATGGATTAAATTAGAAAAAAGGATTTTTTTTTAAAATCTGTTTAAAAATTGAGTTTTTTAAAAAAATTTTTGAATACCCATCAAAGATAAAATAGAATAACAATAAACCCAACAAGGGTTAACATGCCATAAAATCAAAAACCAAAACAAACCAAATCAATCTCTTCCTTTTTTCTTGCACTTTTCTTCTGATCTTATTTCCTTTTTCTTCTTCTCTCCTTTCTCTCTCCTTGGTCTCATTCCATCTTTCTAATCTCTTCCCTCTAATTTTCATTCCCTTTTCCTTATTTCCTTTTTTCTTTCTTTTTTCTTTCCTTTTTACCTTCTTTCCTCCTCATTCTTTCTCTGTCTCATTTCCCTTCCCTCCCTCTCCCTCTACTTTAATCTTCCTTTCTCTTTTTTCTTTTTCTTTCTTTTGGCCCTCATTTTCTGTTATATTCTTTCTTTTCTCTTTCCTTTTATTCTTCTTTCTTATTCATTCCTTCTATTCTTTCTTTCTTATTCATTCCTTTTATCTTTTCCCTTCTTCTGGTCTCGATCCCTTTCTCGCTCTCTTCCCTCTTACTTTCATTCCCTATCTTTCTTCTCCTTTTTTCTTCTTCTCTTTTTCCTTCTTTCATTGGTTCTCATTCCCTTCTTCTTTTTCCTTTCTTGGCCCATTCCTTTTATTTTCTCTTCTTTATCTTCTTTTTTCCTTGTTTCTCTCTCATTCTCTCCTGTGTTCTCTATTCCCTTCTTCTCCTCCCCTTTCCCTCTACTTTCATTTCCTTCTCTTTTCTTCTTCTTTCTTCTCTTTCCTTTATTCCTTCCTTAATTCTTTTTATTCTTCTCTTTCCTTCTTTTGGTTCATTCCTTTTCCACTTTCCCATTCCTAATTTTCATTCCCTTCCCTTTTCTTCCTTTTCTTTCTTTCCTCATTCCTTTTCTTCCTTTCTCTTTTCCATCTTCCTTCTTAATTTCATTCCCTTTCTTCCTCTTCTTCTTTTCTTCCTCTTTCTTTCTTTCCTTCTCATTTCTTTTCCTTCTTCGGTCTCATTTCCCTCTTCTCCCTTTCTTCCCTTCTTACTTTCATCCCTTTCTTCTTTTTCCTCATTCCTTTCTTCTTCTTTCCTTCCTTCGTTACTTTTCTTCTGGTCTCATTTCCCTCTTTTTTCCACCTCTTCTCTTTCTAATTTCATTCTATTTCTTCCCTTTTCCTTTTTCCTTCTTTCTTTCTATTCATTCCTTTTCTTCTTCTTTTCTTCCCTCTTTCCCTTCATTTTGACCTTCATTTTCAACAACCATTGTTGCGAAACAAATTAAATGGGACTTTTTCAATTTTTTTCATAAGGTCATTTGCCTTCAAGTATTTAAAACAATTTCACTTGTTTTCTCTTACTTGATTAATTGTTTCAGGCTGAATACAAAAGTCACAACAAAATGATAACAAGAAGTGATTAGAAAAAAAATAATGTCCACTTTTTTGGACAAGCTAAAATTATGCAAAAGAACCATTGAAAATGCTTCCTGACAATTAAATTTTTAGTTTCTCTAGCTTTCATTTCTGGATTGGTGACATTTTTCTTTTTTGCTTTTCTTTTCTTACACTAATACGATTGCTTCTTTATTTTTGCTAAGAAAAAGAAAAAAAGACTATTAATAAATGCTTTGTGTTCCTTAATTGCACGTGTTGAGTGTATGTTTGTGTGCATGTTGTAAAGTAATAAAAATCGCTTGGAATGTGCATTAGTTGTCTATTGTGGGGCCTACCATATTATGACTTCTGCAACTAAGTTCGTTCTGTTATTGATTTCTGGGTGCAATTTAGCTATCAAACAGTGCCTTCTTTAATTCAAAAATGTAATACTCCACTTTTTTTGGACAGTTTAATTATACAAAGAACACCAAAATGAAAAAAAAGACAAAATAAATTGCTTGGTCCTTAATTGCGGCATTGTGAGTGTATGTTTATGTTTGTGTGCATGTGTCGTTGCATTAGTTGTCTATTGTGGGGTCTACTGCTATTATGAATCTGCACTGAGTTCTGTTATTGATCTCTGGGTGCAATTTAGCTTGGACAAGTTAAATATGATAAAGGACACCAAAACAATAGATTTTAGTTCTCTAGCCTTAATTTTTTCTGCTGATTGGTAGACATATTTTCTTTTTTCTCACTCAATACTGATGCTTCTTTATTTTGTAGAAAAAGGGAAAAAAAGGACTATAATAAATGCTTGTGTTCCTTAATTGCGCATGTGAGTGTATGTTGTATGGCATGTGGTGTGCATTAGTTTGTTCTATGTGGTCTTACTGTATATTGATGAATTTCTTGCACTTGAGTTCTATGTTATTGAATCTCTGGGTGCCAATTAGCTTGGACAAGTTAAATATTTTGAAAAGAAACCAAAACAAAGATTTGTTTTCTCTAGCCTTAATTTCTGATTGGTAGACCTTTTCTTTTCTTCACTCAATCTGATGGCTTCGTACATTTGTAAAAAAAAAGAAAGGAAATGATCATAATTAATGCTCATGTTCCTCCTTAATTGTGTGTGTGAGTATTATGTTTGCATGATGCATGTGTGTGTATATGTGTGCATTAGTTATCTATTGTGTGTTCTACCATTATTTTATGACTTCTGAACTTGACGTTCGATTCTGTTATTGATTTCTGGGCTGCAATTTTTAAGCTATCAACAGTGCTTCTTTTAATTCAAAAAAAAATAATGTCCCACTTTTTTTTGAGAGGGGACAAGTTAAATTATAAAAAGAACACCAAAATTGCTCCTGACAATAAATTTTAGTTTCTCTCGCTTTCATTTTTTGATTTGGTAGCCATTTGGTTTTTTTGTTTGTTGGGCTTTCTTTTCTTCACTTAACATTGATGCTTCTTCATTTCATAAAAAAAAGAAAAAAATAGATTATAATTAATGCTCATGTTCCTTAATTGCATATTGTGAGCTGCATGTTGTGGTGTGTATGTGTTTGTATTGGTTATTCTATTGTGCAATCTACTGTATTTATGAATTATGCACTGAGTTCGGTGTCTATTATGATCTTATGGGTGAAATTTAGCTATCAAACAGTGCTTCTTAATGGAAAAAAATGTTCCTTTAAAACCTTTTTTTTTTGGACAAAGGTTAATTGTTAAATTATAAAAGAACACCAAATGCTCCTGACAAGAGTTTCTCTAAACCTTTCATTTTCAGATTGGTGAGCCATTTTCTTTTTGCAATTGGCTTTATTTTCTTCACTTAACACTGATGCTTCTTTATTTTTGTAGAAAATAGAAAAAGAAAAAAATATATTATAATTAATTGCTTTCATGTTCCTAATTGATTGTGAGTTTATGGTTTGTACATGTGTGCATTTGGTTATCATTGTGGGTCTACTGTATTTATGAATTTCTCCCGAGTTCAGTTCTGTTATGATATCTGGGTTGCAATTTAGCTATCAATAGTTTCCTCCTAATTCGAATGTTGCCCAAAATTTCTTCTCCCTGACCATTGATTGTTATGCTCCTTCTTCCATGTTATTGCATTAAACCAAGTATTTGTTGGAATGTTGGATGCTTTTGTTCTATGTAAACTGTGCAACCGTTATCATGCTTGCAACAACCATCTGGTTTTAAAGAAATGAGGGACCATCCGCATTGTCCAAGGGAAATGCAAAAATGTTAAATCCTGATTATCTGGATTGCTTATCCACTGAATTTCTTCATTTCTATATAAGTGTTTTGTCACCTCAGCCTAAATAATGGACAATTCCATTTCATTAAAAGAATGGAAGGGAAAGAAGAAAGGGACATGCTACACAGAAAAAATATTAAGAAAAAGAAAGAAAAGAGGGGAAGATTTTAGAGCGGCAATCAATACCAAATATGTTTCAATCAAACCAATGAAAAAATGAAAAGAAAGAAAAAAGAATAGAACCAGCAGTTAAATCTCGATTATTATACATTTTTACATATTGAAATAATGCATAGCTCTTAAGTAAAACATATCGGACGTTATTAATTATTAAATATCATACTGTGAGGTATAATCCACAGGTTCCTGCTAGTCAAAAGATTATTATAGTTTTTACATATTGAGCTTTTAAGCAATTTAGCTCTTTAAGTACTATCAGACGTTTATAAAATAATTTAAAAATTATCATTACTGTGCTATATCCACTTGGTCCTGCTAGCCAAGATTTCTTTTCACTAATTGGAAGAAGATCCGAGCATACTTTGACCCATAACCTGTTAAGTATTCTGACCGCCATCCTGGCCGTTTGAAAAGGACTTAAAGTAAGTCCTGAACTATTAGAATCCTTTTGAAAGTAAATAAGTCTCTGGGTTATGTAATCCTACGTAGTGACAAAAAGGTCCAGTTATAATTATCCTATTGATCCGTTCATCCACGAAGGCTGGAAGGCAATGTGTGTTGTATGACCAGAACCAGTATAAATAATAATATCAGCAGCAGAATACTGCAGTGGTTAGTCACATGTATCGGCGAGTCTATAAGTTAGGAAGTGTCATTTACCACCACGCCTTATATACCAAAAATCCGACAATTATATTTTTTACAAAATGAATACTATTTAGCACATAGCTCTTAAGTAAACCATAAAACATTGTAATAATTAAATTATGGTGCTGTGGATATCCCACAGGGTCCTGCTAGTTGATTTTATTCAGTATAAAAAAGAGAGAAGGTAAAATTTTAAAATCTCCACTTCTAGAGAAGTAAATTATTAGCATTTCTAATCGGTACTCTTCCTTTCTATCATTGTTCATTGATCAATTTGCAATAAAAAAAAAATGAAAAAAAGGCCAAGATGTTAAATAAGAAATGGGAAGAAGAAAATTCTTAGTAAAAATTTCATTAAATAATAACTAGCAAAAATACCAACCTCTGGGCCGGTTGTAATAATTAATTTTTGAAAGTATATTGCCTGAAGGGGTAGGAGTATTAAAAATTCAATGCCAATTAATTAAAATTATTTATTCACTTCAATCTGTAGAAAAATAAATTTCTTAAAGGAATTTTTTTTTCAAATAAATAAAATTTATTCTTAAACTGTTAGTACAATCAAGTGAATGAATGTAATATATGTTGTTATGCTCTTAATTCATTTCTTAGAGATTTGAATAAATATCATATTAATTAAAGAATTTATTATTAAAAATAAGCATTTGAATTAATGAATAACTTTTATTTGTTAATTTTTAAAGAACAAAACAAAAATTTGTATAAATTAAAATTAAAAATCTTATTTCAATAATTTAATTACTGAAATAAATAAAATTAAACTTTATGTTTACGTTGTAAATACTCACGGTTACTAAACGATACAAGCACCGTAGTCTCTTTCTTTCTTGGTACTTAAAACTCCGATAAAAATATCATAACACGAGAAAAATGTCATCACAACTCCCAGCCTTTATTAAACGGTGCTCGTCTAGTGGCTTCTACCAGGAGGAAGGGAGGCAGAGAGAACGAGAGAGAGAGAGCACTCTAGAATTACTGGGCTCTAATGAGGTCTGTCCCCCACGACGGACGCCGGGCAAAAAGAGGACGAAGCCTTTCTCCCCCCACGTCACCACGTGACTTTCGGTCAAACACCCGACTTCCGGTCAACACAACCGACTTCCGCTTGCCCGCTTCAATCTTCGTTTCGGGGTCACGCTACGGTTCAAAAACCATTCGCTCTCCTCTTTGGGTCATTACTATTTTTTAAGCCTTTGTTATTTATTTCTCCTCCTTCATAGCAGTTCTAAGCTCACAGGTTCATATTGCTACAATATTGATGGATGTTTATTGTTTAACACCCACTTTGGCTCTTACGTAGTCTAGACAGAATAGTTCAGGCGTGGCCCCCTTCCCAATCAATCAGCTGCGTCATTGTCAAGCCCTAGCACCTTATTGGATTATGTCCAAACCTATTGCCCTTATGACAAGCTCCAACCCCTTTTTGTGGTGGCTAATGGTCAATGTCCTGGAATAGCAAACTCTATCGATTGGTGAAGTTCCAGTTCTGGGAGAATGTGACATATCCTTATCACCATACTCTAAGGTTCACTCGACCTTGGAGTGGTAGTCCCCTGTCGATGGGTAAATAGAGAAAAAAATTGAGTTTTTTTAAAAAAAATGTTAAATTTACAATCAACAATGAATAAATGAAATGTTTTTCAGCATAAAATAATCCAATAAGGGTACATCGCCATAAAACCCCAACCAATTCAATCAACTTGAAAAACTTCAATAATTAATTCTCTTTGAAAAATGACGATATGCATAAAGCGTCTCTGGCCCAGGTATATCTCATTGATGAATGTATAAGCCTGTAGCTATGTCAGTGAAGTTTGGCTCTTCTTTACAATAAATTTTTCGATCAATTATATATAAAAGATTTATGATGGGTGTTGAGAGTCTTAATGTTCCTGGGTTCTTTTATGGATCAATTAATTAGAACTGAGCCAATTCTAGTAGTGAACACCCCAAGTGGGATTTAACAGGTTTGAATTCAAAGTTTTTCCTTCTCCTAGACTCGGTTGCTTTACCAAGCGTTAAAGAGCCCAGTGAAATAGATCCATCTGATTTAGGACTGAGCCAATTTTATGTAGTGAACACCCCAAGCAGAGATTAAACAGGTTTTGAATTCAAAAGTTTTCCTTCTCCTAGGACTGGTTACCTTAACCCAGGTTAAAAGAAGCCCAATGAATAGATCATAATTAGGGACTGAGCCAAATTCTAGTAGTGAAACACCCCAAGCAGAGATTAACAGTAGTTTGAATTCAAAGTTTTTCCTTCTCCTAGACTGGGTTTGCCTAACAAGGTTAAGAGCCCCAGGAAATAGATCACTAATAGGACTGAGCCTATCTAGTAGCGATTACCCCAAGTGATTAACAGTTTGAATTCAGAATTTTTCCTTCTCCTAGAACAGGTTGCTTACCAAGGTTAAAAAGAGCCCAAGTGTTTCCTACTATTTACCCATAGCTGGGAGGGAGGTAGTTTGATTCATACCTTTCCCAAGGGGTCATTAGCACCATGTGGAAAATGCAAACCACTTTTTTTGTCGAGGATTCTGAACTTGGTCGACGAGTCTATTTCCTACAACTCTAACTATTACACACGCTCCTTCTAACTAATTAACATATATATAAAATATTATATATATATATATATATTATAAGTAAGAATAAAATATTGAAAATATATAAGTAAGGGAAAAAAATTTTTGAAAAAGAGTTTGCGTATTAAATTAGTACTAAAAAATTTAAAGAAAATAAATGTAGATAAAGCGTAATGTAAATTTAAAAGTCGTTTTTTTCAACTTACAATTATTTAGCTGGCGTTTCATGACACCTTCGCATAGGAGTAGATCGCGACCTTGCCTTTCAAATTAAAACGCTGATCAAATACAGTTACATAAACTAAAAAGATTTTCATCTTCCTGTCACATATAAAAAACATCCATCATTTTTTCTTCACCCCAAGAGACAATCCTGAATGAAGGTTCAGTGTAACCGAAAGTTTTAAACATCGATTATTAAATTCATCCCAATTTCGGAATACTTGTTTTTTTAAATTTTCTTATATATATAAATATTATATATATATATATAATCAGTTAGGAGGTTGATTTTTTAGAAGGTTATCACAATGCAGTTTGGAATAAATAAAAAATAATAATACCGGTACAATGGTGTTGTGTGTTGAACCTGTATTTTTTATTCTTCTCTTAAGACAGAATAAAAAATACAGGTCAACACACAACACCATTGTTACCGTATTACTTATTTTTATTTATTTTCCAAAACTGGCATTTGTTGATAACCTTCTAAATTCAACCTCCTAACCAATACATACAACAATGCTTCAAGCAAATTAAAAATGAAACTCTCTTATATATATCCAGTTCTTTTGAAAATGATATATGGCATATTCTCATGATGAATGTATTAACCTGTTACCATGTTCAGTGAAACTTTTCTCTTCTTTACAATAAATTTTAGATCATTATGTATAATAGTTATTGCATGCAGGTAAAAATTTTGATTTATTTTTGCTGCCTCCAAGACCAAGATGGAAGATTGATTCCCTTGCAGAATGTTCAGGCCAAATTTCCAATGATAAAATGGACAAATCAAAAAATATCCGAAAAAAAAAAAATTGCAGAGGAAAATTTTAAATAAAATATGTGTTGCATTTTTTTAATTAAGTAATTCAGGAATTGTTCAAGTTAAAACAAAATTAATTTAAATTTGAAAATTAAAAAAAGGAAATTACAAAATCTCTTGAAAATAATCCCGCCGGCTCACAAACAAATATATCTTTATCATCATCATCATCATAAAAAAAAAAAAATAATCTTTCATACAATGACTGATATTTAACACAGGTTCCATCCTTAAGGCATCAGTGTCATATAGAAGCCATCAAATATTAAGTACAGCTGTTAATAATCTTTCATACAATGTCTGCTATTTTACACAGTAGCATTGCAACCAACAAATCCTCATCAGTATTGATGACTCTAGGTTCAGGCATGGTTTTCGGGGCCGACAGCATCATTACCCACTAACCAGAGCGGAGGGCCCAGCAGGTATTCCACGTACCACCAGATTTTGTCGGTTTTGATGGTCACAAATATAGGACTTTGCCAATCCACGCTATTGCGGTTAGAGATTTCTCCTGAATCTTTTTTAATTTATTTCTCTTGTTCTGGTAGAGAAAAGTCCAAATTTTAGACAAAAAAATGCAGCAGGTGTTTGGTAAAATCCCCACATCCACTTCAATGGGAAATAACATCCTGTTGATCCATCCGTTTCTGACACATTGTTCATGTAAGGTCTCATATTTTTCCAATTTCCACTGATGGGATTCCAATCAAGATTTCTTCAAATGGAACCTGTCAACTCAACGATAAAAACTTTCTTTTGATTAACAGACCAAATGACCAAATATTCAGGACGATGGGCCGTTAAGGTTATTTCAGTTGGAAAACGAGCTTGACATTCCAAGTCGCATTGCAATGCGGCCAGCTCGTTGAAGCCGTCAAATATTAGATTGTACTCATCATTGTACTCAATTTTTTATGTCTCTTTATATTTGATATGTCCGAGAAGGATATATTTGGTAGAAGTAGCAGAGTGGTGGCGGCCAAGTAACAGAGTGGTACAATTGAGGCAGGTAAGTTAATAGTACTGGTGCACGTTCATAGTCGTAGGCACAATGCTACTTCTACTAAATATATTCCCTTCTCAGGAACATATTCAAATATAAAGACCATTAGAAAAAAATAGAGTAGTAACAACCTCTACATTGCTCTGTATTTATGGCTGACACCAGCCAATCATATTACTGTGATTACATCAATTATTATTATTCCCTAGCTCAAAAAACTTCTCTGGAAATTAGGTAGTCAACATTATTCGCAATTTTCAGTGCATTTCTTTTGGTCTTTTTTTCTTTCTTTTCTTAGGTCATAGGCATTGTACCCTACATTTGCCTCTGTATTTATGCTGACACCAGCCAATCATATTACTGTGAGGGGGGACCCAGGTGTATGCATATTCATTATATCAATATTATTACCCATTGTTCAAGGACTACACACAGCATTAAGTTCATGGAAACAGCAACCCCACCAAGAAAGCAGCTGTATAATGGATGACTACAACATCAGGTTTAGAATTGTCATAGGAAGGACTTGAAAGACTTTGGAACAAATCAGCTATCAGCCAATCCAGCTGGGATATTTGTGTCATCCATTCAGCGACTGAAAAGGTGAGAACAGAATCTGTAGACAAACTATGTCTACACTGTTTCACTAAATATATATTTGCATATTATATATATATATATATTATAATAATGGTCATAGTAATTAACCTACTCGAGTTTTTCACCATAAGGATCTTCAGGGTTAAATCCACAAATCAAGATATTTGATTGATTGCAGTCAATTGCCACTTGTGTATTTTTTTGCGATGATCACAAAATACAACACGTGCTGCAATTCAACTGCAATTTAATTCAAATATCTTGATTTGTGATTTTAAACCCTGAAGATCCTTTATGGGTGAAAACTCGAGTAGGTTATTATTGTGTACCATTATTATAATAAATTTGCTCTACTAACGTATGAGTGCTTTATATTTGTGTATAATCGCTATCTTATTGTGAAAACTTGTATCAACTAAACCATTTTGACCATTTTTCACCGGTAAGTCATCCTTTTCCACTAGACTGGTTACCTTACCAAGGTTAAAGTGCCCGTCTACTCTACTATTTTATCCATAGCTTGGCGGGAGAATATATGGATCATACTTTTCCCAAGGGTATTAGCGCTATGTGAAATTGCAAACAGCTTTGTCTAGGATTTGAAACTCGGGTGCCAAGTCCATTTCTCGTGGATCTAACCATTATGCTTACATTGCCTCCATATATATATATATATATTATATATATATATAATATATATATATGGTGAGTTTAAAAGTTTGTAAAATTAAAATTTTGCTCGTTAAAAGCATCTTGAAACTGCTGAATTGTTTGCCTCACATATCAAAAATTAGTGCCAAAACTTTGACTTCACCCTAGTGTGGGCATGTGTCGTGTGTGTGTGGTGGTGTGGCGATGTATGTGTTATATATATATATATATATTATATGTGTGTATATATATATATATATATATGTGGTATATATATTATATAGTAATATATATTATATATATGTGTGTGGTGTGTATATATATATAGTCTTCTTAAAAATCTTTTCAGATTTTTTTTCCTAAATGCCAAAAGTGTCTGTCAACCAAATGGACTTGTGCCAAAGCAGATGACGATCGCCCAAAACGATATAACCCAAACACAGTTCCATTCTAAGACATTTATTTTACCGATTCTTACGTGAAAAAAGCCGAAAGAATGAAAGCACCCCCAGAGGAATTTACAATTACTTGTGATAGTCTTCCAACGTAGATCAATAACCATTATCTTGAGTGAGGCACCATGCCAACAATTTGCCATATAGATTGATTCCTCCTATAGCGCACAGTTTATCCTGACAGGACCATTTTTTAGCGCTTCAAAGATAAGTATTCTTGACTAGTTCTTAAAGATCAAGGATTATTCTTGACTGTTGTTAGGGGGTTCGCACTGTATAACTTTGCGGACAAACTGGGGCATCATATCACATCAGCTTTTTTGAGCTAACAAGATACCTTTGAAATTTTTTTTTGAAAACTATAAAAAAATACAGCCATCAACAAATTTGTGGCTTATTTTATTGAAACCACTATCAGCCAAATTTGCAATGTATGAGTGGATTACAGCACGGCCTTATTATACAAAAATAATGAATGAAAAATTCGGTGGGCGTAAGCAAAACCGAATAATCAGAGTAACATTTTTCTTTTTGCATTTCATTTTGACAATTTGGACGGGTCTCATTTTTAACCATAGGGTGTTGCAAGAATGATAACGGTTGAAAGATTAAAGAACAAGAGTATTAAATATATATAGATTTTTTAAAAAGTAGCCCAATTTTCGTTGAGTTGGATATGACACTATCTTTTTTATCTATTTCTTTTACCTCTGAATCCAAAAAATAATCCCCCAAATTTTTAGGCTGAAACTTGCAGAAAGGTGTCAAAATTAGGGTGACCCAGAGAAAAAAACAGAAGCCAAAATTATTTATATCCATTAAACTTAACCTTAAAACCCTACCCTTAAGACTAACTCTACCCCCCCACCCCCCAGTTAAAAATTAAGTTTTATTACAAAATTTGTGGGTTCTGTTTTTTTTCTGGCTCACTGGGTATACAGGGTGACCCAGAAAAAAACAAAACCCAAATTATTATTCATTTTCCCATTAAACTAAACCTAAAAACCCTACACCCTAGGACCCCCATAGTTAAAAATTAAGTTTATTACAAAATTTGTGGTTCTGTTTTTTCGTGGGTTCACTCTAATTTTTACACCTTTGTGCAAGTTCAGCCATTTTTATATATCACATTCAGCTTATACCTTTGATTTTCTTGAAAACTATAAAAATACAGCATCTAACAAAATTTGTGCTATTATGAAAACCACTATCAGCCAAGTTTGTAATGTATGAAGTGGATTACAGCACGCTGTCGGCTGGGGCATAGAAGCCACGACTGCACCTCTGCAGTAGGTCGGTAAGACTCCCCCTATTGGTGGCGACCCGTGATGCTTAAAGGATAGAACCCAGTGTGGTTGTGCAGTCCATGACTGCAATATTCCACTTTTGTTGGGCTAGACAGTGTGGTCAAAGAGGACCACTCCGATCAATTGGTTGGTTCACTTCAAGCTCTAGCACCTATATGATTGCCCCAACCTATTAAGCACTATGGCAAGACCCAACCCTTTTTTATCATATGGTGCTAAAAGGCAGTGGTTGAGGGTCTACATGTCCTGGGAATGACGTTAAACTATTATCGATGGTGAGGTTCCAGTTTCTGGAGGTTTGGGGAATGTGGAGCACCCCTCATCATCATTGTCCCAGGTCCCTCTGGACCCGGAGTGGTAGATACCTCTTAGGATCCCATCTATGGGTTGAATAGAAAAATGTATTTATAAACAAAATTTGTATTATCCATTAAGGAGACTTTATTTCAAAACTATCTGCATTAAAGACCCACTGAAGGTTGATTATGATTGTAAAACAAAACAAAAACCAACCAAACCCAAACTACGGCCATATAAAGGTGTAATTCAACTGGAGTCAGAAAATGTCAGTTATAGTTTTACCAACTCTGGACTCAGTGACCTCTTAATTTGCTTCCAACTTCCATATTGAAAACTATAGAATAAGGTATAACAAAAAACAAGGGGTAAATGTGCACAGTATAACTTTGTTAGCGGTTCAGACCCATGAAATCTAGAGTTATTCCCCCCTATCATAGGGGTTTGATGAGAAACCCGGAAGTGGAGTTCTCCACTATGACACTTTGGATTGGATTGTGTACCGAGTGGACACACAGAACAACTATGATTGAGGCTAGTTAAGTCACTTTTAGGGTAAAGCATTCTTCTTACCCTGAGTTAAATAAAATCTTGTTAATTTACAAACAGCCTGGTCTTGCATTTTCATGTTCAACGTCGTCTCCGATGGTTGGGTCATGTACATCGATGGCATGATGGACGAATCCCGAAAGACTCCTTTATTGGAGACTATGTATCTGGTAAAAGACAGATTGGTCGCCCCAGCTGCAATTCAAGGATGTCTGCAAGAAGATCTCAGGTGCATTTGGCATTGCCCCCTTCCAGCTGGGAAAATTTAGCCGCAGGACCGCCCACAGTGCGGCAAATCTCATAGAGGACCTGTTTCATGTCAGAAGTCACCCTGACACAACACCATGAAGCTTAAGAGGTCCAGAAGCAAACAGCGGCCAACAACAGCATCGGAACATCACTTCTTCAGGGACAGCCTTCAAATTCAAAATCTTGCTGGTCGAGAATTTTTTGTTCAACATTGGACTTCCGTACAGTAGAGGCTGTACTTCAAGGACCATAAAAACGTTGATCATAAGTCTTCTCGAGACTGAACATGCTAATATAGGTCTTGCATTTTCATTCAGTGCTCCTATATTTATCTGTATGGCTAAAAAACATAACTTTACAGACTAAAGCTAGGTCCATATTAATATAGTGTTACCATATTCTATGCATAATATTTATAACCCCCTGTATTTCCAAGGTGCCCTTTCCATATCACGGGCGGACTTTTCCATGGAATATTACAGAAAGCTCCTGCGAAATACGTGAAGTCACGTGGGACCTGGTTGACGCCCTCAGTTTCGAGCTTTGGACGTCAGGCAGATAAGAATGTCTGCTTAGCTGGCTCAACCTGCATCATGTGCGGCTATGTTTAGACATGAAATGTTTAGTTTAAGTAAATAAAAGCTTACAAAATAAACACGGTTTGTGGTTGCATGAAATGTCTTTGTAACAAGACTGATCTAGAAGAAGAAATTGAATTAAGGCAGACCAACCACCAAGACGGAAGTTCAGACGCTAGAAGAATGACGTAATATACAAAGCATAAACAGAAGAAAAATAAAAGAAAGTAAAAAGAAGAGTATTACAACAATAGGTGTAAATTCAACTGGATTGAATGGTAAAGTTTTTCTAAATCAGTGGGGGGCGGAGGTCACAGTCAAAGTCTGCTCAAGGCTCCAATCGCACAGTCAACCCACTCCCAACTGTATCTCGCTCCAAAAATCCAATATTCAAAAACTATTCTTCGTCTCGACAACAAAATTACAACTGCAAGTCGTTCTCCCTGGTCTGTGATAATCAGTCCTTTATAAATACACCGCACAATTTCACCACATCCGGGCTCTTCAGTGCATAATTGGTCCATGCAGCTACATGCGACACTCGCCAGCTGGTGTGACATACCCCATCCGGCCACTATGCATTCCTACATTCCACCGATCGTCCATAGCTCTCCACATCTGAAGGAAGCGGGTCTTCGACTCTAAGTCAGGTCTACACGCCAGGCAAAGCCCTACTCTGCTTCCTTCGAGAATACGTCCAAGTCTTTCACGCCGCCACCCTCTCGTCACACCGTGTTGCACGCAGGCAGGTCTCCTCTCTTCACTACAGTTTTACTAACTGGTTTGTATTCTCAAAGGTACAGCCAATTTATTCTAAAAGCCCCTGCTGAACGGGGCAGCATAGCTACTACAAAGATTTTAGTTCAAGTAAATAAAGAGCTTACGAAAATACACGGTTTGTGGGTTGATGAATGCTTGGTAAAGACTGATCTAGAAAAGAAATGAATTAAGGATGACCAACCACCAAGACGAAGTTCAGACGCTAGAAGATGAACATAAGAAAATAAAGAAAGTAAAAAGAAGAGTATACAACAATAGGTGTAAATTCAACTGGAGTTAGAATTGGTATAGTTTTATAACTGGTTTGTATTCTCGAGGTGCAATCAGTTTATTCTAAAACCCTGCTGACAGGGCAGCATAGCTACTAAGATTTCTAATTTCCTTCTTAATTGCATCCAACCAAAATTAGAGAGGATTTTGCAACGTAAAAACATTAGTGTTTTAACTTTAAGCTCAATTTATCCTGAATCGAAGCAGAAAATAGAAAGTGATTAACATATTAATTAAGATTTTGTCATAAAGTTCCATTAATTGAATCTGATGTTTTTTATATCATTTTTGAAAGATTTCTTTTTATAAGTTCTTTAAAAATAGAAGTATTTAAAAGGATTTATACATTATAAACAATTTATAATCACTAAAACGAATGATTTTTACTGTTTCTCTTTATTCTTTTTTATCCACTTACTCATTTTATTTTCTGGAGTTCATTATCTTATTGAATATTACTTAAAATTTAAAAAAAGATATGAGGGAGTGTAGTACCTGTTAGGGTCCCATCTATAGGTAAATAGAAATGCTGTATTTTATCCTGATTATCTTCTGATTAATTCTTATGTAATCAATGATTAGATTCAGATACAGACACTGAATCGCCATTATATAAGATTACAAAGTTAGTCCTTTATTTCAAAGTTTAAATCATTTTTTATTATTCATACTAGCAAATATATGCACCCCGGTGCAAGTATTTAAGTTTTAATGTAATAAAATACTTGTATCAAATTAGAAAGGCTAATGAAAACTAAATAAGAACACAGATAAAAAGATTTGAAACAGAGGGATATAATCGATAAAATAGAACTACTGAAACTTACTCTTCCCTCACTCCGTCTTTCATTAATAAATTTTCCTAATTAAACTATTTAGTAAAAATAGGAAGTAAAGAATAAAATTACAGTTATTTTTTCTTGTTAATGAATTCTTTTAAGATTTATCCCTGAGATTTTAGAGAATATTCATTAAGATAAAACTAAACAATTAGAAATCAGTAATACTAAGCACATATTTATCAATCAGATTTTTATATCTATGCAAATTAGCCTTCCCATTCACACACTGTAAACTGCTATTTTGTTGTATATATAAATACAATTGTATATTATTAGTATGTAGATATTACCAACAGTATTAATAATGTAAAACACTTTTTATTAATAATTGAGGTTTAAATAAAAATAAAATCCTGTAGAATGTGACGTAATAACTAAGGGAATTGTTACTTGAATAGTAATATAGTTTCGGTTACAGACAGAAAAACACTCAATCTCCATTTTAATAAGATTATGAACACTTTATAATCACTAAAACGAATGAATTTTTACTGTTTTCTCTTTATCTTTTTTTATCCACTACACATTTTATTTTCTTGGAGTTCATTATCTTATTGAATATTACTTAAAATTTTAAAAAAAAAATGAGTGCCCATCAAAAATGAATAAAACAAAACGTCTTTCAGCATAAAAATAACCCAACAAGGGTTTCATGCCATAAAATCCAACCAACAAAATCCTTCTTCACCCTCCTCAAATTTGTTAAAAACAAAATGAAAATAATTTTTGGTGCTTTTGGCAGGGATGTGATCTGAATCTTTATTGTGTCTGACATAAAGAGTATCACTTGAAGTACAATTCAAATACATATCAAGATATGAGGGAGTGGTAGTACCTGTTAGGGTCCCATCTATAGGTTAAATAGAAATAAAAATGAGTTAAAAAGAAAATTGAGTGCCCAGCAAGAAATAAATAAAACAAAACGTCTTTGGCATAAAATAACCAACAACAGTTGATATGCTGTAAAATCCAACTAAACCAAAACCAAGCCTGTAGTCAGGAGGGTTTCAGTTTTTAAGTTGAACTCACATTAAGTTGTTTTTCTTAAACTCTTAACATCCTGTTGTGGAAATTTTCTAAGTCCAGAGCATTCCTATAAGGATTTATCAAATAAATTGGATAAAAATGGCCATTTCATTTAAAGTTCCTAAACGTGAATCAATCGTACTTAGACATTATACATGTGATTGAAAAGTAACTCCCTATTTTAAACTAAGATCTGGCCAGTTAACTTGGGAGAATATTAACAACTGCCAGATTTTAGTTTTAAATAGGGAGTTACTTTTCAATCACTCTGAATATCTACCAACACAATATAGTGGTGACAGTATTAATAATACTGCACCACTTGGACTTACTCTTAACATCCTGTGAGAATTTTCTAAGTCCAGAGCCCCATTCCTATAAGGATTTATCAAAAATGGCCTTGTAAGGTTCAGGGTTATAACTAGTTGAAACATAACAAACTCCGACACATTTGTGGGACAAACATTTATTTTATTAACAGCACAGGAATATAACAAGATACAGAAAATAATAACATACAGTCCATAAACATAAACAGTAATGATAAAAGGACAGAACAGTCCGTACATAAATCACTTACTAGTGATGAGGGGGAAGGCTGAAGCCCCCATGAGAAGGGGTCACATAAGTCTAACCCATGTGCTCGTTCCGGAGAAGTAGCTAAAAGAGGAAGAAGCGTTTGAACCAGGCACTTAAATACCATAGCCCCTGGTGAGAATAAGCGACAACCCAGCGGGAAGATAACTCTTCCAGGCAAATGTGAAGATAATCCCCACAGTCTTTCTTTTATTTAAAGTTGTTATTTAATGGCCTTTTCATTTAAAGCTGTTATTTCCCATAGATCAAAGACTTCTAAAATATGTTAGTATTACATTTAAAAAAGGCTATCATTTGGGGTAGATTAGGAAATGAATGTGACTTCGGACAGGTGGAATGAGGCGGTATAGGATGTAAGAGTTAAGTTCTTCCATTACAGAAAAAAAAGAATTTTTTTTTTTATCTTACATTATCTTCATAAACATCTTTGGAAACAAAATCTTTTACTTACCTAAAAAAGAAAAGAAAAGAAATTATAAAAATTGAAATTTTGTATTTACTGTGAAATGAATAATACAAACAAGAAATCTAAAACAATGAATATACAATATCACCCATAAATAAGTACACCCTTAATTTAAAAGAATAAAAAAATATCATTGGGGTAGATTAGAAAAATGAATGTGACTTCCGGCCGGGTGGAATGAGGCAGTATAGAACATTGAGTTTTAAATACAAGACTTCTCATTCTTTTGCTTCTTTTTCTGGTGTTCCAAAAATGTAAACAATCACCATTGATTGGTTGAGACCATTCACATGGATTCATGTTATATATAAAGGAGAGATTTTGGTATGTACGTGTCGATGTATAACTCCAAAACGGGAGGTCACTCAGATTTAAAATCTTGCATACACATTGATATCTTTTTCTCTTTATCTTTCTTTATCATGTATGACTGCACCACTTGGACTTTAACTCTTAGCATTCTGTTGAGAATTTTCTAAGTCCAGAGCCCTATTCCTATAAGGATTATCAAAAAATGCCCTTTTCATTTAAAGTTGTTATTTTAATGGCCTTTTTTATTTAAAGCTGTTATTTCCCATAAATCAAAGACTTCTAAATATGTTAAATATTACATTTTAAAAAAAGGCTATCATTTGGGGTAGATTAGAAAAATGAATATGACTTCTGGTCGGGTGGAATGAGGCGGTATAGAACATTAAGAGTTTTAATACAAGACTTCTCATTCTTTTGCTTCTGTTTTCTGGTGTTCCAAAAATGTAACAATCACCATTGATTGGTCGAGACCATTTACATGGATTCATGTTATATATATATATCGTAATATTTATAACACATTGCGGTCAGCCTGTAAGTTATTTTTGTTAGTATAACGCCTGGCTTTTCTATTTTTTTTTTTGTTCCTTGTTTCTGGTGTTCCAACAGTTAAACAATTGCCATTGATTGAGTAATCATTTTGATTATCTCCCTTTCTATAAGTCCTGATGAGTTACCTGCCCCTTTACTGGATTCATATAAATGGCATCCATATTTGATAGACTTTTTTTTTTAATCAAGAAACATTTACAGATACCATTCATTTGGAATCTTTTTATACAACCATGATATTTGCAACAGACATTGTAACTACTGATTGAATCATATTTGTATTGAGTGATTGATTGATAGTTTTGATTATCTCCCTTTCTGTAAGTCCTGATGAGTTATCTGCTCCTTACTGGACCTGGGAATAATTGGCTCTAAAAAGGAACTGCAAATTTCTACAAAATAACCGTTGCACCAGGTGTGCCCACGAAATATGATATTTGTTGTAAACATTATTTCAGTTGCAATGAAATGGAATTCTTTTACTAAAACTAGCAAATATATGCACCCTCCGGGTGCAAGTATTTAAGTTTTGATATAATAAAATATCATATTAAATTAGAAAGGCTAATGAAACTGACTAAGAATGCAGATAAAAAGATCTGCAACAGAGGGGGTATAATCGAAAAATAGAACAACTTTGAAACTAACTATTCCATCATTTTCCATTACTCCCCTCTTTCATTGGTAAATTTTCCTAATTTAACTATTTAGTTAAAATAGGAAGTAAAGGATAATATTACAGTTATTTCTTCTTGTAAATAAATTTCTTTAAGATTTATCCACAAGATTTTTGTTCATATTTCTTAAGATAAAACCAAACAATTAGAAATCAATAATACCAAGTACATATTTATTAAAATAAAATTTTAAATATCAATATGCAAATTAGCCTTCTCGTTCAAACTTTAAACCGCTATTTTGTTTTATATATAAATACAATTGCATGTTATTAGTAGGTAGATATGGTCAACAGTATTAATAATGTAAAACAATTTTTATTAATAACTGAAGGTTTAAAAGAATGAAATCATGGAGAATTTGACGTAAATAATTAAGGGAATTGTGACTTGAGTAGTAATATAGTTTCGGTTTCAGACAGAAAAACACACAATCTCCATTATAATAAGATGTTTTTGTTTTTTTCTTTCTCTTTTCAGTAATTTGCCTGAATCCTCTGGGGACGCAGTTCAGGCCTCTGCCATCACACCACATTGCCTTAGTTATTTAGATCAAAGTAAGTCTTTTATTTTATTACTCAACATGTCTTCTTATATAAACTAGCAAAATAAACACTCTTCCAGGTGGTGTAAAAATTTATTTTTGAAAGATATTGCCTGAGAGAAGGAATTAAAATTCAATGTCAACACTCATTGTAGATTTGAGATTTATATATTATTATAAAATGGATAATTTATGAGGAAGTGCTTCCCAGTCTCCTGCCTCAAAAATTACTACCCGGTGACTATCAAAATAACAACCCCAGCTCATCGTAATTCTTGTTTATTTATCGTAATTTGTTGTAATTCTTGTTTATGTTTAGATATGAAGATGGATATATAGTTTTGAATAGACTGAGATAGATAGATAAACAAACAAAATAATATAGATAGATATGAACAAATGGAGATAGACAGATATTTTCGACAAGTAAATGTATGGGGGGGGTCGCTTCTTTTTTTTTTGTCGTAATTCTTGTTTATTTAAACTAAAAACAAGACATTAAACAAACATGAATAAAAAAATCTTAGTATTTAAAGTAATATAGATAAATATGAACAAATTGAGATAGATAGATAGATATGAAGATGGATAGTTTTGAATAGACTGAGCTGGGTCGTTAGTTTAATAGTCACCGGGTAGCAATTTTTGAGGCAGGAGACCGGGACGCACTTCCTCATAAGTTACCATAAAATGTATTAAAACAGGCATGTCAAACACGTGGTCCTCAGTAAGCATAGGTGTGGCCCGCACACAAACTGCACTCTCATTTACAGTACCCCAGGGTTTTTTAGGGTTTTTTTTTCTTTTCAAAAATATACTTCAGGAAAAACGGTTGCTTATTTTCATTATGGCAACAAGCAAAAATAAACAACAACAAAAAAAACCTCCTTTCAAAGAGGGAGTTAAAATTCAATGTCTGAGGGTTTGTATCATAGAGGCTTTACACAAAAAGCAAAAACTGGTGATATTTAGTGTGTATATATATTTACTTTGTTGTTAATTGTTTTATTTTGGTAGTTTCATACATACACACCAACTGCCCTTTATATATGTATATGCAGAGATGCTGATAGGTATGCATCCTGCATCCCTGACACACAAAAATCTAAAAGGACACAGTAAAATCGTATCCATGTTTTTCCCTCACCATTTCAAGCTAACTGTAAATACACTTCAATACTTTCTTAGAAACGAATTACACAGGCTTTAGGTGAAACTCGAGTAGGTTTCTATTGTATCCATTTTATAATATATATATATATATATATATATATATTATATATTATATTTTTACTTGAAGGCAATTACAATGCATGTATCGCATAAAATTCGATACTTTTTCTTATAGAAAATGAACTTGACAAGTGTAATCCCAGCAAAGAATCGCTCGGTGTGTAGAATATCGTACAGACTTTTTCGACTTTATTAAGTCTCATCAGCGATATATACTAACGACTTCCCTCCGACAGAAATCGAAACCGGGACCTCAGCAGGCATAGTCAAACACCATATCGCCTCGGCCACAGTACACAGCTAACAATCCCTGCAAAATTAACCTTGTCAAATGATACTTACATGCCTCTACCATAATAGGTAAGGGGACGTTGAGAGAATAATAACAACAAACCAGGCCTCATGCTCTTCAGCGAAGTGAATAAGATTTATGGATGTTTGTTTTTTAGAAGCATGTATATATATATATATATATATATATATTTTACTCTGTTTTCTTTCTTTCTTTCAGTGGTCATTGATGCATCTAAACGAGGAGATTTACAAAAGGTAATTACTTTTTGTATATTCTGATAAATATGTCTATTGTACAATGTCTTGTCAGCCTAGTCAGCGAGGGCTTTAGAATACACTGACTGCACCTCTACAGTCAGGTAAGACCCCACCCTATGGCCAATTATGTAGAAGGAATACTGTGTGATGGAAAAGTACAGGAAAAAATCGTGTGTGTCATCCATTCTGGCCAATATTGTAGAATGAGCATTGTGTGATATAAAAATACAGGAAAAAATCATGAGTCATCCATTCTGGCCAATATTGTAGAATGAGCATTGTGTGATGTAAAAAATACAGGAAAAAATCATGAGTAATCCATTCTGGCCAATATTGTAGAATGAGCATTGTGTGATGTAAAAATACAGGAAAAAATCATGAGTAATCCATTCTGGCCAATATTGTAGAATGAGCATTGTGTGATGGAAAAATACAGGAAAAAATCATGAGTCATCCATTCTGGCCAATATTGTAGAATGAGCATTGTGTGATGGAAAAATACAGGAAAAAATCATGAGTCATCCATTCTGGCCAATATTGTAGAATGAGCATTGTGTGATGTAAAAAATACAGGAAAAAATCATGAGTAATCCATTCTGGCCAATATTGTAGAATGAGCATTGTGTGATGGAAAAATACAGGAAAAAATCATGAGTCATCCATTCTGGCCAATATTGTAGAATGAGCATTGTGTGATGTAAAAAATACAGGAAAAAATCATGAGTAATCCATTCTGGCCAATATTGTAGAATGAACATTGTGTGATGTAAAAATACAGGAAAAAATCAGGAGTCATCCATTCTGGCCAATTATGTAGAATGAGCATTGTGTGATGGAAAAATACAGGAAAAAATCATGAGTCATCCATTCTGGGCAATTATGTAGAATGAACATTGTGTGATGGAAAAATACAGGAAAAAATCATGAGTCATCCATTCTGGCCAAAAACTGTATATATGGATAACGGAAACCAAGAAATTTAAAATGTTATTTATATTTTGTGTCTCCATATATATCTTTTCTCTTGTTTTTTTTTATTTAGAATTCTTGTTCTTTCTTAAATACTTAAATTCTATTTTTATTCTTCTTTCTTTTCTTTTTCTTTTTCCATCCAGTTGCATGACCTGCATCAAAATAATGCCAACTTTTTAACTCAGGATGAGCATGGAATGACTGCACTTCACCATGCTGCCATTAATGGATATAAAGAAATTGTCAAGTACCTCATAGAAAATGGTAAATAATATCACATAATTCTATGAACCTATATGTGCAAGCGCACACATAATTCTATGACTTCAGATATACACACGCACACATAATTCTATGACTTCAGATATACACACGCATAATTCTATGACTTCAGATACACACACACACACACAATTCTATGACTTCAGATACACACACACACACAATTCTATGACTTCAGATCCACACACGCACACATAATTCTATGACTTCAGATATACACACGCACACATAATTCTATGACTTCAGATACACACACACACACACAATTCTATGACTTCAGATACACACACACACACACAATTCTATGACTTCAGATATACACACGCACACATAATTCTATGACTTCAGATATACACACGCACACATAATTCTATGACTTCAGATATACACACGCACACATAATTCTATGACTTCAGATACACACACACACAATTCTATCACTTCAGATACACACACACACACATAATTCTATGACTTCAGATACACACACACACACAATTCTATTCACTTCAGATACACACACACACACAATTCTATCACTTCAGATACACACACACACAAATTCTATGACTTCAGATACACACACACACAATTCTATGACTTCAGATACACACACACACACATAATTCTATGACTTCAGATACACACACACACACACACACATTCTATGACTTCAGATACACACACACACACACACACACATAATTCTATGACTTCAGATACACACACACAGAATTATCCTGATGATCCGTAAGGTAGATATTCTCTGACTCATTAGGCTTACTTTATTATCTATGGTAAGATATGCATTTCCTATGGGTATTATGATGTAACCAATGACATAGTTTAGGTTATACATAGACAGACACTGAAGCTCCATTATAATAAGATATATTTAAAAGAAGACTCTTATTGGATTAACATCTGCTGTTCAATCTGTGAATGTATTAAACTAATTTCCTTTTATCTTCTCATAATTATATTTTTATATTTCTAATTTCTTTTTCTCAAAGCAAAACAAAAAAAATTTTAAAAAATTAATAATGTTGATGACTTTCAAGAAAACATTTTCAAAATATGAAGTTGGGTAAAAAAAAAAAATGAAAAAAATGAAAATAATAATCAACAAATTTAATTTTAACTCTTTACCTAAACTATAAAATTTGTCATATTTTCCTTCCTCTTTTTTTTTTATTACGATCAACTCTTTTTTAATTTCCTTAAAACATTAAATTAACGTCGAAAATGATTATTTCTGTGATTTATTTTTTTCAGCCCCACCTGTGATACTAGATATAGTAGATAATGAAAAGTAAGTAAAATTATTTTCAGCTTTCTACTTTATATATATACTAGTTCATTGTGTCGCATTGTCAAGTTTTTCTATGCATTTCAATAGTAAAATCATCAATAATACATTACTATGTCTTCTATGCATGTCTATAGTAAAATCATTAATAGCACATTTCTGTGTAGTTTTCCTATGCATTTCTTTAGTAAAATCATGAGTAATATTTTTCTATATGGTTTTCTATGCATGTCTATAGTAAAATCATTAACAGTACATTTCTATATGGTTTTCCTATGTACTTCTACAGTAAAATCATGAATAGTATATTTCTATGTGGTTTTCCTATGCATTTCTATGTGGTTTTCTATGCATTTCTATAGTAAATCAATAACATTACATTTCTATAGTAAATTCATTATCAATACATTTCTATGTGGTTTTCCTATGCATTTCTATAGTAAATCAATAACATTACATTTCTATGCATTTCTAGAGTAAAATCATTATCAATACATTTCTATGTGGTTTTCCTATGTATTTCTATAGTAAATCAATAACATTACATTTCTATGCATTTCTATAGTAAATTCATTATCAATACATTTCTATGTGGTTTTCCTATGCATTTCTATAGTAAATTCATTATCAATACATTTCTATGTGGTTTTCCTATGCATTTCTATAGTAAATCAATAACATTACATTTCTACGCATTTCTGTAGTAAATTCATTATCAATGCATTTCTATGTGGTTTTCCTATGCATTTCTAGAGTAAAATCATAAGCAGTATATTTCTATGTAATTTTTAACCAAGTAACTCAACAAAGTGTGCCATTCTTATTCTCTTTAATCTTTTTTTTTGCAGAGGTCAAACTGCATTACACAAAGCTGCCTGCAACCAATGTCGGACAATCTGTTATCTGCTGGTGGAAGCGGGAGCCTCATTGACTCAGACAGACTTTCAGGTGAAAATCTTTTTTTAGTTTCAATTTCTTCGTGTTGTGTGTGGGGGGGGGGAGAGCATGAGACGGTGGGGGATAATGATCTTTTATTAGAAAATGTCTCTCAGAGTCTAACGGGTCAGGTGGGTGGATTAGATTGGCTCGAATTCAAAACGTGTTTTTACTGGACAAGTAAAAAGTCAAATGGGTGAAATCGAGATTTGTGCCAATGTCTATGCATGGTCACTAAGCTGTTTTTATTGCATTTAGATTCCATTTGATGATAATGAGGTATATATATATATATATATATAAATAATAAAATTCGAAGGCAATACAATGCGTAAAAAATAAAGACAAAAAGATGTTTATATGTCTAATCGATTTCAAAGCGAAGCTTTATCGGTTTTTATTCATTTGTTCACTTTTGTTTTTGAAATTATGACACGCTCACACCGTTGCTACACATTGCTACACATTGCAACATCTTACCGGATGTCAGCCTTGTTCTCAACAAACTTTTAAGAAAAGAAAAAAAAGAAAGAGAGAAATAAGAAATTACAGTTATTCGCCCATTCATAAAGGAGGAGAAGAAAAAGAGAGGAAAAAAGGAGAGGAAAAGGAAATAAGAAGAGAAATTATAACCACACAAATAAAAAAAACATAAGCACGTCATTTCTGAAATCAGTCTCTGACGATAAAGCTTCGCTTTGAAATCGATTAGACATATAAACATCTTTTTTGTCTTTATTTTTTACGCATTGTATTGCCTTCGAATTTTATTATTTTATAACATACTTAACAATGCTTCAAGCAAATTACCAATTACTTTTTATATATATATATATATAACACTAAAAGTGGAGGAATCATATGTAATTTGGGAGAATATTTTATTAATGAATAAAATATAAATAAATGGGGGGTTTCACGAAGGCCTTTTCAACCGGATCTTTTCAAGTGATACACCGGTTGAAAAGGCCTTCGTGAACCCCCCCCCCCATTTATTTTATATTTTATTCATTAATAAAATATTCTCCCAAATTACATATGATTCCTCCACTTTTAGTGTTATACAAATTCTCTTGTATCAAAAACCTATTCATCTATATATATATATATATATATATATATATATAAAGTAAGTAAAGTCGTCGGGGCAACCTAAAGTTGGTATCAGCCAATCAGCGAGGGAGTCTATCCCCTTTTCACTAGCGCTAGACCAAGGAGATTGTTTTTTGAGGTGGAGCGCCACACCTACCACCAGCTCCTTACTTTACCGCAGAGATCCCTGTGCTACTCATACGCTGAGTTGGCGAGGACCGAAATCAAACTAGAAACCATGTGGTTTCTAGCTGAACACTCTACTGACTGAGCTAACCCGGCCCTAATGCAGCCATTTTTTGTCTGCAAGTTTTGTCCTTTGTTTTTTCGTATTGCCGGATTATTTTTGTAATATCAGGCGAAAATTGGCTGATGTATTTGCCATATGTCATAGACCAAGTACTTTCCGCCCTATCGTGGTAACACTACCATTATAGAAGCACAATCATGTAAACAACAACTAAAAATCTTAGAAGCACTGCATATTAGACACAAAAATCCAAAACTAAACAAAATAAACTTTGATAATAGCACCAACGTTCTAAAATGCCTATAATTACTATAAAATTATAATAATAGTAAAAGTAATAATAATGACAACAACAATAATAAACACAACCTATATAAGTAGAAAAGGAATAGCCCATTGTTGTATGGTTTCAAAATACCCTGAAGATGGCCCACGATAGGGCGGAAAGTACTAAAGAGGGATAGGAAGGGAGCATGCAGAGATACGTGGGCCCAACAATGTGAAGATATACGCACTATTTTATCAAAAGACATGGAAAAATGTGAAGATTCTGCCCCAAACAAAAAATGCACACATATATAAATGGATATTCACTACATTTCTTAACAGGCACATTGTCTTGAAGAAGGGTGACTAACTTGCTGCTTGGAAACCAATGGTAACAATCGCACCTCCAATACTAACAAAGACTATATATATATAGTGTTTAACTAATGTGTGTGTACATACAGTCCGCAACACCATTGTTTTACTCAGAAGGTTTTTACTGCTAATTTAAACCCATTATATTGTTGAATAGATACCATTAAAATCTTTCTTTTGCATATAAAGTATATTTTTCTCTCCCTCCACACATCAATGCTATATTTATCTCCCAACATCAAAGCATTAGGTTAAAAAAGACAAATAAAAAAAAAAGATGTCCCAAAGGTGTCGTAGACTGTAAATAACTCTATTAATCATTTTAAACAGCTAAACACTTTATACTTAACTGCAATATCAATATTTTAAGAGACAATATGTTAATTCAGTTGACAATAGAATTTAAACAGGCAAACATTCACACATTAATTGCAACGTCAATGTTTTAAGACATTTCAAATGCTACACACAAATATTTGCAGATGATACAAAAATATATTCTACTGTCAATGATCAAAATGATACCGACAAAATCCAAACTGATATTAACAATCTTTTAGATTGGTCTGAGATTCAATACATCTAAACGTAAGGTACTTCACATAGGAAGAAATAATTCAAAACATGAATACTCTATGAGAAAAAATTTCTCTAATGAAAGAGAAATACTAAAGGATACAGAGTTAGAAAAAGACGTTGGTGTGAATGTGGACCATATGAATACATGGATAAAGAAATGCTGAAAAATTTTAAGAGTTTTAATTTATGACCCCTGGTATTGTTATTTTGAGCAATATTTAGTAGGTCAAAGTTCGTTGAATCAAAACCATGTGTATATTTGTAGGCTTCAATCATATCCCCTCTTGTACGTCAATAAACCAAACTTGGTAAGTCAATGTTCCTAAGTCTTTCTTCATACGAAAGGGTTTTTAAATCATTCACTAATTTAGTAGCTCTCCTTTGAACACCCTCAATGAGTTTTATGTTCTTGATTAGTCTTGGACTCCAAACCACATTAGCAAACTCCAAATGAGGTCTTACCAATGCAGTGAATAATTTTTTCAATTTTCAAGTCACAGGTAAAATAAATCAGTTTTTTTTTAAAAGTCACAGGTAAAATAAATCAGTTTTTTTTTAAAAGTCACAGGTAAAATAAATCAGTTTTTTTTAAAAAGTCACAGGTAAAATAAATCAGTTTTTTTTTTTAAGTCATAGGTAAAAAATAGTCACAGATAAAATAAATCACATTTTTTTTAAAAAGTCACAGGTAAAATAAATCACATTTTTTTTAAAGTCACAGGTAAAAAAAAAGTCACAGGAAAAAACGAATCTTAAACCATAAGTGTTTACCTATTTCTCAACAAAACTTAACCCTAATAAATAGATTGAACTTAGTAACCATCCCACTCAACACTCACTTCTCTGAAAAAATAAATAAATAAAAAAAAGATGAATAGATAAAAAAAATTTTAAATACCTGGTTTAAAACTAATGTTGATAAACTACTTTTTTTAAGTCATCTTATGTGCAAAAAATATTTCAACAATATAATAAGTTTAAACTAGCAATAAAAAATTATCGAGTAAAACAACAAAAAAATAAGCCTCAATGGTGTTGTGGACAATAAGTACACATTTTAAGTTAAACAAATAGATTGAACTTAGAGATCAACCCACTCAACATTCATTTCTCTAAATAAATTTTTTTTTTAAATAAGAAATAAATAAAATTTAAATTTAAAAAAAATACCTGGTTTAAAACTAATTTTGATAAACTACCTTTTTTTTTAAGTCAACTTATGTGCAAAAAATATTTCAACGATTATATTCAACAATATAACAGATTTAAACTAGCAGTAAAAAAATAAAAATAGGCCTCAATGGTGTGACAGATTGTAAGTAGACACACATTAGTTAAATAGATTGAATTTAAAGACCAACCCACTCAACAATCACTTGTTTAGAAAAAAAGAACAAAAAGAAATAAGAAATAAATAAAATTAAAAAAAAAAAAACACCTGGTTTAAAACTAATTTTGATAAACTATTTCTTGTTTGAGTTTTCTTTTTTGTTTTTTCAAGTCATCTGGATTTTTTTTTTCTTTATCTTTTTCTTTGTAAGAAAGGGAGATAATTCTATGAAAGATTTAATTTCAGATAAATTTTTAATGACTGAATTGACAAAAAGGAAAAAAAAATTCAACACAAACTTCAAATTCAATTGATCTTCCTGAAGCAATTATTCTTTTCATATAAAGTCAGACGATCGGCTTTTTCTTGTTAGTTTTAAATCAAAATACAAAAGACTCTATTTTCTTTTATTCGAGGGGGAGGGATTGTATTTTTTTTTATTTTTTTTTTTTCAAATTTATATTCTGTTTTTGATAAATAATTCATTTGCATATATACAGATAAGTCTTGTTTGTAAACAACCAAATTTTCAATCTTAGAGATAAAAACTTCTCTGGTTTCGCCTTCTTTCAAAAAAAAAAAAGTTTAGACAAAAAAAAAGTTCTTATTTGGTGATTCCATCAAAGGTTTTAATTGTAAATTGTGTTTTTTTTTTATTGTTTTTGTTTTTGTTAAATACAATTATATTTTTTAAGCGTACAATCAGATAAGGTTTGTTGAGTGTATTTGATGTTATTGTTGAAACTTTTAATTTATTTCTAACACAAAAAATAACTTATTTAAATTTTTTTCTTACATTTTTCAGGGACAGAGCCCTAGGCAACAAGCTCTTCTTGCTGATGATATAGACCTAGCAAATTATTTAAAAAGTTAGTATCTATATTTTTTGTTCTTTTTCTTTTCTTTCTTTCTATTTTTCTTCTTTTTTTTCTCTTTATTTCTTTCTCTAATTTTTCTCTTTATTTCTTTCTCTTTCTATTTTTCTTCCTCTTTATCTTCTTTTTATTTTTATTTTCTTTCTTTCTATTTTTCTTTTTTTCTTCTCTTTCTATTTTTTTTCCTCTTTTTTTTTCCTCTTTATCTTCTTTTTCTTCTTTATTTCTTTCTATTTTTTTCCTTATTTTTTCTTTTTCTTTTTCTTTATTTCTTTTTATTCTTCTTCCTCTTTTTTCTTTTTCTTTTTCTTCCTTTCTCTATTTCCTTTTTTCTTCCTGTTTCTATTTTTCCTTTTTTTCTTTCTCTTTTCTCTTTTTCTTCTTCTTCTCTCTCTTCTCTCTCTCTCTCTCTCTCTCTCTCTTTCTCTCTCTCTCTCTCTCTCTTTCTCTCTCTCTCTCTCTCTCTCTGTATCTGTCACTGTTTTCATTTTCTACATTTTTCCCTTTTTTAGCCAATAAGTTTTTGGTTGGTGTTTATGGCACACAAACCCTTGTTGGCTTATTTTATGCCAAAATCTTTTGTTTTAGGTAATTATATGTCTTCAAGCAGCTAATCCGCCCTGTCAGCTGGGGCTGTAGAATAGACCTACTGCACTTCTGTAGAGAGGTAAAATGCCCCTAATGAGACCAAAGCAAACACAAGACAAAGTTGTTGAGTGGGGTTTTTTTTTTTTTTAGAGAAGTGAATGTTGAGTGGGTGGGTGGGTCAAACTTAGAACTTTACTTAGGCTAGACGGGCGGTCGGAGAGGCCCCCTCCGATCAATCGGCTGGTCATGTCAAGCCCTAGCACCTATATGATTGCCCCCACTCTATTGTCTTATAACAAGCTCCCAACACTTTTTATCATATGGGTGCTAGAAGGCGGTGGCTGAGGGTCTACATGTCCTGGGAATGACGTTAAACTCTATCTGATGGTGAGGTTCCAGTTTTGGAGGTTTGGGGAATGTGGAGCACCCATTCATCACCATTGCTCCCTGGTCCACTCTGACCTGGAGTGGTAGTACCTATTATGGTCCCATCTATGGGTTGAATAGAAAAACATGAATTTATAAAAAAATTGTATTATCCATTAAGAATTGATTTATTTCACAACTTTGTTGGCACTAAATGACCCACCAAGGTTGATATGCCGTAAAACAAAACAAACCAAACTATTAATTGTCATGGTGTCATGCAATCACATGAGTAGCACATTGATAAATTGTGGTGAATTTTGCATGTATAGGATATCTGCTTAAGATTTCGACTTCGATTTCCCTGCCTGCTTAGATCATTTTCTAGGACATTGTTGGTCAGAAATGACA
>CM042174.1:47806492-47871492 GCA_023376005.1 Doryteuthis pealeii | reverse complement strand
ATAAAACAAAAATGTCTTTGGCATAAAATGACCCAACAAGGGTTGACATGCCATAAAATCCAAAAAGATTGAATATCCTTCAAGAATAAATAAAACAAAAATGTCTTTGGCATAAAATGACCCAACAAGTGTTGACATGCCATAAAATCCAAAAAGATTGAATATCCATCAAGAATGAATAAAACAAAAATGTCTTTGGCATAAAATGACCCAACAAGGGTTGACATGCCATAAAATCCAAAAATTGAATATCCTTCAAGAATAAATAAAACAAAAATGTCTTTGGCATAAAATGACCCAACAAGGGTTGACATGCATAAAATCCAAAAAGATTGAATATCCATCAAGAATGAATAAACAAAAATGTCTTTGGCATAAAATGACCCAACAAGGGTTGACATGCCATAAAATCCAAAAAGATTGAATATCCATCAAGAATGAATAAAACAAAAATGTCTTTGGCATAAAATGACCCAACAAGGTTGACATGCCATAAAATCCAAAAAGATTGAATATCCATCAAGAATGAATAAAACAAAAATGTCTTTGGCATAAAATGACCCAACAAGGTTGACATGCCATAAAATCCAAAAAGATTGAATATCCATCAAGAATGAATAAAACAAAAATGTCTTTGGCATAAAATGACCCAACAAGGGTTGACATGCCATAAAATCCAAAAAGATTGAATATCCATCAAGAATGAATAAAACAAAAATGTCTTTGGCATAAAATGACCCAACAAGGGTTGACATGCCATAAAATCCAAAAGATTGAATATCCTTCAAGAATAAATAAAACAAAAATGTCTTTGGCATAAAATGACCCAACAAGGGTTGACATGCCATAAAATCCAAAAAGATTGAATATCCATCAAGAATGAATAAAACAAAAATGTCTTTGGCATAAAATGACCCAACAAGGGTTGACATGCCATAAAATCCAAAAAGATTGAATATCCATCAAGAATGAATAAAACAAAAATGTCTTTGGCATAAAATGACCCAACAAGGGTTGAAATGCCATAAAACCCAATCAACAAACCAACCAAATATACATACTGTTGGATTAATTTCCATTTTTCTCTCATATATATATTATTGAACAGTGCTGCAAATTTTGTTCCTTGTCCTTTCAAATTGCCAGATTGTTCTAATGATATCTGGTGAAAATTGGCTGATTTATTTGCCAATGGTAATTTTCCAAGTACTTTTGCCCTATCATGGGCCATCTTCAGGGTAGTTCATAAACCATACAACAATGGGTTGTTCCATTCCGCTATTTATATAGGTTGTGTTTATTTCATTTTCTTCTAATTGTTATTGTTGTTGTTATTATTATTGTTATTGTTATCATTGTTTCCACTATTATTATTATTGTATAAATTGTTAATGTAATTACAGGCATTTTAAAACATTATTATTATTATCAAGTTCATTTTCTTTAATTTAGGAATTTTGTATCTAATATGCAGTGCTTCTAAAATCTTTAATCTTTGTTTACAAATTTGTTTTTCTAAATATATATATATATATAAGAGAGTTTTATAATTTGCTTGAAGCATTGTGTATATATTGGTTTGGAGGTTGATTTTGAAGGCTATCACAATGCAGGTGTAAAGAAAAAATAATAAGGTAACAATGGTGTTGTTTGTTAACCTGTAATTTATTCTTGATATCTCAAGATAAAATCTCTTTTTCAGAAGATCGTCTTGTTATGGCATTTCTAGTTAAATGAAAAATTTTTCTTTTTTTTTTTGAAAATGTTACAGATGGTATTTTTTTTATAACATTTTTTATAACATTTTCAAAAAAAAAAAATTTCGAAAAGTTTCTAAGATTTGTGTATTTCGCATGGAAACTTTCAAAATGGCTCTCGGCTTGTTTCAAAGTGTAAGTCAATTGGCTAAATTCCTAGCATAAAATTATCTGAAATGAACTTAATTGTTATTAAGAACTCATTTTATGATATTTTTGTGTTAAAGCATGTAGTTGTATTATTTTCGAAAAAGTTTGTTTATTTCGCAGGGAGACTTTCAAAAATAGCTACCGGCTTGGTTCAAAGTGAAAGTCAAGGGAGTTTACTCTAATTGCCTTATTTGCTAGGAATTTTGACAACTAAATGTGAAAATTACCGAAGTCTTGAGAAAGTTATTTTTTTATTCCCTTTCCTTTTTTTTTCTCTTTTTCAGGCAAAGAACACTTTCAGCTCGTTGTGTCTGAAGATCAGGAGACGGCAGTATAGAGACAAGAAATCTTACAACTGGTATTGTAGTGTTCTTCATCCCGAAGAGAAACTTTTCTTCATATTCATGAGGCCGGTTCTTTAGTTTTATCTCTAGTAACCCTCTTGGTCAAATACGTCCATACCTGGCTGGCCAGCGTCTACTGTAGTTACCAAGAGGCTCAGGCAGATTAAAAGTTGATTCCGACAATGGTAACTGCAGCAGAACAAAAAAACAAAAACAAAAGAAAACAAGAAAGACATGTGAAATTACCAAAATATTGACCAATTCAAAGAAACTGTTTTTCTCGAGTATTACAGCAGTTAGGGGTTGTTTATGTCGATTAACAGTTGTGGTTTCTTTATCAGGGGGGAGGGGATTTTTTTAATTTTTTTTAAATTGGGTTTTATTTTTTTTTTTTTTTGGGTTCTTCATTCCCCTCCCCACATTACAAACAAAAAAGACAAAAAAAAAACTGAACATTAATTTTTCATCTTAATAAAAAAAAAAAATTAAAAAAACTAAAATACTTATTGAAAGTATTAAGGGTGTGTTAAATTTTATATGGAGGCTAGAAAATTTACAAGCATTTTTTTTTTTTTAAACAATTTTTATTTTTAAAGAAAAAAAAAACATATATATAAGAAAAGAAAGGAAACAGATTTTTGAATATAGGGTGTTTACAAAATAAATAGTTTTAAAAATTTATCTTTTTTTTAAAATAAGGCACTGACACTCACAGTACATAGCTTTGTAGAGAAAAACTTAAAATCTTTATTACCAAGTCATATATATATATATATATATATATATATATATATATATTATCATACTATACTATATTAATCCTATTAGTAAACCCTTGTAAGAAAAAAATATAGCAAATAATTTGTTAGTAAAAATATACTACAAAAAATGCCTGGGAATAAAATTGAAAGTAAAAAAAGACCAAGAGAGTCGCACCAACCAAAAATAATCGATTAACACTATATCACTTGGCCAAAAGAAAAAAAAATATATATATATACCGCTAAGTTTGTCTAAAGCTAAAATGTAAAGAGTGCTCAATACCTAAGTAGAGCAATATTAATATTAATCCTAATGAATCAGATATACCAACTAATAGTTTCGCTTACTAGCTCATTAGGGCAAGAATCTGACTCTTCTTGCCCTGATGAGCTAGTAAGCGAAACTATTAGTTGGTATATCTGAATCATTAGGACTAATATTATCATTATTATTATCATATATATATTAAGTTGATTCATCGCCAAAAATTAGATGCTCTACAAATCCATCTTCATCTTCAAAATGATCCAGCATCGATGTACAGAAATCACCACAACATGTTTTGAGTTTCAAAATTTCTTGAAAATGACCAAAACCTCGTCTGAAACATTGCAGCAGATTGAGAGAAACAGAAAGAATAGAAAACTGCACCGATAAAAATCTATCTCAAATTTTTAATTTACATCCACTGCAGACCCTTTTTAACCCCCAGCTATGGGTTAAATAGTACCACTTTTTATCATATAGGGACTAGAAGTCAGTGGCTGAGGGTCAACCACCAGTATTTATTTATACACATGAAAATTATTTCTACCAATTTATTAATACACTTTTTAATGAAAATTATTTCTACCCTGAGGTCTATACAACAATTCAAGGGGTCTGTAATTATCTGGGTGTCTACAAGGGGTCCATGGTAACTACTAAACCTTCTTAGTAATTAGAAGAAATTAATTCCACAAGAATCCTGGAGAACATGCTCATGTTGATATATTTTCAAAAGTTTCAGCCCAATATTCATGAACTTATCAAAAGTCATCAGCTTCACCCATCACATTAGGAAATGTGCTTCCTTGGTAAGTTATTAAGTTAGTATTAAATATTTGTAGCTTTTTTTTACATGTTATACTTATTTTACTGTTTATTTTACAGTTATTTCACAATTAACAGTTTTACATAAACGTTTGTGCAGAATTCATTAATTATATAATTGGTTGCAACAAAACAACTGCAAGATGGACTGAGGGTATATAAGGAGGGGATCCATGATAGGTCAATCAAATTTTTGTAGGGGTCTACGGATTTAAAAATTTGAGAACCCCTGGTCTAGTCGGTGGTGATTTTCCAGAATCTATTCTAAATACACAGCTATAACAGAATTCATTTTGCTTAATAATTTAAGCACACAAAATGCCATCTCAACAGCTATAGTTTTTGGCACCCTGACTGACAAGGAAATACCTTGAATTCCTTAATAATAAAGAGTTTTTTTTTCTATGAAACTATGTATTGTGTGTGTCACTATCTTAGATATATATATTTTTTTTAATTTTCAAGACTATTTCTTTTGTAGACACCCTCTATAGAACGAAGATGGGTGCCGCCTTTTCTAGACACCCGGTATTACTGACTTCTGAATCCAGGAACGCATGAACAGGTTATTGAGTTCCTTTCAGAGAAAAAAAATAAAAATAAAAAGACAATATTATTAAGGAAATGAAATTGAAATAAGATATATTTACTTACCTACGAACAGGTTGTGATGATGAAAATTCAATATTCTTATTTATTATTTGATTTTTGATTTTTTTTAAATTTTTTTATTATTATTTGAATTTGAAAAGAAAAAAAAATTATTTGTATCTCAAATTTTTGTTTTGTTTTTATTCTTTTTAACTATTTTTTCTTTCATTATTCTTTCTTTTTTTTCATATCTTTCTTTCCAGATAGGTAACCTTTAAAAAACGTTTGCCTCCCTTCATCTTTCTTTTTTTCATTATTATTAATATCTTTTTTCATTTTTTTTTTTTTTTTTTTTTTTCGCTGGTTACTAACTTTATTGAAATTCTTAAGATAGAATACAGAAAGATTGACATTTTTTCTTAATATCATTTTAATCTGTTTTCCTTAATCTATATTATTAATCCTTTCGCAGGCAGATAATCCTTTTTAATCCTTGTAGAGTGGGTGAATTATTTTCAGAAAATTTGCAAAATAAAGGGTATGTTCAAATAAATCAATTAACCATATGTAAAAAGAAAACAAACAAAAAATGATAATTTTATCAGCAATTTTGTGTTTTAACATGAAAACAATAAAACACTCACTTTTATTAGGATATTTTGAGAAAGAACCTTTATACAATCCTACACCACAGTGAGGCCTCCTAGCAACCAATAGTAAAATGCCTTACTTTGAACTACTGGAAATTAACAAAGCATAGTAATTTTATCAGCAATTTTGTGTCTTAACATGAAAACAATAAAACACTCACTTTTAATTAGGATATTTTGAGAAAGAACCTTTATACAATCCTACACCACAGTGAGGCCTCCTAGCAACCAATAGTAAAATGCCTTACATTGAACTACTGGAAATTAACAAAGCATAGTAATTTTATCAGCAATTTTGTGTTTTAACATGAAAACAATAAAACACTCACTTTTAATTAGGATATTTTGAGAAAGAACCTGTATACAATCCTACACCATAGTGGCAACTCCTAGCAACCAGTAGTAAAATGCCTTACATTGAACTACTGGAAATTAACAAAGCATAGTAATTTTATCAGCAATTTTGTGTCTTAACATGAAAACAATAAAGCACTCACTTCTAATTATGATATTTTGAGTAAGAACCTTTATACAATCCTACACCACAGTGAGGCCTCCTAGCAACCAATAGTAAAATGCCTTACATTGAACTACTGGAAATTAACAAAGCATAGTAATTTTATCAGCAATTTTGTGTCTTAACATGAAAACAATAAAGCACTCACTTCTAATTATGATATTTTGAGTAAGAACCTTTATACAATCCTACACCACAGTGAGGCCTCCTAGCAACCAATAGTAAAATGCCTTACATTGAACTACTGGAAATTAACAAAGCATAGTAATTTTATCAGCAATTGCACTCACTTCTAATTATGATATTTTGAGTAAGAACCTATATACAATCCTACACCACAGTGAGGCCTCTTAGTAAAATGCCTTACATTGAACTACTGGAAATTAACAAAGCATAGTAATTTTATCAGCAATTTTGTGTTTTAACATAAAAACAATAAAACACTCACTTTTAATTAGGATATTTTGAGAAAGAACCTTTATACAATCCTACACCACAGTGAGGCCTCCTAGCAACCAATAGTAAAATGCCTTACATTGAACTACTGGAAATTAACAAAGCATAGTAATTTTATCAGCAATTTTGTGTTTTAACATAAAAATAATAAAACACTCACTTTTAATTAGGATATTTTGAGAAAGAACCTTTATACAATCCTACACCACAGTGAGGCCTCCTAGCAACCAATAGTAAAATGCCTTACATTGAACTACTGGAAATTAACAAAGCATAGTAATTTTATCAGCAATTTTGTGTTTAACATAAAAACAATAAAACACTCACTTTTAATTAGGATATTTTGAGTAAGAACCTTTATACAATCCTACACCACAGTGAGGCCTCCTAGCAACCAATAGTAAAATGCCTTACATTGAACTACTGGAAATTAACAAAGCATAGTAATTTTATCAGCAATTTTGTGTTTTAACATAAAAACAATAAAACACTCACTTTTAATTAGGATATTTTGAGTAAGAACCTTTATACAATCCTACACCACAGTGAGGCCTCCTAGCAACCAATAGTAAAATGCCTTACATTGAACTACTGGAAATTAACAAAGCATAGTAATTTTATCAGCAATTTTGTGTTTTAACATAAAAACAATAAAACACTCACTTTTAATTAGGATATTTTGAGTAAGAACCTGTATACAATCTTACACCACAGTGAGGCCTCCTAGCAACCAATAGTAAAATGCCTTACATTGAACTACTGGAAATTAACAAAGCATAGTAATTTTATCAGCAATTTTGTGTTTTAACATAAACACAATAAAACACTCACTTTTAATTAGGATATTTTGAGTAAGAACCTGTATACAATCCTACACCATAGTGGCAACTCCTAGTGATGTTTTTATACATTAACATCGAATTGGTCAATGAGAAAATACCTTACATTGAGCTACTGAAAACTGACAAACAAAACATGATAATTCAATTAGTAATTGTATGTACAATAATATAAAAACAATAAGGCACTCACCTTTAATTATGATATTTTGAAATGTTTCTATAAATTAACATTGAATTGGTCAATGTACACCCAATAGGAAAATACCTTACATTGAGCTACTGAAAACTGACAAAAAACATGATAATTCAATTAGTAATTGTATGTACAATAATATAAAAACAATAAGGCACTCACTTTTAATTATGATATTTTGAAGTGTTTCTATACATTAACATTGAATTGATCAATGTACACCCAATGGGAAAATACCTTACATTGAGCTACTGAAAACTGACAAACAAAACATTATCATTTATATGTTATAGTACAATAACATAAAAACAATAAAACACCCACTTTTAATTATGATATTTTGAAAAACAACCTTTATAAAATCCTACACCACAGTGAGGCCTCTTAGCAGCCAATAGAAAAATGCCTTAAATTGAGCTACTGCTAAAAGACAAAAATGTCACTCTGCCTGCAAAAGGGTTTCAGCTTCTTAAAGTACAAAAGATAAAGAGATTAATATAACGCATTTATTCTACATCCGAGTTGACTAATAAGATATTCTTCCGACTTTTCTTTACGTCTCTGTAATTTGCGTAAGGAAGTTAAAACTGGTTTACAATATGGTTGTTGTTTAACCCTTTAAGTGTGGCACATTCAGCAACAAATTTATTGGCTAGAATGCAATTTCAACCATAGAATAAAAAAAAGCTTGCAAAGGAAAATAATTTATTGAGTTTTAAAATAATACTACAATATACAACTAGCATCATAGTTGGGTGGGGGTTCGGATATATCGCATAAGTGTGTTTTTATAAGATACTTTTTTTTAATTGTTGATACTTTTAAAAACAACTGTATTGTTACTCAAACTTTAGTAAACAAAATTGAGTTCCAAAAATTAAGTTTAAAAAAAAAAATGAGTACCCATTAAGAATGAATAAAACAAAAACGTCTTCAGCATAAAATAACCCAACAAGGGTTGACATGCTGTAAAATCCAACCAATCAATCCTTCTTTACCTTCCTCAAATTTGTTAAAAACAAAATGACAAAAAATAATTTTTGGTGCTTTTGGCAGGGATGGGATCTGAATCTTTATTGTGTCTGACATAAAAAGTATCACTTGAAGTACAATTCAAATACATATCAAGATATGAGGGAGTAGTAGTACCTGTTAGGGTCCCATCTATAGGTTAAATAGAAATCAACTATTCAAATTTTCCTTAATTAAAGGATTTAATCTCAAAGCGCAAGATGAAATGCTGTATTTTTTATTCTAATTATCTTATGATTAATTCTTATGTAATCAATGATATAGATTCAGCTACAGACACTGTATCACCATTATAATAAGATTACAAAGTTATGTCTTTATTTCAAAGTTTAAATCATTTTTTATTATTCATACTAGCAAATATATGCACCCACCGAGTGCAAGTGTTTAAGTTTTAATGTAATAAAATATTGTATTAAATTAGAAAGGCTAATAAAATTAAATAAGAATGCAGATAAAAAGATTTGAAACAGAGGAGCGTATAACCGAAAAATAGAACAACTGAAACTTACTCTTCCCTCACTCCCGTCTTTCATTGTTAAATTTTCCTAATTTAACTATTTAGTTAAAATAGGAAGTAAAGAATAAAATTACAGTTATTTCTTCTTGTTAATGATTTCTTTTAAGATTTATCCTCGAGATTTTTGCCCATATTCATTAAAAAAAAAAAAAAAAAAATTAGAAATCAATAATACGAAGTACATATTTATTAAAATCAAATTTTTAATATCAATATACAAATTAGCCTTCCCATTCACATTGTAAACCGCTATTTTGTGGTATATATGAATACAATTGCATGTTATTAGTATGTAGATATAGTCAACAGTGGCTTCGGCCTCTAGAACATTGCTATAATTAACGGCGTTGATCCCAGGGGGCCATCCCCCCAGGCAACACCTGCCCCCTTGATTTAAAGGGGCAGGGCTGGGTTTATTGCCCAGTGCCTTTGAGGGGGAATGCCGACGGGATCAACGCAATTTTTCACCTGCCACTCCATGAGTCTCGGCTTGTGGGTGGTCCCACATAAATAGGGCCTTTGTGCCTGACCCGTACAAGTGGGGTACGTGGAAAATATCATGTAGATATGGTCAACAGTATTAATAGTATAAAAGATGTTTATTAATAATTGAGGTTTAAATAAAAATAAAATCATTGAAAATAAAGATAAACAAGGAAATTGTGATTTGAATAGTAATATAGTTTTGGTTACAGACATAAAAACACACAATCTCCATTATAATAAGATTATCAAATAGGAACTGGCCTTATTTTATTTATAAAATCTGTAGATATTTTTTCATCATATCAACAACAAAAAAAAAAAAAAATATTAGTCTTAATATTTAAAACAAAAAAAAAAAAAAAAAAAAGTATCACCTAGTATATCTAGTATATGACTCAAATGCTGTGCATATAAGGACTCCCTGGTGGAGATGTCAGAGCAATTATTTTTTTAATATACAAAGTTTAAACATATCCTTATTTTACTGCACATATCTTATTATAATGGAGATTGTGTGTTTTTCTGTCTGTAACCGAAACTATATCCTACTCAAGTCACAATTCTCTTAGTTATTCACATTCTGCCATGATTTTATTTTTATCTAAACCTCAATTATTAATAAAATTGTCTTACATTATTAATACTGTTAATTATGTCTACATACTGACAACATGCAATTATATTTATATATACAACAAAATAGCGGTTTACAGTGTGAACGGGAAAGCTAATTTACATATTAATATTAAAAAATCGAATTTAATAAATATGTGCTTAGTATTATTGATTTCTAACTGTTTGGTTTTATTTTAATGAATATAAGCAAAAATCTCTTCAATGAATCTTAAATGAAATCCATTAACAAGATAAAATAACTGTCATTTTATTCTTTACTTCCTCTTATAACTAAATACTTAAATTAGAAAAATAACAATGAAAGACGAGAGTGATGGAAGAGTAAGTTTCAGTTGTTCCATTTTTTATTATACTCCCTCTGTTTCAAATCTTTTATTATACTCCCTCTGTTTCAAATCTTTTTATCTGTATTCTTATTAAGTTTCATTAGCCTTTCTAATTTAATACAATATTTTATTACATTAAATCTTAAATACTTGCACCCGGAGGGTGCATATATTTGCTAGTATATATATATATATATATATATATATATATAGTTATGTAATTTTTGTTCTTGTGAACGTTTGTTTTCTGTGATATCAGGAAGCATAGGAAATATATGAAAAGTGAACAAAAAACAGATTTCTAATATATAACCGTTGTTTTGTCCTTGGTTTGCTTTATTTTTCCCAATATTTTGGGTGACCTTCACCCTTTGTCAAGGTTTTTTTTGACAACTGAATATAATTTAATAGGAAAATGAAATAGAATAAATGTGAAAACGTTCTCAAGAACAAAATCGATACACAACTAAATTCATTTATAAAGAAACATATACGTAGACTCAACAACAACAACCAACAACATCATGAATTATATATTATATAAACGTACACACAAATATTGGTGTAATATATATATATATATATATATATATATATATATATATAAGTATATTATGGCAGCATTTTTTCTTTTAAAAAGAAACAATGTAAACATCTCACCGGTTCCACACCTGATGATGGCACTAAGTAGTGCAGAAAGCGCTTGTGGTAAAACCTTTGGTGGATTCATACACCAATTCCACCCAGATATTAAAAAATGGCCAGACAGTTAGAAAGGATCGAACAAAAACTTGTCAGACAAGAATTGTCCGTTAAGTTCAACAAAACATATATATATATATATATATATATATATATATATACTTTGGTGCGGTACCAAGTTTCTTGGTACAAGGTGATTCTAGGTGGGTCCTAATTCTCTACCAGTAGTTTGTTGTAGAGTTCAGTTCCATATGAGAGCTCAATGTTTAATTATTGTAAACAGAGCAAAGTTATTTGGGAATAAAAAGACCTTAAATACCATGGGTATCGTGGTTATGGACCATTTCCACTCGCGAGTATGCTCACGAGCTTCTTCAGACCACTGATAAATATATATATATATATATATATAATATATGTGTGTGTGTGTGTGTTAGTTGCTCCATATATATATATATATATATATATATATATATATAGTTCAATGAGAAATCAAAACAAATAAAAGTTTTTGCTTTTATTTATTTAATTACGGGAACGGTATTACGACCAGCGGTTTCTTGCTGAAAGCATTCATCGGGTAATATGAAAAGTTCCTTTAAAAATGACAGAAATTGTGTAAATGGTCAACGCTCTATCACAGATATTGAGCACTCTTCTAATAACACTGTACGTTGGATTACTATTACTTTTTCTAGTATACTAGTGCCAACCATACACATTAATATATATATATATATATATATATATATATATATATATTACACAAATGTTTATGTGTGTGTATATAGTTATTTACTAAACTTAGTTTGGATATGACACTAAGTAAGAAGTATAAGAATTAAACTCACTAACAATGGTCTGCAGGTCTAGCTTACTAACCATTATATCACATCAGGTGTCCTGTATATACATAAAAAGACTGAGCAAGTTTGTAAACTGGGGTTACACACAGGTGTATACAAATATGTACCGTATTTGACAGCATATAAGACGCACCCCATTTCGCCAGGTCAGATTCAGGAAAAAAATGTTTTAAGTGTATTTAAGCATATATTGTTGAAAACAGTCTAGCTGTGAATCATTCAAGCAGAAACATAGCTGTATAAAAGCAATTTGGTAGTACAGGCAAGCAATAAGCATACACAAGACATCTTAATAGCAGGAAATAATAATAAAATTAATAATAATAATAATAAAACTTAACCTACAATGTATAAGACGCACCCCAATTTCAGCTGATCAGATTCAGGAAAAATATTTTTAGTGTATTTAAGCATATATTGTTGAAAACAGTCTAGCTGTGCATTACACAGGCACGCAATAAGCATACACAAGACCTCAATAGCAGGAAATAATAATAATAATAAAATTAATAATAATAATAATAATAATAACGCTGATGTGAAAACTCAAAAGGAGTAAATAATAAAATTAATAATAATAATATAATAATAATAAAATTAATAATGATAATAATAATGATCATAATAGTAGTATTAGTAGTGATAGTAGTATTAGTAATGAAAATAAAATAAGGAGTTTAGGGTAGGTAAAAGTACTGAGCGTAATCTGGGTTAGTGAGCATCATAGAGAAGATTAGCCTAGGCCTACGGGAGGTCTCAAACTTCACCTATGATGTATAAGACGGAGGGCTATTTTTTGAGCCAAAATTTTGGAAAAATCTGCGTCCTATATGCCGTCAAATACAGTAATCTTTTTATATTGTTAAGTCTTATCTTTATTACTCCCAAGACTAAAAATTTTAGTTATTGTAAATAATCCTCAAGATACTTTAAATAACCATATGTTTGTTGTTTATTATTATTTTAATACTAACCCATATATTAACCATTCATAGTTAAGGTTAAAAATTCTACAGTCTTTATGATTAACCACATTTTATAAAAACCTTTTTATTTCCTAATATCGAAACAATCTAATCTTAACAAATCATATAAATTCCACACACACACACACACACATATATATATATATATATATCAGACTTGTTTCTATACAAATAAGTATATATTTATTTATTATTATTATTAATATTAATTTATATATATATATATTCAAAAAAATTTGGTTAAATAGAACAATTTCTTTATTCTAAATCACATTTGCATAGCTCATTAGATGAATTTAAAAGATAAACCACTAGTGTTATTTACCGTCACCTTAGCAATAAAAATAACTTTGTTTAGTTCATATTTTTTCCTATATTGGATACTATATATATATAATACATATATATATATATATATATTATATATATATATACACACATACACAAGATACCTTATTACAATTATATATATATATATATATATATATATATATATATATATATATTATATAATTGTAATAGTAACAGTTGAACACAATGCTAGTTCATATTTTTTCTCTATTGGATACTATATATATATATGTATATATGATACCTTATTACAATTTTATTTATATACATATATATATGTATGTGTGTGTGTGTGTGTAATATTATGAAAAATTGAAAAAACAAAAGTTCATAAAACGAGTAATGTTTATTTCGCCTACGCTGCAGTGTTTCGATCTGTTTCAATAGATCTTCATCAGGGCTTTCGTTAGGTTGAGGAAAAATAAATGTATCACAGAAAATAAGAAATCTGTGAATAGACTGACCGACCACAAAGCAAAAGAGTCTCGCAGATTTCTTATTTTCTGTGATACATTTATTTTTCCTCAAATTAACAAAAGTCCTGATGAAGATCTATTGAAACAGATTGAAACACTACAGTGTAGGCGAAATAAACATTGTGTTTTTTTAATCTTTCATAATATCACATACTGTCGTATTCACTTTCACTTTTTCTTCACACACAGATATATATATATATTTGTAATAGTAGCAGTTGAACACTATGTTAGTTCATATTTTTTCTCTATTGGATACTATATATATATATATATATTTAAGATACCTTATTATAATTATATATATATATATATGAATATAGATATATATATATTATTGTAATTAATAAGGTATCTTTTCTTGTAAACACAATGTTTTGTAACAAAGGCATGATATTTCATACTGTGTTTCAAATATGAAGATGTCTGTAAAAATGGTGACGCCAAAACTTAGCAACTTTTGTAAAAAAAAAAAAATGTGTGAAGAATATCCAAGAAACGTATATTGTTTAAGATTCTGATAGTTCTACCAAAGCAAAACAGAATAAGTCAGACATTCTCTTCACACCAAAGAAAAATAAAAAAAGAAAAAATAAAAATAAAAATAAATGACAAAATTAGAACTTGTTGGGGGGGGGTGAGAAAGAATAGAAAAAACCCTCCAAATATGAGTAAATGACTTTCTTTTGTTGAGTGTTTCCCCCCCCCACACACACACACTTGATTTTGTTTATCTTACATTTACCCATATAGACTCATTCTTTATTTTTCTTAGACTGACCAGGGCCATATTCCACATCTCAGTTTGGTTCAAGGCTAAAAGCATAGAGCACTCAGTGAGAATCAAACTCACTCATGATAATCTACTAGCTGTTTGACTATTACATCAGGCAAGTCCCCTTTCCCTATATATGTAGGTTAAAATTGCAAATCTTCGTCAAAATTAAAACGGAAAAATTTGGCTTGGGCATAGATTTTAATGAATTTAATCATTACTAAGAATATGATTTATGTTATTTTTTTCTTAAATTTTAACCAATATTTCAAACTGAGTACTATTTTACTCCCCCACTTAAGGGACCAGGTTAGCTCAGTCGGTAGAGCGTTCGGCTAGAAACCACAAAGTTCTTAGTTCAATACCGGTCCTCGCCAAGTATTGCTTAACTTTGATGAGGGTAAGAACTAAAAAAAAAATTGGTATCAATACTAAAACGATACTTTTTTCACAGTTCTCGATATTTCTAAAATGTTTTTAGAACATTTCAATTTCATTTCATTCAACGTTTAAGCGCTATGTGAGATAGATAATTAGATATTAAGCAGTATTGGTGAAAAAAAAGGAGCTGAGTTTTATTGTTTTTTTTCTATGAAAATGAATGCTATTTTTTTAGATATTTTCTGCCGATCAAATCCAATATTGCTTTTCGACTCTATATCATTATGTTGAGAGAAAAGGTCTAAGGCAAAAAAAAAATAAATAAAATAAAGATGTCTGAGTTTATGTTTTTAGTCCATATCGAGGTCTTAGTAAAAAAAAAAACAATATATTTTTTAATCTTCCTCTTTCAATATAATTTGCCTTCATAGGTGCTAAGTCTTGTCCCTCTCCAAATAAAAATTCATGTCTGATCAAAAAAAAAAAATAAATAAATAAATAAAAAGGAAAAGGTTTGAATGCCTAAATATAATTCTATACCAGGGGTGGCCAAACTTAATGTAAGAACTACAAATGATAAATCTCAGATGTTTCCCACCCCTCCCCTATACTATTTCCTACACCACCCCTCCCCTATACTATTTTCCTACCCCACCCCTCCCTATTACTTTCCTACCCCACCCCTCCCCTATACTATTTTCCCATACCCCCCTCCCCTCCACTATTTCCCACCCCTCCCCTATACTATTTCCTACCCCCCTCCCCTATACTATTGTCCTACCCCTGCCCTATACTATATTACTTGTTTAGTCTTCTGCAAAGTTTATCGAAATCAGTGGTGGAATTCATACATTTTTGGAATTTTTTTTTCTTTTCTTTACATCCACACCCCCCTTCATGGACCCCCTCCCTCATGGACTTAAAAAATATATATAAGTGCAGTATATACTCAAGTAATGAAGGACTTCATGTAATGAAGGATTCCTAATTCTTAGCCACAAAAAGATATTTTTATCTTATATTGTCCGTAATGAGCAAGGCTACAAAAATATTTCTTTAACATCTAATGACATAAAGAGAAAACATTCAAACATTTATTCATACTTTCAAAACTACTGTAATGCAATCAAAAGCGATGGAATACTTTAAATAAAAAAATGTAGTCTAGACCTTGATGTAGCTTACCATGCCTAAACAAAGATTGTTATGGTATTTAAGTTTTTGAACAACTTTGTTTACTATTTATAATATTTGTACATATTATATTTGCAGGTGTTACAAATAGTTCAGTAAAAACTTTATTATCTTAACTAATAGACTTTTTTTTATTCATAGTTATTCTAACTTTCTCAGAGCTCATTCAAATCATGTGACATCCTAAGCTAATCAGAGAATCCCACTCAGATTACCCTGGGTTCAAATCTTCCTTGGAGGGGACTTAAAGTCGCTGCTTCGTCGGATCTGGTCTGATGTCTCTTCTCTGGAGATTTTTGTATTTTGCACCAAAACTTCTGGGCTCATCATGTGATTGTGATATATCCGGGTTAAGGGATATATTCTGAAGTTGGTATTTGGTATATTATCGCAGTAGTAATTGGTACGTCGAATAGCAATCCGTCTGCCGAGCAGTCGTGGTGTAGTCTAGCGAGTAAGTTTAGCTTGTAGGCTTAGGTTATAGGACCAACACAGTGTCGACTATTTATACATGACACTGTCCAATCAGATTATAGTGAGGGGGTACCAAGGTATTTACATATTCATTATATCAGATTGGTATATCCAATCACAGAAGGCCTCTCCCTCACTTAACTCTATACACAGGAATTACCATTTCACAGACCTAACACCAGTAATCATTATACAATAGATTTTTTTTTTTTTTTTTTTGTAATTGTTATATCTTTTGGTTTATTCATGAATACAAGAACTTTAAAAACTTTAAAGAAAGCTTTAAATAAAACCAGTGAATTGGGATTTTAGTAACTTATCCACAAAAATTGGTAGAATCCTACCACTGAGGGAAATTATTATTATTACATAAATAAACATTAGGGGTACCCAATTTTTCGTCTGCTAATAATTTTAAAAACGAATTAAAATTAATTAAATCAATTATTTAGGGTCAAATTTTGTGTAAATCAAAAAGTAGTAACATAATAAGCATCAATAAAAAAAATAATATTACACATGTAATTTATTTTGAATACATTTAAAACAATTTTTTCGGCCAATTCACTCGTATTCGTCATGAAACGCTGTTTAAAAATGGCGTGTTTACAAAATTAATGTAACATTCGCGAATGCAAAAAAATTACCAAAAATCAGGGAATAATGAAAATTTCATTAAAATCGAATAATTCCCTGATTTTTGGTAAAAAAAATTTTCAAATGTGGGGTGGGTCAAAATTGTATTGAAAAAACACGGATTTTTCGACGAATTGGGTATACCTAATAAACATTATTCATATATCTTTCAAGGGAAGTAACTCTTATCATACTTCTAGTAAATAGAAGTTTTTAATTCTAAAGTGTTATACAATCATGTTACCATTAAAGGTAACATGAAACACTCCATCAAAAATGTCCTTTTATTTTGATAGAAGATATTTTCAAATATATTTTAATATTCCAGATAAATGATTTGGATTATTTATTTTTCGTGTCATCTTCATTGTAAATTTAAGCAAGTGCATAATTCTAACTCAGCTTTTAATGTCTTAACGTAATTAAAAAAAAGATTTTAAAAACAAAATGGCCGAATCTGTATTTAAAACAAATATTATTCGTCAGAAAAAAAAAGAAAAAAAACTGCAATTGTAACTATTTTCTTCCAATGATTTTCAATTGCTGCTAAGATTTTTAAATCATTCATCAAAAGTATTTATGTGGAAATAATAGATTATATTTTATTTAATCTTTATTATTCATATATATATATATATATATAAAGAAAGAGAAGGCTTAAATACCAGACATATTAACAGTTATAAATTTACTTCTACCAATATGTATATATATATATATATAAAAGAAAAGACTTAAATACCAATCATATTAAAGGTTATAAATTAACTTCAACCAATATATATATATAATATATATATATATATATATATATAAAAGAAAAGCTTGAATACTAGTTTTATCAACAGTTATAAATTTACTTCCACTAGTATATATATATATATATATATATATATATTCTATAAAAAAGAAGGTTCCCAAAAAGGATTTTTTTTTTTTTTAAATTTTATTATCTTACAATAAAAATCTTTTTTAAAAACATAATCCTTTTTGCGAACCTTCTTTTTTTATAGAATATCTAATTTTCTCCCATTCGACCCATAACAACACTTTTTATATACATATATATATATATATATATATATATATAACAAAGAAATATCTTAAATGCCAATCATATTAAGTTATTAATTTAATTCAACCAATAGTATATATATATATATATATATATATATAAGAAAAGGCTTGAATACGTCATATTAACAGTTATAAATAATTTACTTCCATTAATTTATATATATATATATATATATATAACAAAGAAAAGGCTCAAATATAAGTCATATCAACTGCTATAAATTTACTTCCACTAGTAAAAGAAATTCCTAATCCAAATTAATGATAGGGTTAGGTGGCAAGAGAAGGTCATAGCTTTTAAACATCTTTTAGATAATATTATTTGGTAATTTTCTTTTGAAGCTTTGTTAAGTAAAATATATTGTTATTTATATTTTTGAAGGCAATCACAATGCATATATCGTATAAAATTTGATAATTATTGAAAATAATCATGACAAGCAAACTCGGCGAATAACGCGTGAGACGTGTGGAACACTGTACAGCTATTTCAACCTTATTGGGTCTCATCAGCAATGTATATCTATGATCTCCCTCCAACAGAGATCGAACCGGAGAACCCAGCATGCAGAATCAGAGACTCTACCCCTGGGCCACCGGCACGCCGCACACAAAAAATGCCAAATTAACCTGTCAACGCCACTACTATACAGAATTTAATACGGCGAGATGCATTGTAATTGCCTTCAAAAATATAAATAATATCTTTTAGATAGTTTGGTGGTTGGTTTTGAAGGCTATCACAATGCAAGTGTAAAGAAAAATAAGGTAACTATGGTGTTGTTTGTTAACCTTTAATTTATTCTTAATGTCTCGAGATAAAAATCTCTTCAATAGGAGATTTCTGAAACTGAAGCTGTTGGTATTATCTGCGTTATTCGGACTATAGTCCCCATCTTCATTGTTATTTGTACAATGTTTCGGCCGATATGCCCTCCGGCCTTCTTCAGGTATTTCTTGTCAGACTCGAGAACCTTCTTGAACTCGGGAACTTTCTTGTCGTAATTGGGAGCCATCACGGAACTTTGAACCTAACCCTTTATTTAGTCCACGGGGGTATCTTGTTCTCATTCCGCTAACCATAGCTGGGGTAGGAGTTGTGTTAATTATTTTTCTATGTTACTGCCTCTACTCAGGATTGAACCCGGAATCCAGAGATAACTGTCACTTAGAACTGTCTTAACCTAACTACCTTATCCACTAGGCCATGTGTCCAATTGGAACTGAAGTTGTTAGGGATTGTCCATTCTTTTAGATATTTAGGAATGGTAATATCCAAGATATATATATATATAATATCAAGAGACTTTCTGAAGAACTTAACTATATTTTTGCAACTGATGTTTCGATAAAAGAAATTCTTGTAAAAAAAAAATCAATATTCATTGCTAATGCTTCATCTCATAAAAAATAAATAAATTCAAGATATTAGTTATGATTATCATTTAAAGATCAGAGATATCCCCAATAATATATTACTCCGATCAATACCATTATCTCATCCCCTTGGAACCAGTTGATGTGATCTTCTAAGAAATTTGTCTTGGAGTAGATGACAAGAAAATTCATTGAGTTACATCACACATTTTCAAGACATATATTCTGAAAGACATATCATCTTTAACACCAGAATACATATATATATTATATATATGAAGAATAAGTTCCAATTACCGTCGAACTGGGAAGACAAGGCAGCAAGCGATTGTAACTTAAATACAAACTCGAAATGCTACAAAGTCCACTTCAAAATGACAAACTATATGTATATATATATATATATATATATATATAAGTTAATAGAAAGCAAATGAATCCGACGGTATGAGTATAGATAAAAGGATATGAAAACAACACAATATGCTGTTAAAATAAAAATATTTTCACTTTAACAGCATATTATGGTGTTTTCATATCCTTTTATCTATACTCGTATATATAAAAAGATATGAAGACACCACAAAATGCTGTTAAAGTGAAAACATTTTATGTGTTTTCATATCTTTTTATATATACTCATACCGTCGGATTCATTTCCTTTCTTTTAACTTATATACTCATATATTATATATATATATATATATATATATATGCCTAACATATACCCTATCCTTCTCCCACTTCCCTTCACCTCCTTCAAACTTATATGCCCCACCCCTACTACCCTCCCTAAATAAAACACCCCACCCCCCAAAAAAATTAGAAAATTAAACCCCTGTATTCTGGGCAATTCCTTCAGTGATAACCATGTTTTTGCTTATATCTGATGATGCTGCATTCATGCAGTTGAAATATATTATTACAATGATGCAAATTTAAATTTGTTCACTTCATTTATTATATATATATATATATATATATATATCATAGAAAGGAAGGAAGAACTCAACACCGTAATTCCATAATAAATTTATTTTGACCAAAATTGGGGCCTATATAAATCTAAGTTGATTTAATATAGCTCCCAAAAATTCAGTCTCATCAGATGGGAATCAATTTACTTTTGAAATTGCACTTCTCAAAAAACAAAAAGTAGAATTTAAAAAATAAATTCAAACAAAAATAAAAAAAATTTTAACTATAAGATTGTCACCATGGTGACAGGAAGTCGAATGAGAAAAAAAGAGATACATCTCAAGTTTTGGCTTCTTATGGGTATGGTAGTCAGACAGACAAATAAGGACAATGACAGAAAAAAAAAACAGAATATTATATTAAAATATAAATAAAGAAGTAAATAAAAAATTTAATATTTAAACATTAGAATATAATAGATAATATAATGGTGTATAAAAAACTATAGATAAAAAAAAAAAAATATATATATATATATATATATATATATATATATATATATATATAAATGACCTCTCTCAAAAGTTATTATTATTTTCTTTTGGGAGAGAGGTCCCTTGGAAAATATCTTTTTCAATTATTCTATTCATTCCATTTATTTTTATTATTTTCATTAATTTATAACTAAATAATTTAGAAGCATATGCGAAGAATCAAATTATATACCCCAATAACTCAGAAAATAAATAAACTCACGCTTTGATGTCTATTAGATTATAAAAAATTACTAACAATATTACATAATGTAATTTTTTCCAATATGTTAAGTAATATAACTAGATTATATTACTGGAGCGCCCAATTTGCCGAGTGGTCATCGATTTGAAGGTGGGAAACAATCTGATGAGACACAATTGGAAATTAACACTATAATATATATATATATATATATATATATATATATATATATATATATATACAGTGATGCTGATAGCTTTTTGATTTTGTGTGTCCTGGGATGCACTTATTTACTTTGAATGAGTCCCTGGGAAATTTGATGGGTCCCAACTAAAGTTTCTTAATAAATTGAAGAGTTTCTGTTTATGATCTGGGGAAACAGCTAAAGCCTTGTAACCTATACTGTGTAATTCTTTTCTAAGAAACTATTGAAATTTATCTACAGTTAGCTTGAAATGGTGAGAGAAGAAAAAAGAAAAACACTGGTACGCATGGATATGATTTTACTGCGTCCTTTTAGATTTTTGTGAGTCAGGGACGCAGGACGCATACCTATCAGCATCTCTGCAATTATATATATATATATATATATATATAATGTGCATAGTATATTAAGAAGATTGAAAAAACACAGGTTTAAATGAGTTAAGTGGTGAGTAAACCTGTGTTTTTTCAATCTTTCTTAATATACTACATACCGTCGGATTCACTTCCTTTTCTTTACACACACACACACACACACACACACACACACATACATTATATATATATATATATATATACACACATACATACATATATATGTAATTTTTTCCAATATGTTAAGTAATATAACTAGATTATATTACTGGAGCGCCCAATTTGCCGAGTGGTCATCGATTTAAAGCTCCGAAACCACAATTGGAAATTAACACTTAACACTGTATTATATTCAAAAGATTCTAAACTGGAAAGATCCTAGGAGGATACAATTTAGAATAATAATGTAATAACTTTTAAGCTATATGTATATATATATATGAGAACATATTTTTAAAATATAACAAACACAGGATGTTATGATCAGGAAAAAATTTTTAGTGTCAATACTTAAGCATTTCAGTATATTGTACCATCTTCAGGACACTGTTAGGTAATGTTTATGTGAGGAACAAAATGAAAGATGTTAAGTGTATGGTGGTTGTGTGAATCTGATGCTATTAACCGTTAATTTTTATATGCGTGTTTGTTTACGAAAAGCAAATGACGTGATCAATGCATGTGCAAAAATGGAAGGTGAAGAACATATAATGACGCATGCTTTCACATGAATAAGCAGAAAACGAAAAGTTAATAAAGATATGCCGTATTTCATATAGAATATTAATTTTTTCCATTCTTTCCATATATATATATATATATATATATTATATATATATATATATATATATATTATTCTGGGAATATTTAAACATATTATCTTGAGCTTCCAAAAAAGAATGTCCTGAACATTATTCTGTTATATATCTATATATTTATTTCTCATGGAAACTTCGTTATAGTAACAGCCAGCGTGCTAATCTATCATTTAATTACTCTTGTGCAATGAGTTCAATTCTCCTTGGGGACCCTAAAATTGTGACCTTGTGCCAAAATTAAGTTAAGCTTTGTAAATTATATTTCTTTCTTTTGTTGAGTAAAAATAAAAATAGCTAAACCACGCAATATTTTTTTTGTTTAGATAACTCTGTTTCAGAATATATATCATAGTCTATATACAGGGTGATTGTAAAGTAACTCCTTTCCCTATTTTAAAAATCTTATAATTCATTTCTGAATCATTATTTTTACAAAAAAAAAAAATGAATATGAGAAGAAGACACATAACAGTCTATATGGGCACCAGCATTCAACTCCAGCCTCTCAAGCTGCTCAGGAATTAGAATTAAATTAGAGTTAAACATCCAGACAACTTTATAGTGCTTTGAATTTTGAATCGAAATAATCAATCTGAAAAGAAAAACAGAGATTTAATTGCCATATATTAGGATAAAATGTAATATTAAACATACAGGTAAATTTAAATGAAAAGATTTTTAGCCATTTAAAAAATTTTTTTAAAAGTCCTTATCTCTGGACTTGGAAGAAGAGTTAAGGAACATACATGCATATCATCATCATGTCGCGCTTGCAGCAGGGATATCCATGACAATCTCTCGCCAACCATCCCTATCATTCATTGCATCTGGGAGGTCCTCTGCAGAGCAAATAGCATCCGCGCATAGCTGGTCAATGTAGGTCTTTGCTGGGTGCCCCATACCTGCATGTCCATGTGTTGGCTTCCACAGGAGAACGTCACTTATGAGCTCGTCCTTGCTTCTCCAGCAGTGTCCTGCTTGCCTTGCCTGTCTCACTTGGATAGTTTGTGAGATGGGAGGCAAGTGACCGTACAACTGCCTCTTCTTAAGATTTAACTGCATATAAGAAAATATAAATAGTTTAAAATGGAGAATTACTTTTCAATCAGCCTGTATATTAAGGAACATACATTAAAGAATTGAGAAAATGGAACTGCATATAAAAGAAATATAGTAACTGAATTTATACATTAAAGACTTATGAAATATATAACTGAATTTATAAAGTTTAAAATAGGGAGTTACTTTTCAGTGACCCTGGATAAATGTGGCCTTGTGGTAATGGTTAACAAGCTAGTCTTGCAGATCAATTAGTAGTGAGTTTGTTTCTCACTGAGTGCACTGTTAATTCTGGCCTTGTGCCAAAATAACCTAACCTTAGAAAATGACATTTATATATGAATGTTTTATATCAGACAAAGTGACAGTTAAAAATCGAAACAAACACTGTGTTAAAAGATCATTCAATAATATATGAGAATATAACATTAAATAATTAAGGGAATTGGGATGTTAGTGGTGACACAGTTTCAGTTAAACACATAATCTCCATTATGATAAGATACTGATATTGGGAAAAGCAAAAAGAAATAATAATTATAAAATAGTAAGTATCATTTGATATTATTCAAAATTAGTTTATCATTTGAAACAGAAAGAGTATAAACAAAGAATAGAACAACCTGGAGACTAGCTCTTCCCATCACTCCTGGCTTTCATTGCCAATTTTACTAATTAAACTATCTGCCTAAATTAGACAGTAAGGAATAAAATTTCAGTTATTTATTTTTGTTAATGAATTTCTTTTGAGATTCATCAACAGGAATTTTGCTCATATTTATCAAAATAAAAACCAAACAACTAGAAATCAATAATATTATGCAAACATTTATTAAAATCAAATGTGTAATTACAAAGATGTAATGGCTAATACCGACATAGGTCAGTAATGACAAATGATAACTCCAATAGACTTTGGAAAGCTTTATTCTACTTAGAATTATTGGTACACTATTTGAGAGTTTATATAGTCTAGTATTCACTAGAGAGTTCTCCAAGGGGAAGTAATCATAAAATAGGGGATGATAACACTGATAGACTTTGGAAAGCTTTATTCTATATGCAAATTTGACTTCCTGTTTACACTGTAAACTACTATTTGGTTGCATATTATCAGTATATAGATAAGGCTAACAATATTAATGATATAAAACAATTTTCTTAATAATTGAGATGGAAGTAGAAATAAAACCATGGAGAATGTGATGTAAATAAATAAGGGAATTGTGATGCCAGAGGTGACATAGTTTCATTTACAGACACATAATAATAATAATAATAATAATAATAATAATGTTATTGTGTATAGTGCCCAATTCATCAAAGGCTCATGTATAGTATATAGAATAATGTACTAATGTCAGGAAAAGGAATAGCGTACAGTCATGATATACATGTATGTATGTGTGAGTGTCTATATGTGAGGAGGGGGGATATCAGGGGTTAGAGTGCAGGAAGCATTACAGGAAGCATGGAGGTTTTGAGAGATGCAGTGTTTCAGCAGCCAACAACCGATGCAGGTAGTTTGTTCCATGCCTCTGTAACTCCATTATGATAAGATAGTATTGCAAAACTCTCAGTGTTTTACTGAAAATTGGAACTTTTGAGCAAAGAAAGAAAAAAATATAAAAAACTTGGTACCCAAAGAATTTTTGCATGTGTATGGGGGAAAGGCCGTAGAGAAAAACTCTGAATTCAAACCTGTTAAACTCGGCTTAAGAAATTGACCCTGCGTCACATCCTACTTGAAAAATATCAGTAATAAACAGATTAACAATAAACATGAACAAAACTTTCGGGTGCTCAGTTATTACAGCCTTGTACCATACTTAGTAAATATCAATAATAAACAGATTAATAGTGAGACTGAACAAAACTTTCAATAATAAATGTATAGTTCTCCCTTTGGTGTATGAATGACTAACTTGATTTTGGGTGCTCAGTAATTACAGCCTTGTACCATACTTAGTAAATATCAATAATAAACAGATTAATAGTGAGACTTAACAAAACTTTCAATAATAATTTATAGTTTTCCTTTGGGTGTGTAAAAGACTAACTTAATTTGGGTACTCAATTATTACAGCCTTGTACCATACTTATTGTTGCTGTTTGGTATCAAGGTATTGCAAAACTCAGTATGTTTTTCTGATTGGAATTTCTGAGTGAAGAAAGAAAAAAAATATCAAAGACTCGGTACCTAAAGACTTTGAAGAATTTGGTTTTTTGGCCTCATTTGCATAAGGGTTGGAGAGACGTAAGGGGTGCATTTCAAACTGCTAATTTTATTTCCATATCTGGCAGTGACGTCTGATTTGTATGTGGGTGAGAGAATCTATCCCTAGGCTAGAGCAAATTGAATGTCATCTTTTCACCCTCTCAGGGAATAGATTTTTTTTTTTTTTTTTTTAAGGGGAGCGGCAAATACTGCTGTGCTTCAAGATTGAAATTTTGATCTGCCTGCTAATGTCAGATTTGCATTTACTAATAAAGAAAAAAAAAAGACTGACTGCTTAACCCTTTTGAACCCATGGAGGTGTGTGGTGTAATGGTTATCATCATAGGAAATGAACTCAGCTACCTAAGTTCAAATCCTGGATGAGGCTGTAATTACGAGGATGTAATGACTAATACCGACAATAGGTCTGTAATGACAAATAATAACACCGATAGACTTTGGAAGGCTTTATTCTACTTAGAATTATTGGTACACTATTTGAGAGTTTATAGAGTCTAGTATTCACTAGAGAGTTCTCCAAAGGAGGTAATCGTAAAATAGGGGAGGTAACTTTTAATTACTTATTACAAGGTCACCCCTCTGAATATTCTTACTTACTTACTAGAGTATCTCATCATTGTATTTATCACTTGTTTTTCTTTTATTTCAACTTCTTTTTCAATTTCACCATAGAAACCATTTTCTCAGTTCAGTTAGATGTTTGTATCAAATTTTTTTTTTTTTTTAAGAAAATTTGTCTCAGCCATTAGTCTAGATAGTTTTTCCTTCAGAAATTTAATTCTGAATACTTTATTGTATTAACTCTGTCCCATAATAGTTGGTACATTTAATGTATAAAATTGATATGTAAATGTACCAATTATTATGGGACAAGAGAAATAGCTACCTCTGTCCCATAATAATTGGTACATTTACTGTATAAAATTTATATACAAATGTACCAACTATTATGGGACAGAAGCAGTTGTTCATGGCTACCTTGTCCCATAATAGTTGGTACATTTATTGTATAAAATTGATATATAAATGTACCAATTATTATGGGACAGCAGATATAGTAGTTCATAGCTACCTCTGTCCATAATAGTTTATACATTTACTGTATGAAATTTATATACAAATGTACCAACTATTATGGGACAGAAGCAGTTGTTCATGGCTACCTCTGTCCCATAATAGTACATTTATTGTATAAATTTATATATGTACCATTATTATGGACATAGTAGTTCATTACCTTGTCCCATAATAGTTTACATTTACTGTATAAATTTTATACAAATGTACAACTATTATGGGACAGAAGCAGTTGTTCATGGCAACCTCTGTCCCATAATAGTTTATACATTTACTGTATAAAATTTATATACAAATGTACCAACTATTATGGGACAGAAGAAGTTGTTCATGGCTACCTTTGTCCCATAATAGTTGGTACATTTACTGTATAAAATTTATATACAAATGTACCAACTATTATGGGACAGAAGCAGTTGTTCATGCAACCTCTGTCCCATAATAGTTTATACATTTACTGTATGAAATTTATATACAAATGTACCAACTATTATGGACAGAAGCAGTTGTTCATGGCAACCTCTGTCCCATAATAGTTTATACATTTACTGTATGAAATTTATATACAAATGTACCAACTATTATGGGACAGAAGAAGTTGTTCATGGCAAGGTCCCATAATAGTTGGTACATTTATGTATAAAATTGATATAAATGTACAATTATTATGGGACAGAGAAATAGCTACCTCTGTCCCATAATATTGGTACATTTTACCAACTATTATGTTGTTCATGGCTACCTTTGTCCCATAATAGTTTACATTTACTGTATAAATTTATATACAAATGTACCAACTATTATGGGGAAGAAGTTGTTCATGGCTACCTTTGTCCCATAATAGTTGGTACATTTATTGTATAAAATTTATATAAAAATGTACCAACTATTATGGGACATGGGTATTTTATATTTTCTAACTGGGAACATGACTTATAAAGATTTCAAACAAATCCTTGGTATTTTATTAATTGATATACTATTTTTATCTCCTAAAAAGTTTTTAGAATTAGTGTATAAAATGTATATCCAAATTTATATGCAAATGAAACAGCTATTATGGGATAGTCATAGTTTGTTTGTTTTTTTTTTTGCGGGGAGGGTATTTTTTAAATTTTATGAATATTTATGGGCTTTTGGTTTTTTTTTTTTAAATCTTTCTGCTTTAAATTTAATTTTTTTTTAAATTTTTCTTAATCTATTTTCCATTTTTTTATTTCAAAAATATTTCAAAAATTTTAATTTTTTTGATTAAATTACCATGACCAGAAAATTCAGCAACATGTGAAACACTGGACAGCTGTTTCAACCTGATTAGATCTCATCAGCAGTGTATATCACAATCACCACCGTTTGTGGCGTAGGCTGGTGGCCCAGAAGTTGAGTTTCTGCTCTGCTTTCTGTGGTCACTGGTATGATCTCAAGTGGCAGATATCGTGGTATACGCTGCTGATGAGACCTGATAAGGTCGAAACAGCTGTCCAGTGTTCTGCATGTCGCACACGGTGTTTGCCGAATTTTCTGGTTATGGTAATTTTATTTAATTAAGAGATAATTCCTCTATCTACAAATTCTCTGATTTTCTTTTTCTTTTTTTAAACTTGTTTATCTTTATGTGAATTTATTTTTTTTTCTTATTTCAATAATTCTAAAGGAACATCATCACAGCTACAACTATGATAAACAGATATTAGGACTTTTAATAATTAAAAGTATACTTGAAATTTAAAATTTTTGAGATATTTTCAAGCCTCCTAAACTAGATTGAATTAAAAGTGTGATACCTTGTCTTTTTATGAATGATTTTGATATTTCAGACTGTTGTCCTCATCTTTAATGTGATATGTATAAACACAATATTTAAGGTAATTTAAAAAACCCACCTAAACAAGGCCCAAAGTTAGTGGCCTGAATGTTGTGTTTAATACGTACCACAATAAAGATGAGGACAAAGTCCAAAATATCAAAATTATTTCTATCAAGCTTTATCTGATAAATACTGACAAAAAAAAAAACTTGTCTTTTTAAGGCTTTTTTGTTTAATTTTAAGATTATTTTTATATTTCTACTCTTGGTTTTGTAAACACTAGCAAAAAAAAAAAATACTGACTCCCTCCCCCCATTACATACACGTGCAGTCAAAACATTTAAAAAAGAAAAACAGAACACTATTATCTCAGCCTGATACTGTATACCTGTGTAAATTGCATGAGTATATCACTGCAACTATTAATAATAATAATAATAATAATATTAGTTAAATCGAACTTAACGGACCTAAATTCCACCATTGTATGTCACCCCGCCGAAAGAAAAAAATACCAAAAATCAAGGAATTTAACCGAATTTAATATTAATATATATTAATGAATAAAGGATATTAGTGCAACAATTATTTAATCTAAAAACTTTTACCCTTTTTCAGCTCAGTTAACTTTGAACCAGGTATCTTTGAGAATCTGTGTTGCACCTCAAAGTTAAATGACCTGAAAAGATTTTGAATAAAATAATTGGTGCATTATATATTTTATTCATACTTTAAATATACGCTCCTACATTTGGGGCGCTGGTGATTGTCGTCAGTGATGTAATCGCAGGGTTCATTGGGAAGTTTTGGGTCTTCCAACATCAGACTCCCGCCCTGCTGACCCTATCAGAGGGATCAAACTCTGGTACAACCACCAACAATAGCCGCTAAAAGATGTCTGACAATGAAAAAAAAAAGAAATTTTCTTGGATGGTTATAGAACTCTAACCCATTCAAATACAAAGCATTAATATATCACACTGAAAATTTCATTTTCGTTTAATTCCCTAATTTTTTTTTTTTTTCTTTTCTTTTGGCAGGGTGATATATTATGGTGGAATTTAAGTCCGTTAAGTTCAATTTAATGATAATAATAATAATAATAATATTTTATGATACATTATTTCCCAATGTCTGGTAAATTATTTGGCTGTTGTTTTGAAATATTGAAGAAAAAAAAATTAATTCAGATAGGATACTTAAAAGAAAAAAATGATAATTATATCTTTTTTCTATCCCCATCCCCACCTCCAGTATCATCAGAATGTGATGTATATGTATATTTGAATGTTTGGGTATCACCCACTGAGGAAATGTCCGCAGGGTTGTCCAAAAGTCTTGTCACCCCCTACCATAATATAACTCCTAATTAATCAACTCTAATTACATGAAATAAACTACTGGAAATGAAATAGTAAATTATTATTGTAATTTTTATTATTACTATCATTATCATATATTATAATTAATGATTTTGTATATTATTAAAACAAAAGTTAAAACAATATGTAGGGGTGACAAGACTTTCAGACCACCCTGTAGATTAACGTACATCATGGTCCTAAAGTTTTGTCACCCCTACATTTTTTTTTTGAGGTAAAATAATTACATAACATATATTATTAAAACAAAAATAGTGAAAATTAAAACAATATGTTGGGGTGACAAAACTTTCAGTCCACTACAAAAAAAATTGATACAGATATGTAATACTTACATTCACTATCCAAATAAGTATATATTATTAAAACAAAAAATAATGGAAGTTAAAACAATATGTATGGGTAATAAGACTTTCAGATCAACCTGTACAAAAAAAATATATAGAAATATAAAACTTCCATTCACTATCCAGATAAGAATATATGTAGGGGTGACTAAACTTTCGGACCACCCTGTACAAAAAATAATTATATAGATATGTAATACTAATATTCACTATCCAGATAAGTATATATTATTAAAACAAAAAATAATGAAAGTTAAAACAATGTGTAGGGGTGACAAGACCTTCCACGACCCCTGTAGAATAATGTACAGCATGGTCCGAAATTCTTGTCACCCCCTACATTTTTGGGAGGTAAAATAATTACATAACTTATTTATTATTAAAACAAAAAATGATAAAAGTTAAAACAATATGTAGGGGTGACAAGACCTTCGGACCACCCTGTAGAATATGTACAGCGTGGTTCGAAATTCTTGTCACCCCTACATTTTTTGGAGGTAAAATTTACATAACTTATTTATTATTAAAACAAAAAATAATGAAAGTTAAAACAATATGTAGGGGTGACACAACTTTCAGACTTCTTTGTACACAAAAAATCACATAGATATGTAATACTTACAATCACTATCCTGATAAGATTAAGTTTCAGTTATTGTCTTAATTTTTATTTTTCTATTTTTTTTTACTGAGCAGTTAAATTTAAGTCCCCAAAATTATATATTGGACATATACCATAATTTAACTTTTTTTATTGGTTGAAGGAGAAAAAGATTAAAGAAAAATGGCCACTGGGAAAATTTTATCAAGTTGAAAACGAATTTTTAGAATTTAACTGTTCAGTAATAAAAACAAATCAAATGACTGAAACTTGCTTGGATAATGATATTTAGAGATCAATAATACAAAGTAATTATTTATTAAACACGGTTTTGTTAAAACCAGTATGCAAATTCACCACATTATATACTATGTAAACCTTTATTTCTTAGTGATATATAAGACATATTGCTGGATTTCAAACACACTAATAATATGGGCTGATTCGAGGCAAATCTAACTCAGATTTTCATAGAGACATTGTAAATAAATAAGATTCATTCTATGTATTAATGATTCTGACTATAGATTAAATACTCATTGATAAACTACGCAATTCCTGAGAGTATTGTGACATAAGCATTTTCATAAGTTCTCATTATAACAAGCCACATGTTTCTTGCTCTGGATTCAGATCGAAATTTATAGATAATAATAAGATTCATTCTATGTATTATATTAATGATTCTGACTATAGATCAAATACCCATTGATAAACTTACACAAATTCCTGAGGGTATTGTGATGTAAGCAGTGATGTAGTTACAGTTACAGACAAACACCAAAGCTCCATTATAATAAGATTATAAATATAAGTATTTCATTTCTATATCTATTTTTGTGTGTATTATCAAAGATATTTCCTCAGATTGATATTTTTGACAAGTCATCAGTGTTTGTAATATGTTGGATTTGAAACAACAGCATGGTATTATGTATAGTATACTACATAGCAGCAATCTCTTAAGGGTGTACATCATTTTAACAATACACATAATTTGTACAAAGACTATATATATATATATATATTATGGACTCTCTCGTCGATTTTCGACGCATGAGGGTTCACACACACAATGAACACCCACACAGTGATTTGTTTATAGTGGTGAAGGCTTGTGTTGGACCATCCACACTTTTTGGCACAGTCGATAGGAAAGAATTGGTGCATCAAGGGTTGCCACAAACCCCAATCAACGACCGACCTCAGGAATTTTGAATTCAGAGTTATCCCTCTCCTAGACTGGTTACCTACCCTAGGCTGAAGAGCCCAGTCTGCCCTACTATTTAACCCATAGCTGGAGGGAGAATATATGGATTCATACCTTTCCCAAGGGTATATATATATATAATATATATATAAATATATATGGTTAATAGTATAGAAACCTTTTGTCTACTTATTATGGTTTCAATCCTTTCAAGTTACCAAATAACAGGACTCGCGATAATGGTCCATGATTGGGTCAAAAGTACTTGGGAATATATTAATTACAGCAAATTTATTTGCCAATTTTGGCCCGATATTGTATATCCGTTTGTCAACTTAAAAGAGCTTAAACTAGAATGTTGACAAAAGATTTAAGATACTATTTAACCAAATTTGTCTGAATGAAGAAATACTATCAAATTATACACACACACACATATATATATATATATATATATATAGACTGGGTGTGAGGTCTTCAAAACAACAAAGACTGGACTGACGGGATAAAGAATATGTCGAAATAGATTTAAATTTATATTCAAACCAAGGTATCTATTCATATATTTATAATAATCCATATATTTAAAAATATATACGTAAATGTTTATATGTATGTTTGAGTTCTCAATTTTGGTTGAATCCTATCAAGGAAACACTTGATATCATTTATATATATATATATATATATATATATAATATATATATATAAAAGAAAATAGCAGATTAGGAAAAATCTGACACACACCACATACACACATGTGTATATATATATATATATATATATTTATTTATTTATATTGAAAAAAATTTTTTTTTCAAATTTCAATTAAGTGGCCCTTATTTATTCTATGCTTGTAAAATATTTTTTATTTTAGCAAAAAAATTTTCTTTTTTAATTTTTCTCTCACTGATTTTTTTTTTTTTGACCCTTAAAAACTGATAAAAAATGTTTTTCTTTCCTCGTTTCTCTCTCTCAGTTGGCCTTAAATGCAGATATTGGTAAGGACTCACAAAAAAAAAAGACAATAAATATGAAAAATATGTTCAATATCATCAATACACCTGTATATTGTCCGTATACAATTTAATTACCTTGAAAATATCATGACAACTTTTTTTTTTAAATCTGGATTATTTGGATTAATCAAACTATTGTCCTCATCTTCATTGTTATATACACAACGTTTTGGCCAATGTGCCTTCCAGCCGTTTTCAGGCATAAATTTCTACCATAGTCTACAGACTCCCTGGCATGCATGAAATACTTGTCCAATGCAACCTGAGATGAGCTGGCCACTTAAACAGACTTGGGGATGACAGACTGCCAAAGAAGATTCTCTACTCACAAGTGAGAGGGATCACATGGAATCGGTAGACCAAAGCTCAGTTACAAAGGCAAAACCAAGAGAAACCTAGAGGACTTTAACATCCCCATAGGCAAGACACAACCAGAGACTGAATAAATTGGAGGATAAGGATTTGTGTGGTGTCATCATCGGATACGATGGACAGCAAGTAATAATAGTCTACTGGACAGGTGTTAGTGGAATATAAAATGAATTTCAATGTATATATTTTTCGTTTCTCAATGGTGATTAATACTTTTAATAAAAATGAAACTCTAAGGAAAATATAACTTAATTTTGCCGAGTATTTAACAATATTTCTATTTGAGAATAACAATTTTTTAAAAATTGAAACTCTCCACTTTTGCAGTTCTGAGGTAAAAAAAAAAAGTGTATAACTGAATCACTACGCAACAACTTTAAATCTATACAACATCAATTATAATGCTGTTGTTTAATTTTTTTTAACAACAAATGAATTAAGATATCAAGTTATGTTTTCCTTAGATGTTCCCAAGTCTGACGAGAAACACCTGAAAAAGAACCTGAAGAAGGCCAGAAGGCATATCGGCTGAAACGTTGTGGATTAATCCAAATAATCCAAATTATCAATCCTCATCTCAAAAATTCAGAGAAATTATTTTTTTCTTTTCTTTTTTTTTCTCTTCTTCTTTACTTCCACATTTAAATTCATTTCTTGTCAAGAAGCCGGACTATTGTCCTCATCTTTATTGTTAGATACACAACGTTTCAGCCAATGTTCCTCCTGGCTTTCTTCGGATGTTTCTTGTCGGACTCAAAAACATTATTGAACTTGGGAATATTCTTGTTGGAGGTTTCCGAGTTCGCCAAAAATCACCTGAAGAATGCCGGAAGGCATATCAGCCAAAATGTTGTGTATATAACAATGAAGATGAGGACAATAGTCCGATTAATCCAAAGAATACAAATTATCAAGCCTCATCTCAAAAATTCAGAGAAATTATTTTTTTCTTTCACTTGCACATTTAAACTAATTTTTTTCTTTTTCATTTTTTTTTTCTTCTTCGCTTGCCCACTTAAACTAATTTCTCGTCAATAAGCCCCCCCCCCAAAAAAAAATATATCACATCTTTGTTGTCTTTTAATTCAATTAAATCAATTTTTTTAAATGAAAAGAAAGCAAAAAGTATTATTATTATTATTATTACTAGGGGGGAAAAAACACCCTCCAGGCAGTGTAAAAATTTATTTTTGAAAGATATTGCTTGAGCGGGTGGGAGTTAAAAATTCAATGTCAGCAGGTTTGTATCATAAGTAAAATCATCAAATTTATTAAAAGAGTAAAAAAAAAATAAAACAATTTGAAATGGAAACTTAGTTCCTCTTCCTCAAATTATTAATTAAATAATTATTTTGAATGTTTTACACAAAATCGTTGATATTTATTTCTTTGTAAGCATTTTAGTTAACCTCTTGTCACTGTAAAAAGGGCGAGATTAAAAAATGATCTTTAAAATTGGTTACAAATTTTGCAATTATTTTTTCCATTTAAAGTAATAATATAATTTTTTAATTAATTTCATAGTTTATATAATTTATTTATTTGATTTGCCATTATTACAAAGAAAAGGATTCAAGGAACTGCATTTATTCATTTTATTAACTCTTAACATCCTGTTGAGAATTTTCTAAGTCCAGAGCCCCATTCCTATGAGGATTTATCAAAAGATGGCTAAAATGGCCTTTGCATCTAAAGTTACCTGTTAATTCACTTAAATCAAAGACTCCTAAATATGTTTAATATTACATCTAAAAAAAAAAGGCTATTGTTTGGGACAGATTAGGAAAATGAATGTGACTTCTGGACAGATGGAATGAGGTGGTATAGGACGTTAAGAGTTAATATCAATTGTTCTTTATTCTATGTAATAACGACTTTGGATAATGTTATGTAAGCAATGACGTATTTTCAGTTTCAGATAAATAGATCGACTCTCCATTATTAATAGATTAGAATATATCTTTCTTTTTTTTTGTTTTTATTACTGAATTTATTCAGTCTATATTTTCTATCAGAAAAAAAACAAAAAATAAGACTACAGAAAAATGACCAAATATTTGCTTGTCTTAAATAAACCCATGCAATTCCCTCTAAAAAAAAAATTAAAAAATCTAGCAATTATTAAGTGTCCCTACTTCACATTATTGTACAATATTTTTTTATATTTCACAATGCTGCTTTTAATATGTTTTATCTACAAAGTTTTAAATTGCACAATACTATTCTCATACAAATCAATATTTTAAAATATTGCTCCTAAATTATTTACATTTTTTTCAATTTCTTTATATGTTGTCAAAATTTTAATTATATGACTAGTAATAATACACAATATCAAATATAGTGTAATAATATAAATAATATATTGAACTTATTTTTAATATTAAAAGGCCAAATGGACTGCACAATATTAAGCATCTAATGACTTGATATTGAAAAATATAACCAATATAATAAATAATTATATTTACTTTTTCTATTGGTATTGCCGTTTTAGCTCAGTTTGTAGAGTGTCCGCCTAGGAACCACAAGGTTCCTGGTTTGTTAACGGCAATTCAGTATATGAGTAGCACAGAGATCTGTGCAGTAAAGTGAGGAGCTGATGCTAACTGTGGCACTCTACCTCAGATGGAAAAAAAAAAAACAATCCTAGTGGTCTAGCACTAGTGAAAAGGGGATAGACTCCTTGCTGTCTGGCTGATACCAACACTAGGCCACCTCGACTTATTAATATTGCACAGTATGAAATATTGTGCAATTTTATTATATTTTGTATTATCTGTATTATTCGGACTATTGTCCTCATCTTTATTGTTATCTGCACAACGTTTCAGCCATTGTGTCTGTTAAGTTTCTGACCACCATCCTTGGCCAGTTGAAAAGGACTTAAAGTAAGTAAGTCCTGAACTATAGAATCCTTTGGTAAGTGAATAAGTCCTGAGTTATGGAATCCTACGTAGTGTCAAAGGTCCAGTGATATAATTCTATGTTCCATCGTCCACGAAGGTTCAAAGCAGGTGTAAGTAGCTAAGATCAGAACAGCCGATATAAATACAATATCAGCAGCAGAGCACTGCCAGTGGTTGGCCAATAGGTTGGTCACGTGGTTATCGGCGAGTCTATAAGTAGACGTGGGCATTTGTCACACGCCTTATATCTAAAATTCTCAACAGTGTCCTCCGGCTGTCTTCAGGTATTTCTTGTCAGACTTGGGAACCTACTTGAACTTGGGAGAAATACCTGAAAAAAGACGGAGGGCACATCAGCCGAAACATTGTGCAGATAACAATAAAGATGAGGACAATAGTCCAAATAATAGAAACTATTAAGCCTCATCTCAAAAATTCAAAGAAATTGTATTATATTATTGCACATTTTTTTAATGTGCATTTTTATTGTATGTATAACTGCACAGGTTTTCATATTGTGCATTATTATTGTACATATTTCTGCAAAAATCTTTCATATTGTGCATTATTATTGTATATATTATTGCACAGATTTTAATATTGTGCATTATTATTGTATATCTTTTTTGCACAGTTTTTCATATTGTGCAATAGTATGGTGTCCTTAAAAAACAAAAAAAATATTATTTATTGTTTTTCACTTTCAAAACCAAAATAAAACCAATCTATTTTGATTCTTTAAAATATTGAGTTTATTATTGTACAGTATTTTTCAAAAATTAAAATCTAAACAAAAAAAAAAAAAAAAGATAAAAATAATTTTAAAAATAGCGAAATCGAAAATCTATCAATTCAACCAATATTATATGACCATGATATTGCACAGTATAAAATATTGTACCATAGTTTTTCAAAATTCATATTATTCGATATTTTAAAATATTGATAAATTCTACACTACAATATAAAATGAAATATAAAAACCCTTCAAACTTCTTTAACGTGATTGTTATTGTTACAATACGGCCATTTAATAATGTACAATAATAATTGATTGTAGGGACCGCTTTAGAAATTGTTAAAACATTGGAATTATTTTCAAATTCATAAACATTTAATTTCTTTTATTCCCATTTCTTTTATATGATTGATCAGCTAATTCTTTTGCTCATCACGGACGGGTGGAACAAAAAATGAAAACGACAGTTAATTTACGATATTTGAATTTATGAATTTTTTTTTTTTTAATATTTTCAAAAATCTCTTTTCTTGAAAACAAATTAAAAGTATCACTATTTCTTTTTTCTCGAGAATTATAAAAATTAAAGGTCCGACAAATAGACAATTAATTTACCATATTTAAAGTTATGAATTTATTTTTAAAAATGCATACACACATACATAAAGCCATATACACACACTATATATTTCAGTTATACATGCATATATGTACATATATATATATATATATGCATAAACCCATATATGAAGCCATCTCTATCTACACGTATATATATATATATATATATATATATATAATTGTGGGCAAAATTTTGATACTACAAAGGAAACGTTAAAGGGGCACTCAAACACTATATATATATATATATATATAGGGGACCTCACTTGGCGTAATGGTTAGCAAGTTAGATTTGCAGACCATTGTTAGTGAGTTCGATTCTTATTGGGTGCCCCATACTTCTAGCCTTGTGTCACATCTAAGCTAAGCTTAGTAAATTACTATATATATATGTGTGTGTGTGTGTGTGTGTGTGTGTATATATATATATATATATATATATATATAGTTGTTGGCATAAACAGGGTGAAGGGGTGGGACAGTGGAATTTTAAATGGTTTATATCCCTACCCTAAATATAAGCATCATAAACCCTGTAATATATACATAAACAATGACTCAAATGACAAACAAATTTAGTCCAGTCAATCTGTCTACCTACCTACCTACCTACCTATATATGTATATATATATATATATATTATAATGGTATATACAGAATATTCTTGTATATTCCTCTATATACCATTATAATAAATTCGCTTGACTTACGTATTGAGCACTTTATATTGTTATGTCGCTATCTTATCATTGTGAAACTTGTATCAACTAACCATTGCGACCAATTTCACTGATAAGTCACCATTTTCATATATAAAATCATATATATATATATATATATATATATGTATGTATATATAAATTGCATATATGAATTATAAGAAAAGAGATTTATAATTTTTTTATGGTATTAACGAATATTTTTGTCAAAATATTTTACTTGTGATTTTTTTTCTTCCTTTTTTTTTTTTTTTTTTTTTAAATTTAAAACAAACTTCTTTAAACAACTGTGCAAAAGAAAAAAAAAGAGAAAAAAATTCACAATCGATTCAATCACTCTTTTTATGAACATCTTTTCATTTTTTTTTTTTTTTCCTCAATCTTGTTAAAAACCCATCGACACCACTCCACAACTTTAAAAATTCTTCTTGTCCAGGGTCATAAACTCAATACAGTTCTAGATTTTATCTTTAAAAGGAAATCAATTTTCATTTCTTTTTTTTTTTTTTTTACTGTTCTTTTCCTCTCCTTGTGGGGCTCTCCTGGCTTTTTTGATTGGCTCTAATGTTCCAAGAAATCCACTTCAAATTGGGCCCATTCCTACCTCTGTTTCCAGAAAGGTATCTCTACCCATTGGGAGGTTATTATTACCATTCCATGGTTTGTCCATTATCTTACATTGTCCACCACCACCACCGCTCCCCCCGCCCACCCCTAAGCATCAGTCCTGTGGCCTTTCATTGATTATTACTTACTGCACACTCAACTCTTCTTATTTCTTTAGTCAAAATTCACTTATACTAAACACAGAGAACACAGAGTCCTTCTATTTCAATATTAAAACTCTTGACTTTACATACCATGGCACACACAACCAAATTGTTTTTGTTAATCTAATTAAACAGACAAATCAATAAAAAAAGACTTAACCCTTTGAACCTGGTTGCCCAATATTTCTGACTGGGTTTTACTCTACACCATAGGCCTGATATTTCTGGCTGGGTTTTACTCTACACCATAGGCCTGATATTTCTGGCTGGGTTTTACTCTATATCATAGGCCTAATATTTCTGGCTGGGTTTTACTCTACACCATAGGCCTGATATTTCTGGCTGGGTTTTACTCTACACCATAGGCCTGATATTTCTGGCTGAGCACTGTTTGTGTTGAGTGACCAGTATTCAGCTGTGTTACAAGTTAAATCTGTTATTGAGAATCCAGGCTTGGTAGGTGGTTTAAATAGCAGGTTGGGCTATGTAGCTGCTTAGTCAAGTTTATTCTCATTGTCTGCTGGTTTTAGTGTGGATATTTTTATCCATATATACCAAACACTTGACAGTCTTCTGGTAGTTTGTACAGAGCTTGTATTTGGTTACTGCCTGTCTTTTTCTTTTTTTTTGTCCGGCGACTGGATGCTAGTCATATTGATTCTGCAAGCACTATTTTACTGAATACTGTGAAACCAATATTTTGACTCAGTCACCTCAAAAGAGATACTGTTAATATAAGGCTTGATTTATCGTCTATTCACAGTCTGTGTATTTGTCCTCAATTAAGATATGAATGCGTTTTATGCTTCATTTTTTGTGAGCTCAAGTACAGGGTATTGGTGGGTCAAAGGGTTAAAAGTTCAAAGGGTTAACAAAAAAAAAAAAAAGGTTGATATCCAAGGATTTAAGACCCAATTTTAAACAAAATCCAGCATTCTATGTTTCTGTTAATCTATTATGAATATATATATATATATATATATATATATATAGGAATTCCATGTCAAATTTTGAGCAAACACAAAACTATCTTTTTGGTACAAATAATGGTCAATATATGTGAAATAATAATAGAAAAAAAATTTAGATTCAGTGCCCATCGGGATATTGATCTTGCTATGAAAAAACCAGAATCATCAAAAACTTAAAATTGCTTGAGTTTAAGACTTTTTGGTAGCATTTTTGAATTCATTGGGCAGAAATGCTCTTATAAAGCAATTTTTAGAAGTAGGGAAGCTCTAGAACTCATTTTACAGACAAAAATAGATTACAAAATGTCGCCATTTTTCGTGACCTCCCCCCTTAAATTTGGAGTGCTAAAAATCAACACAACTCTGCCAATTTTTGGAATTGGAAGCTCAAATTTTGGGGAATGTCTAACTTTAATACAGTCCACATCTGTACAAAATTTCAGAAAAGTTGAAGGGGGTGGCTGACAATTTTCTTTTTTCTGGATGATTTGACATGGAATTGCCCATATATATGTATAATATATATATATATATATCTGAAGAAAATAGAAGATTACAAAAAATCCAACAAAATGTGAGGAAAAGTTATGGAAAAAAAGTGAATAACAAAACACAGACAATTACATTCAATTAATATTTCACCTCTGTGGGTCTTAAAGATCAGAATCTGATCTGTGTTTATTTATTCACTTTTTTCCATAACTTTCCCTCATGTACACACACACACACACACACACACACACACATATATGAGGAAAATGGGGTTGGAATGAGTCCGACAGAATGAGGTAAAATATAAGGAATGAAAGAACAAAACTATTTGTAGTATATTTTGCTGGGGTTTGAATTCTGCTTCTTCAGCTTTTATTGAATTATCAGCTGCAGAAGCAGAGTCCAATACTCCAGCGAAATATACTACACATTTTTGTCTGAGTTTTGTTCTTTCATTCCTTATATTTTACCTCATATATATAGCAAGAAAAAAATAAATATTTTATGATAAATGAGGTCCACAAAATGGTTTGAATTTTGATTTTTATAATTCATTTAGTGCCACACGTGTTTTGTATGTTTGAAATCCTTTTCAAAATTTATATTATGTTTGTATGTATATAAAGTTTGTATAAGAAGATTCAATGGGTGTATGTATTTGTGTGTGTCCTGGTAATTGGTTTGTGTGTGTATATACATACATATACTTCAAACAATTGCATATTGGGCACACCCACATAACCCATTCTCACCTTTTAAAAGAGGAGGAAGCCCCGGTATGCCCAATATGCAAAGTACAATCAAACACATTCTCTTAAAATGTAACAGCCTCAAACACACCCACCAAATATTATCAGACAAAAACCTAAAAGACCTCTTTAAAAATGCAAACCTGAAGACATTTAAATTTTCTAAAAAAAAAAAAAAAAAAAAAGAGCAACATTTTCAACAAAATCTTACAAAACATAACCAAATACTTCCATAAAACCACTACTTTAAAGTCTGAAATCCATGATAACCTTTTCTGGCATTAAATGCCCCACAGAGGTTGATATGCCGTTAAACTAAACTCAAACAACATTCTATATAAAAAAGGAAAGAGAAAGAGAGATAAAACTTAGCACTCTTTCTCCATCAGTTAGCATTCTCTTTATATTTGTTTTGCACCAAATAGATTATAAAAAATAAAGTTCAAACCATTTTCCAGACCTTATTCATCATTATATATATATATATATATATATATATATATATATAAAGTAATAGATAAAAGTGAAAAATAAGAAACATAAGGATGATTTATTAATATTTAAAATATAACGTTTCAATTGTTACATAAATATCAAATATCTATCTATAATTCTATTTTTCAAACACTAATAAATCATTCTTACGTTTCTTATTTTTCAGTTCCCTACATATACATACATGCATATATATATATATATATATATATGACAAGTTTATATATTATGTGTATATTATATATATATGTATGATGAGTATATATTGTGTATATTATATATATATATATATGACAAGTTTATATATTATGTGTATATTATATATATATATATATGATGAGTCTATATATTATGTGTATATTATATATATATATATATATATATATATATTCTTGGTGATGAAGAACATTCCATGTGTAATTTAATCGTAGTGATACAGGTAAACCATATTGAGAGCTCGATGTGCCTTGTGCCAGTGAGTAGATGGACAGAGTTACCTGTTTAATAAATGAAGGAAAAAATCCATTAAATTTTCTTCATTGTAATAATTTATTTCAACTGCATTACTGCAGAATCTTCAAACACGAATAAACACATGGATTTTACATTATATCTGTGTGTTTACTCATGTCTGAAGATTCTGCAGTAATGCAGTTGAAATAAATTATTGCAATGAAGCAAATTTAATGGATTTTTTCCTTCATTTATTAAATATATATTTGGGAAAATAATTTTTGGTTGTTTTAGAAATATGCTTCTAAAATAACCAAAAATTATTTTCCCAAATATATATGGACTCCATAACAACATCATATATATATTGAGAAAATAATTTTTGTTTGTTTTAGATACATGCTTCTGAAATAACCAAAAATTATTTTCTCAAATATATATATATATATATATATATATATATATATATATACATACACTCAGATATATACATATATATATATATATATATATACATACACACAGATATATACATATATATATATATATATATACATATATATATATATATATATATACATACACACACACACACACAATCTATAGACTCATCAGATATAAAGAAGCATACATGGACTCCATAACAACATCATATATATATATATATATATATACACACATACACTCACTCATACATGTATACACACATGCAACACTCATATTACATAGAAGATCTGTTTCTTTGATTTTTTTTTTTTTTTTAAATCCATCTCTAAATATTTTTATTTTTCAATATTATGACCCCTTAATATTAGACTCCCTTTCCCCTGCCTTGAAATATATTTTATAAAAAAAGATTTTAAAAAATAAGCCTAACATTTCCTGTGAACAAAAATCTGATAAATTTAATAAAAGAAAAAAGAAAAAAAATGACTCATTCTTAAAAAGCAATCCATTCCAATTGTGTGAGAAAAAAAAAACTTGATGGGCCCAAGTCAACTGGTCATGGTGAGAAAACATACCGATCAAAATATTTGTGCATCTCCAAAACACAAATGACAAAGTGTACAGTAAACGAAATTGTCCATATTTTCTTCTTCTCTGATGTTAATTTAACCCCTTATCTACCACGTGTTTTTTCGCCCCCAAATTTCATTAACCCTTAACCTACCACTGAAATCCGCAATAGCAATGTCCCCAAATACTATTGCTGTTTTAACCTAACAAAGGTATTACTAAATGAGAAATAACCAAACGGAGGTTGGAAATGAAATGGAATATTTATAACATTAACAAAATACAATACTTGCTAAAATTACAATTACTTGGCTTGAAAAAAGTAAACCACTCCCAGTTTGCATAATACTTCCATATTTATGAGGATTGGGACATACCCATTTATATTCATAGGTAGGGCATATAAGGATTGGGACATACCCATTAATGTTTATAGGTGGGGTATATGAGGATTGGGACATACCCATTAATGTTCATAGGTAGGGCATATAAGGATTGGGACATACCCATTAATGTTCATAGCTAGGGTATATGAGGATTGGGACATACCCATTAATGTTCATAGGTAGGGTATGAAGTAGGGTAGTGGCGTGAAGAAAGGTAAACCATTGCTAGTGGTATAAGACTACTCAGTCAGCATAATACTTCCGTATTTATGAGGATTAGGACAAACCCCATTAATGTTCATAGTTAGGGTATATAACAAGTTCTTAAAACAATGAGTTTCAGAAAAATCAAAATAGAGAAAAAACTGTTAAATTAAATGTATTACAACCTGCACTTATATTGTATAGAATTGACTTTTCTACAAGATGATGTGAATTTTACGACAGTAGTGCCATCTAGTGATGTCTACAGTGGTGGCAGATGTTGGTGTTCATGAAAACAAGTATTTCTGAGATTCAAAATGATTTTTCACCAAGCCCTAGCACCTATATGATTGTCTCAATCCTTATGGCAACCCCAACCCTTTCTATCATATATGTGATAAAGGCAGTGGCTGAGTATCTTAGTGTCCTGGGTAATAAATGTTAAATAGTTAACACTGGGTATGCATCTCGTGATGAAGTTCCAATTGTGGAACTCTTAGGAATATGGAGTACCCCTTCATCTCCATTACTCCCATTTGAAAGGGCTTGCTCTAAGCTGAATAGGACTTTTCAAAATCCATGAAAAAAAATGGATACAAATCTAAATAGCATAGTTGGTTGCAATTACAATGTCCTGGGTGTAAACAAACAATCATTTGAGAATTCCAACCTCATGGGCATTTGGTCTAAACCATTTTCTAAGAGCTGACGATCTCTGGCCTTTTCGGGTGGTCCAGCATTTTGATCGTCGAGTGGTTTTGAGCGCTATGGTAGATAAAAGGTTAAAATAATCCCTGTTGTGTGTAATCCATTCCAATCCCCCTCAGACGTTTGTTTTATTATTTTGTAAATACAAAGTTAGTCGGCGCAGTTATCAGATCCAACCTTACCTGAATATGTAGTTATATATATTTACCAACCCCTCCGCACGAGCAGGATGCGACACAAGGTCAATTTCTTAAGCGGAGTTTAACAGGTTTGAATTCAGAGTTTTCCTTCTCCTAGACCGGTTGCCTAACCAAGGTTAAAGAGCTCAGTCTGCCCTACTATTTATCCATAGCTGGAGGGAGAGTAGGATTCATACCTTTCCCAAGGGTATTAGCGCTAAGTAAAATGCAATTGTCACGTCCAGGATTTGAACTCGTGGCGACGAGTCCATTTCCCATGACTTTAACCATTACACCACACGCTTCATTGAATATGTAGTTATAGTTTGCAGTATGGTATTATTTGAATATTGATCCAGCCATGTATTTTTATTGGAGGGGGGGATATGGTCTTTTTTGCTGGGCCCCATATATTTCCTACATTAACAGATAGGAGTTCAAATTTAAATGAAGAAGACGACAAACAATATGAAAGTACAAACATATATTCAAAAAATACAAAAGTTACAAACTTGATGGCGTTGCAGCCAGACTTATCTGCTGAAATCCATCTTAGTTCTGGTAAAGACTGAATAAAACATCTTGATGCAGGGATGGTTAGCTCTAAAAGGGATGTAAATCAAAAGGTAATGCCAATCCACAGGAATGCACTGATTGGCCCCTTGACTGCCAAGGGCAGATAACCAATCATATTTTTCCAATAGTGGCAGTATCTCATCCTCGTTGCCAAAATTTGTTATAACCCAAAACATTAGAAACAACAAAATTTAATACAAATCAGTTAAATGTGTTTTTAAATTCAACAATATTAGTTTTTTATTTCTCACCGACCATGGTACAGGAGGATTTATATGGTTATGATATTTATTGTCCATATGTGTTTGCTATTCCTGAAGCCGTCTACATAAGACCTCAATTTTTGTACTCTGTTGTGAAGTACTTTATTGTTAGCGCAAACCCTTATTTGGATGTACTAGTATACCAAAATATTCTATGTTCCAGTATACAACACCAACTATGGTACAGGAGGATTTATATGGTTAAGATATTTATTGTACATATGTGTGTGCTATTCATGAAACCATTAACAGTTTAATGTATTTTTAACTCGACGATACTGTTGTGGACTAGCCTATCTTACCTTTTCTTAGAGAGTAAATGAACTGGTCCAAGACTACTGTTTAGAGCAGATCATTATAAGAACCATCTACTTACAACCTCAACTATTAGCACTCTGTTGTGAAGTACTTTATTGTTAGTGCAAAGCCTTATTTAGATGTACTAGTATAATAAAATATTCTATGTTCCAGTATACAACACCAACTATGGTACAGGAGGATTTATATGGTTAAAGCTGTTACTGTCCACACGTGTGTGCTATTCCTGCAGCCATCTTTTTCACTCCTTTCCTGCCTTTTTGATGTTGCCTTTATTACCTTTTCAGTAAAGAATTGTATCATTCATTAGGGAAGATAACTCTTCCCTAACAGACCCTCCCCTTTTTACTTAAGGTCTTTTTCTAAATCACTCCAATGTTAAACCATTTACAATTCATTTGGAAATCACCTCAGCCATTTTTTTTATATCAGGCCTTTTTCAATAAATTATCTTTTAATAAGTTTTTATTTTATATTGTATTTATATTTTAGTTTACAATAATAACAACTAACCTTTTACCCCGGTGTGAAATTATTTCAGTTATTGCTTCTCCCTTTTTTTTCTTTGTCCAACCGACTCACAATATGCCTAGTTTTCTAATTTAAAATTGGTAATTTTTTTTTAACTATCTGGACTGCTACTTTCAAAGAGTATATTCTCACTGACTTCAATCCATAAATAGTTTGATTTAGATCAATGGTTCTCAACCTTTTTTTACCTATTAGACCCCCTTTTAATCCTATTTTACTGTGGTGGACCCCCTCCCCCCATAGCCATTCGATGTTTAAAAATCCCATTGTAATTTTATAGTTAAATACATTTTGCTTGCCTGGGTCCCAAAAAATGTTATATGTTCCCTGGGGGTCCACATGGACCCCGGTTGAGAACCACTCATTTAGATAGATAAATCTCATCAGTATTGCAGTCTTGGAAGACTATATATTTCTCATCCCTCAGAAGTTGACACTGTAACTTCAGATAAATAGACAGATAGAAATACAGACAGATATATATATATATATATATAGCAGGTAAATTGTACAGCCTTTTTCGTAGGTACTTTCTGTATGTTGGCCACCATTTTCTAGTTTTGTGTTTTAAAAAATTCCTTTCACAATTCCTGGAAAGTGTCTGTATATTGTTGCATTTTTTTTTTTTTTTTAATAGATTTTGAGAAAAAGTTTAAGGTGACGAAATTCACGTTTTTATTTGAATGTTTTAAAAGATTATTTTTATTACTGCTGAAAAACCAACATGTTTTTTCTTTTCTTTTTTCATTTCTTTATTTCCATCATTTTCCTCAGCGGTGTATAATTTAAATTTGGTAAGTGAAAAAAATAAAAATAAAAACGCTGGCATTAGTCAATTAGGAATTATCTCCCTTGAACTTAGTCGATTTTATGAAATTCTCTTTTTATTAATTCATTTATTAATCTTTCTTTTCTGTTCTCTTTCTTTTTCTCTCTAAAGAACCTTCTCTCTAAAAACTATACCCTTTCCTTTTCTTTATATTGATGTCCTTCTCTCTATATACACTTGACCGTTTCTTTTTATCATTTCTTCTACATTCGTCTATTCTCTCTTATTGTTCTATAGTTTGTTTTATTCTTTTTTTTATTATCTCCATTGAATTTTCCATCTTCAAATATAAAATTGGCTACCATTTTCTTGTGTACGACACTAAAAAAAAAAAAATAAAAACAACCAGCTCATTCCATGATGACTGTACACTGTAGCCATTAAATAGAAATAGTTACTTGAAACTTTATAATTATTGCATTAGATAAGAATACTTGAGACCATACAACTGTGTGCAATTATTTGTATTAGATAAGATACTGAACCATATAACTGTGTGCAAATTATTTATTAGATAAGAATACTTGATACCATACAACTGTGTGCAAATTATTTGTATTAGATAAGAATACTTGATACCATACAACTGTGTGCAAATTATTTGTATTAGATAAGAATACTTGATACCATACAACTGTGTGCAAATTATTTGTATTAGATAAGAATACTTGATACCATACAACTGTGTGCAAATTATTTGTATTAGATTAGAATACTTGATACCATACAACTGTGTGCAAATATTTGTATTAGATAAGAATACTTGATACCATACAACTGTGTGCAAATTATTTGTATTAGATTAGAATACTTGATACCATACAACTGTGTGCAAATTATTTGTATAGATTAGAATACTTGATACCATACACTGTGTGCAAATTATTTGTATTAGATTAGAATACCATACAACTGTGTGCAAATACTTGATACCATACAACTGTGTGCAAATTATTTGTATTAGATAGATACTTGATACCATACAACTGTGTGCAAATTATTTGTATTAGATATACTTGATACATAAACTGTGTGCAAATTATTTGTATTAGATTAGAATACTTGAACCATACAACTGTGTGCAAATTATTTGTATTAGATTAGATACTTGATACCATACAACTGTGTGCAAATTATTTGTATTAGATTAGAATACTTGATACCATACAACTGTGTGCAAATTATTTGTATTAGATAAGAATACTTGATACCATACAACTGTGTGCAAATTATTTGTATTAGATTAGAATACTTGATACCATACAACTGTGTGCAAATTATTTGTATTAGATAAGAATACTTGATACCATACAACTGTGTGCAAATTATTTGTATTAGTTAAATACTTGATACCATACAACTGTGTGCAAATTATTTGTATTAGATAAGAATACTTGATACCATACAACTGTGTGCAAATTATTTGTATTAGATTAGAATACTTGATACCATACAACTGTGTGCAAATTATTTGTATTAGATTAGAATACTTGATACCATACAACTGTGTGCAAATTATTTGTATTAGATAAGAATACTTGATACCATACAACTGTGTGCAATTATTTGTATTAGATTAGAATATTGATACCATACAACTGTGTGCAAATTATTTGTATTATTAGAATACTTGATACCATACAACTGTGTGCAAATTATTTGTATTAGATAAGAATACTTGATACCATACAACTGTGTGCAATTATTTGTATTAGATTAGAATACTTGATACCATACAACTGTGTGCAAATTATTGTATTAGATAGAATACTTGATACCATACAACTGTGTGCAAATTATTTGTATTAGATTAGAATACTTGATACCATAAACTGTGTTGCAAATTATTTGTATTAGATTAGAATTACTTGATACCATACACTGTGTGCAAATTATTTGTATTAGATAAGAATATTGATACACACTGTGTGCAAATTATTTGTATTAGATTAAAATACTTGATCCATACAACTGTGTGCAAATTATTTGTATTTAGAATACTTTGATACCATACAACTGTGTGCAAATTGATTTACTTGATACCATTACAACTGTGTGCAAATTATTTGTATTAGATACTTGAGCACTTGATACCATACAACTGTGTGCAAATTATTTGTATTAGATTAGAATACTTGATACCATACAACTGTGTGCAAATTATTTGTATTAGATAAGAATACTTGATACCATACAACTGTGTGCAAATTATTTGTATTAGATTAGAATACTTGATACCATACAACTGTGTGCAAATTATTTGTATTAGATAAGAATACTTGATACCATACAACTGTGTGCAAATTATTTGTATTAGATTAGAATACTTGATACCATACAACTGTGTGCAAATTATTTGTATTAGATAAGAATACTTGATACCATACAACTGTGCAAATTATTTGTATTAGATTAGAATACTTGATACCATACAACTGTGTGCAAATTATTTGTAGATTAGAAATCTTGATACTGTGAAATATTTGTATTAGATTAGAATACTTGATACCATACAAGTTGTGTGCAAATTATTTGTATTAGATTAGGAATACTTGATACCATACAACTGTGTGCAAATTATTTGTATTAGATAAGAATACTTGAACCAATACATACTGTGTGCAAATTATTTGTATTAGATTAGAATACTTGATACCATACAACTGTGTGCAATTTATTTGTATTAGATAGAGAATACTGATACCATACAACTGTGTGCAAACCCATACAACTGTGTGCAAATTATTTGTATTAGATAGAATACTTGATACCATACAACTGTGTGCAAATTATTTGTATTAGATTAGAATACTTGATACCATACAACTGGTGCAAATTATTTGTATTAGATAAGAATACTTGATACCATACAACTGTGTGCAATTATTTGTATTAGATTAGAATACTTGATACCATACAACTGTGTGCAAATTATTTGTATTAGATAAGAATACTTGATACCATACAACTGTGTGCAAATTATTTGTATTTTATTTGTATTAGATAGAATACTTGAACCATACAACTGTGTGCAAATTACCTTGATACCATACAACTGTGTGCAAATTATTTGTATTAGATAAGAATACTTGATACCATACAACTGTGTGCAAATTATTTTGTATTAGATTAGAATACTTGATGACATGTGTGCAAATTATTTGTATTAGATAGAATACTTGATACCATACAACTGATTATTTGTATTAGATATACTTGATACCCATACAACTGTGTGCAAATTATTTGTATTAGATTAGAATACTTGATACCATACAACTGTGTGCAAATTAATTTGTATTAGATAAGAATACTTGATACCATACAACTGTGTGCAAATTATTGTATAGATTAGAATACTTGATACCATTACAACTGTGTGCAAATTATTTGTATTAGATAAGAATACTTGATACCATACAACTGTGTGCAAATTATGTTGTATTAGATTAGAATACTTGATTACCATACAACTGTGTGCAAATTATTTGTATTAGATTAGAATACTTGATCCATACAACTGTGTGCAAATTATTTGTATAGATTGAGATACCATACAACTGTGTGCAAATATTTGTATTAGATAAGAATACTGATACCATACAACTGTGTGCAAATTATTTGTATTAGATTAGAATACTTGATACCATACAACTGTGTGCAAATTATTTGTATTAGATAAGAATACTTGATACCATACAACTGTGTGCAAATTATTTGTATTAGATTTAGAATACATACCATACAACTGTGTGCAAATTATTTGTATTAGATAGAATACTTGATTACCATACAACTGTGTGCAAATTATTTGTATTAGATTAGAATACTTGATACCATACAACTGTGTGCAAATTATTTGTATTAGATGATACCAATTACCATACAACTGTGTAATTTGTATTAGATAAGAATACTTGATATACCTATACAGTGTGCAAATTATTTGTATTAGATTAGAATACTTGATACCATACAACTGTGTGCAAATTATTTGTATTAGATTAGAATACTTGATACCATTACAACTGTGTGCAAATTATTGTATTAGATAGAATACTTGATACCATACAACTGTGTGCAAATTATTTGTATTAGATTAGAATACTTGATACCCTTGATACCATACAACTGTGTGCAAATTATTTGTATTAGATTAGAATACTTGATATACCATACTGTGTGCAAATTATTTGTATAGATAGAATACTGATACCATACAACTGTGTGCAAATTATTTGTATTAGATAAGAATACTTGATACCATACAACTGTGTGCAAATTATTTGTATTAGATAAGAATACTTGAGACCATACAACTGTGTGCAAATTATTTGTATTAGATAAGAATACTTGAAACCATACAACTGTGTGCAAATTATTTGTATTAGATAAGAATACTTGATATTATATAACACCTTGGGTCATTTTTTTCACCCACTTTTTAGCTGTGGTGACAACCCTCATAAGAAATAAGAATTCGGCAGATAAGTAACACCAGATAATCAGGATTTACATTTTTGCATTTCATCTTGGACGATTTGGACTCATTTTTAACCATAGGGTTTCAAGATGATGATGGTCGACTTTTAAGGAACACAAGTATTAATATAAAGATAATAATAATAATTGATATCACATATAATAATAATAATAATAATAATAATTTGGTATCTAGTATACTAAAATATTCTATGTTCCAGTATACAACACCAACTATGGTACAGGAGGATTTATATGGTTAAGATATTTATTGTACATATGTGTGTGCTATTCATGAAACCATTAACAGTTTAATGTATTTTTAACTCGACGATACTGTTGTGGACTAGCCTATCTTACCTTTTCTTAGAGAGTAAATGAACTGGTCCAAGACTACTGTTTAGAGCAGTTGGCAGATCATTATAAGAACCATCTACTTACAACCTCAACTATTAGCACTCTGTTGTGAAGTACTTTATTGTTCGTACAAACCCTTATTTGAATGTACCAGTATACCAAAATATTCTGTTCCAGTATACAACACCAACTATGGTACAGGAGGATTTATATGGTTAAAGCCGTTACTGTCCACACATGTGTGCTATTCCTGCAGCCATCTTTTTTGCTCCTTTCCTGCCATTTTGATATTGCCTTTATTACCTTTTCAGTAAATTATAATTATTATAATAATAATAATAATAATAATAATAATAATAATAATTGGTATCAGATATTATAAATAATTGGTAGCACCTATTATAATGATAATAATATATTGATGGCACCTATAATAATAATAGTAATAATTGATAGCACCAATTGTAATACACTTTTTATTGTAGTGGATAACCAAGACCAGATAATTAGGATTTACATTTTTGCATTTCATTAAGATTAAGGAACAAAAGTATTAATATTATTTTAGATAATACAGATAACAACAACCTCTTTTAAAGAAAATAGCAACATTTTTTTATTTTTTTATTTTTTTTTTTATTTTTTCCTCCCCATAATTCTAAGAATGTACATCATTTGCATTAATTGTATGGCCCATTAATTCCCTATCTTCCATCATTCAATAAATTTTAAAATGCAATTTGTTTAGCTGAAAACGATCTCAGGTTATTAGCCTATTTAAAACTTACACAAAGTTAAAAAGCCGTTCGTTTTTTTACTTGCAAAGAGAGTTCATCAAGATTACCTTAATGGCGTTTTTTGGGTTTTGTCATTTTGTTGGGTTTTTATTTTACTTTTTTTTTTAATAAGATTTATTCTAATCAGCAGCAAAGGGTTATGATGACATGGCGATACATACAAAGAAAGAATGAGCGAAGGTGGGAATATGAATGTATGTATTTACAATGCTTATTTTATAAATTCTTATTTGCTGGTTAAAGTGTGTTGCTAAAAATGTAAGAGAAAGTTTTATAGTAGATTGAACTACCTGAAATAGTTTAACATTAAACTTATTTTTAAAAATAATGTGGTAAACAATAACATGTATAAAGTAATAATGACAAAACTGATTGATATACAGAACATTGTAGATATTTATTTAAACAAAATAAGTAAATATTTATAGTTTTATCTTTTGGATTTGTTTCCTGTTTATTTTTTTTATTTATTTATTTTTTTTTAACTAAGATTCGTTTTAATCACCAGTAAAGGGTTATGATGATATGGCAATATGTACAAAGAAAGAATGAACAAAGGTGGGAATATGAATGTATTTAAAATACTTATTTTATAAATTCTTATTTGCTGGTTAAAGTGTATTGCTAATAATATAAGAGAAAGTTTTCTAGTGAATTTGACACTATGAGGGTCAAGTTTAGCTCAGTCTGTAGAGCATCTGCCTAGGAAGCACAGTGTTCCAAGTTCCATATCAGACCTCACCAACTCAGCACATGAGTAGTTCAGTTTGGACCAGTGTAGTAAAATGAGGAGCTGATGGTAGGTGTGGCACTCCACTTCAGACACAAAAACAATCTCCCTGGTCTAGCCCTAGTGAAAAGGGAATAGACTCCCTCGCTGTCTGGCATATATCAATACCACTTACGTATTTCATGAATTCTTACTTGGTTGTTAAACATGTTGCTAATATAAGAGAAAGTTTAGTAGTGTATTGAATTACCTAAAATAATTTAACATTAAACTGAGTTTGAAAATAATGTGGTGAACAATAACACGCATAAAGTAATAATACACATGGTGCAATCATTTCAATGATTTTAACTTATATCTCTTCTCTCTTAAACTTTGGTTGTGTCTGTAATTCAAGGTGTAAATTTTGGCAGACAATTTAGACGTTCTTTCCTTCGGCATCTCAATCTGACCCTGCAGTCCAATCTTGACTGTCCAACTGAGACCTGACTCACTCTGACCCTTGGGGACTCTGACCACCCAACTGACTCTCCTATCTCTCTGTCCTATCCTCAAATTAGCATGCATATATATATATATATATATATATATATAATAATGTTTTCACTGTTTTTATATTTGTTGAAAAATATGTTTTGCTCTATTTTTTGATAATAGAGCTTATATTTATGTCTATTTAAACTCTTCACAATTTGTGAAATTGTGACAAGTTATAAAAAAAAATGTATATATATATATATATATATATATATATATATATATATATATATTATGTGTGTGTGTGTGTGTGTGTGTGTGAAAAAGGGGAAGTGAATCCGACAGTATGTAATATTTTGAAAAAACACAAGTTTATAAATGAATAATGTTTATTTCGCCTATGCTGCAGTGTTTCGATCTGTTTCAGTAGATCTTCATCAGGGCTTTTGTTAGTTTGAGGAAAATAATTTATCACAGAAGATGAAGATCTATTGAAACAGAGTGAAACACTGCAGCACAGGCGAAATAAACATTACTCGTTTATGAACTTGTGTTTTTTCAATTTTTTCACAATATTATATATATATATATATATATATATATAATAAAATTTTAATCTGTAAAATCTTTAACAATATATTTCAAGTAAAAAATAAGATAATAATGAAATAGGATAAAAACTCACAACTCAGAGTTTCACATTATCGATTATCAGGTGAGTTAATATTCAACACATCTGATTTTGTTAGATTCAACTGAACAAATATGTCAACTAACACATATTATAAATCTAGACCAATGTATGTAATGATGTCTACACTCTGTCTAGACCAGTGATTCTCAACGTGGTCCAGCTGGACGATCTGTGATCCATAGAGAGTTCGAAGCCACAAAAATGTTTTAGCCATTTCACAAAAATTTAACAAATTTAGCGCTTCTTATAATGATCCTCCCAGTTGAAAATCTCTATTTAAGCGCATGTCAATGATCGGCGGAAAATGAATTGTCTTGTTTTACTTTAACACGTGTGCTAGCCGCTCGCAGCAACATTCAAGAAAAGTAGGATTGGTCCATGGGAATTTTTTGAATAAAAAATGGTCCATAAGCTGAAAAAGGTTGAGAAGCACTGGTCTAGACTGATATTGGAGAAATCCCCGTAGCGTTGTGGCTAACATGTTAGACTACAATATCGTAGTAAGTAAGGCTGTTTGTGGAAGTGGATATGGCAGTATGAGTTCAAATCTTGGATGAGGCTGTTTGCATTTCACTTCATCTGGTGGAATGTGTGAAAGATAACATTTCACAGCTCGTCTCGATCATGATTTGTTTCGACTTGTGTTGCATAGTCTTTACATAGTATCAAGCATTTGTCATATGCACCATACTAATGTAAATATAAAGTGAAACTACAAAACTATCAATGTCACCTATTTAATATATATATATATATATATATATTAATAAGTCATCCACAGACACATGTTTCGGCATTTCATGCCTCTTCAATGTGGCTAGACACAACTATCTTTGGGTAGGGTCGAACTCAGACTGACCGTATGGTAGCCCAATATCTTATCCCCTCATCCACTGACAGCTGTAGTGGGGACTGGTATTTTTGAACTATTAAGTACATAGGTTTGTTTATGTATTTTACGGTCACTGAGAGATCAAATTTCTGGGGAAACGATCATTGCTTATATGCTGAATTGAGTGTGGTTATGGTGCTAGATAAATATTCATCATTCTGTATAATGCTGGCAGCAATGCAGGATCTGTATTGAGTTACAGCTTGCTTGCTGTCTTGTCTACCAACTCGATGGCAGTTGCAATCTCACTGCAACGGTGAGTGTTGTATTGCTTGTACATTATATACTAGCTCATCTTAGGGTTGATAACATGAAACTCTAAGTTGTAAGTTTTTATCTGATTCTATTCCTGAAATATATTGTAGTATATATATATATATATATATATATATATATCACAGCCTTTTTGTTATACCACAGGGTTTGATTTGGTAATCATACAGGCTTAGGTTGTTTATATTTAAAATGTTGAAACATTTTGATTTTCAGTTTTTTTAAACATCAAATATAAGCATCCTTATCCATACAGTGTCAGCTGTCAACAGATGACCTTGGCACACTTCTCTGCCATTTCAATAAACCATGTTTACAAAACAGGCTGCTGACATCATAATACTTTACATTTGATTTTTTTTTTTTTTTTTTTTTGTAAAAATTTTTGTTCAGTTATTTTTTAAAAAAAACCTATATTGTAGTAAAAGCAGAGCCGGATTTACACATTATATATGGGCTAGAGCCTAGGGGCCCCAAAACTAGAGGACACCCCTTGGATCCCTAATAAAGATATAAGAACGGAGTAGATTTGCTTATTTTCAGACTTAATGGGGTTCCTTTGAATTAATTTGAAAAAAATTTAGATTATTTGGGCCCCTCTAGTTGAAGTGGGTCTTTTAAATTCGATATACATATATATATATATCAGTATACATAATGAAAGGACCTCAAATTCTATCAGCCCAGGGGACCCTTAAGGCCTAAGTCCGGCTCTGTAGTATGAGAGTCTGCTGAAAAGTTCATAGGCTGACTAAGATACTCTCATGGAATGTGACCAAATGTTGTTTATTTTTCAACATTGTCCACCTTGCGGTCCATACACTTCTTCCATTGGTGTTGTAGTACTTGGATTCCATTGCAGATATATATATTACAGTCGTTATACTGAAAGCACTAGTTCCTGCTAAATTACCGAAGTTAAGCAATGATGAGCCTGTTATATACTTAGATGGGTGACCATTAAACAAAAGCATGTACTCTACACAATTGGAGTCCTTTGTTTATCAAAATGATTCAGCATTAAATAACCCAAAAAGGGTTGATATGCCGTAAAGCTAAAAATTATCAGTATTGGTTGGTTGGTTTGTTTTATGGCATATCAACTCTTTTTGGGTTATTTAAAGCTGAATCAAGTCATTTTGAAATCTATTTGATTAATACATGGGACCCTAACAGGTATTATGATCATCATGCTGAAATCAGAAGTTTCTGCTAGATCACTGAAGTTAAGCAGCAATGAGCCTGTTCAATACTTAATTGGGTGACCACTTAAGCAACAGTAGGAACTATAAGAAAGCAAATAATAATGACTTACTTTAGCATTAAATAACCCAAAAACGGTTGATATGCCATAAAACAAAGCAACTAACCATTGCAGATGATGATCACCATCATGTCGTGCTAAGAGCACGGATATCCATGACAATCTCTTGCCAACCATCCCTATCATTCATTGCCCTTGGGAAGTCCTCAGTGCGGCATCCTCTATCAGCACAGGGTGTCCAAGTAGTGCAGCAGCTGTACAGAAGCACTGATACAACTACAGCTTGGAAGAATTGTCGCTTTAACTTGTCAGTGAGATCGGATTTCCATATGACTGATGTTCTGTCTATAGCAGACCATGCTTTCACTATGAGGTTCCTGCTAGATCACTGAAGTTAAGCCTGTTCAATACTTAGATGGGTGACCATTTAAGCAACAGCAGGTGCTGTAAGTAATCTGATATCAAAATGGTTGATAATCTGTTTATAACAGTCCATTGCATATACGACGTCATCATAGGAACTTTTCAGCCCACCCTCGTCGATGTGTTGTACAGTTGATGTTGTCTTGTACATACTTATACGAACGAAAAAAAATGATATGAAAAACCCGTTAACTGATTTTGTAAAAAAAAAAAAAAAAAATGTTAATAAAAAAAAAATAACTATGTAATCTAGAATTAAAAGAAGAGCTCATCAAATCCGTAGGTTGTGAATTCTATTCTGTATATCTGATCGACCAAATATACTTTGATTTTTTTATTTTTATGTTTTAGAAGTGAGAAATTTATACGTTTTATTAGATTGATAAATATCGGTTATTTCCTATAACTCCAACCTAAAAAAGGGGAACCACTCTAAATTAATTTATCTGTTAATTAATCTACCCATTATTTTCCCATTAAACGGACCCTAACCCTGTCTTTTTTTCCCTAGTAGATCAATAAATAAATAAATAATTCATCAGTCAATCAGAGTGGTCCCTTTTTTAGGTTGGAGTTATAGTAAATAACCTAAATATCCTTATATGTTATAACTGTGAAAAATGTACTTGTTTATATATGACTAAAAAAATATGACTAATATAGTATACTATATAACTTGCACTATAGTATGCTTGATAATATATTACATAGTATACTATATACATTATGTTGTGGAGTCCACGTATGCTTCTTTGTCGGTATATGTAATTAGTCTATTTATATGTGTATATATTATATATATATATTATATATATATATATATATATATATATATATATATATATAATATTTATGGGAAAATGATTTTTGAGTTGTTTAGAAGCATGAAAGAAATGAATGAAATAAATTAGAGACTAGATTTTCATTATTTTACCGATATTTCGAGGAGCATACATCCCTCTTTGTCAAGGGTTTGTGTTAGACTCCCCTACAATGTAGCATGCAATATAGCACATAGTATACTATGATATACAATATAGTATATATACTATATATATATAATCATGAAGTCATGCCTATATACTTTTATTTTTTTTATTTTTATGTTTTAGAAGTGAGAAATTTATACGTTTTATTAAATTGATAAATATCTTTATATAAGTGTGAAAAATGTACTTGTTTATATATGACAAAAAATATGACTAATATAGTATACTATATAGCATGAACTATTGTATACTATATTATATACTACATAGTATACTATAATATACTATATGGTATATATCATCGTATAGTATTATCATGATGAAGTCATGCCAAAAGCACAGGTTCCCTTGACTCGATGTCTCATCATACTATATAGTATGTACTATATAATATACTATAAAGCAGTGGTTCCCAATCTATGTGTCACGACACGCTGATGTGTTATGAAATGTCATTAGGTGTGTCACGGGAAGGTATTCAATATTTAAAGTATAAACGAAAATGTTATTTCAACAAAGTCTGGCCTTTAGGAGAAACTAGGAGAAACCGCAATATAGTACAAAAAAACTTCACTGTAGCGTTGCAGGGTGATATGAAAAACGTCTCTGTGAGGATTAGAACTGAAGACCATATCTGTACGCAGAATTTCAATGCAAGACGTTGCTCACTGTTCCAGTAGAGCCTATCTTAGTGCATGAAATACGTCCTATAGGTTGAATCTACACCAACACAGTAGTGTCTAGTATTGTAACACTACATTCACTTTTAAAACTAACTAAACTTGGTAAAATCCTATTTAACCAACAAAAATTCCAGTGATGAAATTGTACTTGCACATTATTTGAAATGAAGTTAACTGTTACTAAAAATAGTTTTTTATGTTATTTTCAAGTTAAAACATGCGGTTGCATTGAAAATAACAATTTTGCTAATTTAATAGAAATAAATAACTATGAATAATAAATATTTTTGTATTCTTTCATTCTTGGATCTATAGAATGTATTCCTTAATTTAATAAAATTTTAAACAGCTCATTGGTGTGTCACCATACAAAAAAGTTTTCTATAGGCTCTTATAAATATATACTACTATAGTTCCTGGCTCAATTATTTACATGGGGTCTGACTGTAGCTCCCTGGGATAGGCCAGTAGTATCTGTTCCTTATCAGAAGTTAAAATAGAATGTATTCCTTTTATGGGTGTGCCGCGAAAATTTTAAACAGCTCATTGGTGTGTCGCTTTACAAAAAATACTGGGAACTACTGCTATAGGCTCTTATAAATATATACTACTATAGTTCCTGGCTCAATTATTTACATGGGGTCTGACTGTAGCTCCCTGGGATAGGCCAGTAGTATCTGTTCCTTATCAGAAGTTAAAATAGAATGTATTCCTTTTATGGGTGTGCCGCGAAAATTTTAAACAGCTCATTGGTGTGTCGCTATACAAAAAATACTGGGAACTACTGCTATAGGCTCTTATAAATATATACTACTATAGTTCCTGGCTCAATTATTTACATGGGGTCTGACTGTAGTTCCCTGGGATAGGCCAGTAGTATCTGTTCCTTATCAGAAGTTAAAATAGAATGTATTCCTTTTATGGGTGTGCCGCAAAAATTTTAAACAGCTCATTGGTGTGTCGCTATACAAAAAATTCTGGGAACCACTGCTATAGAGTAAATATATTTGAGGCATGTAGTGTAATGGTTATTTTCAAAGGAAGTGGACATGGCGGTATGAGTTCAAATCTCAGATGAGGCTGTTTGCATTTCACTTCGTTTGGTGGATTGTGTGAATGATAACGTTTAACAGCTCGTCTCGATCATGATTTGTTTCGACTTGTGTTGCATAGTCTTTACATACTATCAAGCATTTGTCATATACACCGTACTTAGCCAGAAAAGTTGTGTATGTATATATAAATATGTGTGTGTGTGTGTGTGTGTGATGCTTGGACATATGTATCTATTTGCATTAGTGTGTAATTGTAATATGTATAATAATTTACAAGTGTGCATATATCTATATATCTATAGCTATTTACTTAGTCTAGCTTGATTTTGACCCAAGACCTCAAGCATGGGACACTCAGTGTGGATCAAAGTCACTACTGTGTAATAATGATATGCAAGTCTGGCTTGCTAACCATTACCCCATGATAAGGTTCCCAAAAATATATATCTATATGAATGAATATGAATGAATATATATGTATGTATGTATATATATATATATATATATATATATATATATATATATATATATATATATATATAGTCTGCGTGTATTTAGGAACATTATAAATATATTTTGATATTGTTTAGATTTAAAAAAGAAAAAAAAAAACATCTTCATGAACTGAATTTTTTATTTTCAATTTATTTTATAATTCTTAGTTTCTCATAATTTCATACTTTCTCATCCTTCATTTATTTCGTGTAATTTTTGGCTAATATCAGGTTGTCCTGAAAGTAATGCCTGCAAGATCCTCACTCCTTCAGTTAACATGAGAAATATGCAACGATACAAAACCAGTCAATAGAGCATTTGCCGCAGAACCCAAAAGGTTCTTAATTTGATACTGGCCCTCACCAACTCAGCATATGAGAAATAAGCAACAATACAAATACAGTCAGTGGAGCATTAACTCACAAGGTTCTGAGTTCAAACACAGTGTATAAATAGCACAGCTTGGATCTGTGCAGTAAAGTGGAGAGCTGATGGTAGGTGTGGCACTTCACCTCACATGCAAAAACAATTTCCCTGGTCTAACACTCAAACCTCATCTGAAAAATTCAGACATACGACATATTGTTTAGTTATTAAGAAACTGTCATGGGGGACCACCAAAAAACTTTCCGTTTTAATTTTCCGACCGTTGAGCAAGTTCAGTCAAAAACTTATCATTGTTATTTTAACTAAATCGAGATTATAAACATATAATGAAATAAACTGAAAATTCATTTAGAAGTTTGTTTTTTGTGTTTGTTTTTTTTCTTCTTAAATTAAACGACAGCATTAATGTTGTATATATCTAAAGTTGTTGCATAGTGATTCAGTTATACACTTTTTTTTTTTTTTACCTCCACCTCAGATGCAAACAATGAATGTCCCACACTAGTGAAAAGAGGATAGACTCCCTCACTGTCTGGCTGATACTGACTTTAGGCCACCCTGATAATTTTATTTATATATATATTTAGATACATACATACAGTATATTATTTGAAAATCTTTGATTCAATCTTTTTAAAAAATCGTGTTTACCACAAGAACTACAATAAAAAAATAAAATAAGAAATAAATATTAATAATGGTATATAATAAGTTTTATACAGAGGTTTCCTGAGACATTAAAACCATTTCAAGGGGTCCACAAGAGTAAAAAGGTTGGGAAACATTAATCTAATATCCCAGCCTTCTTTTTATAAAATTTTCTTTGGCTTTTTAAATGTTTTTACTCATCTTCAATCTTAATCATATCAATCACATTTTAAAGAGAAAAAAATGTTTTGACCAGGCATTACTTTCAGTACAACCTTTATATTACCCTTGTCTTCGTCATCACTATCATTGGACATAGCAGCAATTTGCTCCTAGTTTCTAGCCAACTAACTGTGAACGTACCCACTCGGTTCTTCTGTTTCTGTGTCAGTGAGAAGTCCCTGTTGAGATACTGTGCTCGACAAAAAAGAGCACAGGGAGGATTGGATACAAGCCTTTTTTGATGGCATTTATAAAAGTAGATAGTGTAATATATCTGACAGCATGGCTTTACCTCAGAAGTTCAAGGCAGTACACGTTAATGTATCATGTAGTTCAATGAAATCAAGACCTGTGACCAGGTCCCTAGTATCTAAGTATATGTGTGATTGAGTATTTTTTTATGATTAATTGCTTGTAAAAGAGGACAATTGACTGGAGAGATTGGACATTTGGTCATTTGGGTGGTCAGCTATTGACCAAAGCAGACAGAAATGTGAGAGATTTTACTTGGTATCTGACTGACCGGACTGCAGCCGGATGATTTGACTGAAGAAGAAACTTTACCCCTCGTTTGACTTCTTATTCTCTATAACTAATATTCTAAACTAGCAGAACCTGTGGATATACCACAGTATGATAATTTGATTATTACAATGTTTGATATGTTTACTTAAGAGCTATTGCGAAGTAGTTCAATATGTAAAAAGTATGATAATCTTAATTTTTTTAATTTTTTTTATCACTGTATGATAATTTAATTATTTCAATATTTGATACATTTACTTTAGAGCTATTGCTAAATAGTTCAATATGTAAATGTATAATAATCTTGACTAGCAGAACCTGTGGATATACCACAGTATGATAATTTAATTATTACAACGTTTGATATGTTTACTTAAGAGCTATTGCTAAATAGTTCAATATGTAAAAAGTATGATAATCTTGATTTTTTTTATATATCACTGTATGATAATTTAATTATTTCAATATTTGATACATTTACTTTAGAGCTATTGCTAAATAGTTCAATGTGTAAAAAGTATAATAATCTTGATATAACACTCTCTCTCTCAATCTTTTTTTTTTCTTTCTTTATTTCTTTCCTTCTTTTTATTATGTTCGATTGAATAAGTATGTAATACCATGTTTGGTGTAAACAAACCAGTAAATAAACAATAAAAACAAAGAAATACAAATAATTATCCTAACTAGCAGGACCTGTGGATGTACCACAGTATCTTGACATACTCCATTTAAAAATTTTATTAAATAAGTCATCAATCATAATACAAAGAATTTGCACACATTTATATGGTTTCAAGTATTCCTATCTAATATAAATAATTTTTAAACTTATCTATTTGACCCATAGATAGGATTCTTAAGGTACAACCACTTCAGGGGTGGACCTGGGAGTAATGACAACAAAAGAATAACTCCACACTCCCTAGTAGCAGAGGATCCAATTGTATTCCTTGAAATTATAGATAGAACAAGAGTGTAGTTCCTTGTAGGAGAAAATCCAGTTGTATTCCTTGAAATCCTAGGTAGAACAAGAATGTAACTCCTTATAACAAAAAATCCAGTTGTATTCCTTGAAATCCTAGGTAGAACAAGAGTGTAGCTCCTTGTAGCAGAAAATCCAGTTATATTCTAGGACAGTTGCAAAAGATCTTAAATGATGAAAAGCTTTTCTGGGCTCGTTTCTGATTGGCCCATTTTTAAAGGAAATACCTGCTGCTGTTATTTGAAAAAGGCCATAAATATAAGTGGGAATCTTATGTACATCTTATACCAATACTAGTCCAACACCTCTCAAGTTACAGAATGTTCTAGAAAGAGATAATGCCTATCATTTTACTTACCTTGTATATAATTCAAAATTGTACCAATTGTTCTTTTATATATTTGTTATAATCACTTGTCTGTCCCCGCCCCGCCCCCCAACAAGTGAGAAAATTTACTTATATTAGTCTTATTGCTTTACCGGCCAAATATAGTGCGTCTTGTGAATTCCGTATATAAGCAACCAGGAGCAACTCGGAGCGGAAGTTCCGTTGCACATCAAAGTCTCCGACCCCGAATCTATAGTCATCTTTCAGGTTATTTCACATCTAGACGTAAAGTGGTTCGTTTATTAAAAAAAAAAAAAGCTTTCTTGTTTTTAGTTGTTTTTTTTTTGTTATTAGTATTTTTGTTTTACAAATGCGTGTTTTATGTCTGTGACAATATAAAGGAATAATATATATATATATATATATATATATATATTGGAGAAATGAAAATTAAGTGCTTGATTACAGGTGTAAAAGCTATATTCATTTATTATAGTGTACAATACATTTAAGGTGCAATTGTTACCATTGGTTTCAAAGCAGCTTATT
>CM042174.1:47793992-47801492 GCA_023376005.1 Doryteuthis pealeii | reverse complement strand
TCTATCTATCTATCTATTATCTATCTTGTTCCTTATCTATCTATCTATCTATCTATCTATCATGTTCCTTATCTATCTATCTATCTATCATGTTCCTTATCTATCTATCTATCATGTTCCTTATCTATCTATCTATCTATCTATCTATCATATCTATCTATCTATCTATCTATCTATCTATCTATCATGTTCCTTATCTATCTATCTATCTATCTATCATGTTCCTTTATCTATCTATCTATCTATAATGTTCCTTTATCTATCTATCTCAGCGTGTTCCTTTATCTATCTATCTATCTATCTATCTAAGCATGTTCCTTATCTGTCTATCTATCTATCTATCTATCTATCTATCAATAATATCTGTTTTCATCAAAATTTTCACTTTTTAATTTGGTTGGTCTTCACTGGAAAATATGAATTGAGGTTTTTGTGTTCTTACTGGAAACTCCAATACTGAGTATCTTTTGAGGTTGTAATTTGCTAAATATCTTTCACTGTTTCATTTTGTAAACAAAAGAATTGACACATTGATAAAATTGTTTTCTAATTTGTAAATCCCTATTTATTACCTACTATGCTGAGGTGCAGTCGGCATATTATACTGCCTCAACCGACATATTATACTGCCTCAACCGACAGAGCAGTCTTAGCCCTATGAAGGGGGGCAGTAAGCGTACTCTACAGCCCCAGATGATAGTGCTGTTTACATGGATGCTTAAATAATATATATATAAAGCTTTCTAGCTTAACTTTAAAAGGTAATTTGGATTTTTTATGGAGGACTCAGACGGTAGAGCGTTCAGCTAGAAACCAAAACGTTCCTAGTTCAATACTGGCCCTCGCCAATTCAACAAATGAGTAGCACAGGGATCTGTGTGGTAAAGTAAGTGCTGTGGTAGGTGTGGTGCTCCACCTCAGACGCAAAAACAATCTCCTTGGTCTAGCGCTAATGAAAACGGGATAGAGTCCCATGCTGATTGGCTAATACCGACTTTAGGCCACCCCAACGACTTTACTTTATATATATATATATATATATATATATATATATATGTGTGTGTGTGTGTGTGTGTTGAATAAAATAGATATAGACGTTTTTAACCCATTTGACCGAATCAGCAAACGAAAGTCAACTATGATCTGTAAAATACTGTAAATAATTACTTACATATTATATTTTTTTTACTTACATTCACTTTGAAAAAGGCCGCTAATCAGCAAAGGGTTAAGATGATATGGCAATGTGATATATAGTAAACAAATAAAAATTATGTGTGTGTGGGTGGGGGGGGGTGAATGAAGATGAGAATATTGAAAATATATATACCTATTATTATACTAAAGTTGAGTTAATCAATAAAGGCTTTTTTACTGTTTAGTTTAATGACACGAAAATTATACTAAATTATTCCTTACTTTTACGATTGAATTATGTTTGAAAAATTATTTTTCAATTGGTTCTGATTAGTCATAATTTGCAATTAATTAAAAAATCGACCAATCTCTTACTTTACTCTCTGTCTATCACTTTCTTTCCCTCTATGTATCTCTTGATTACCTCTTCGTTATATAATGTTAGTTTCTCTGGAGAGTAGAGAGAATTTGAAATGTATTTCCATGTTAAATTTCACAACCAGTAGCTTTAACCTGTAGCTTAAATTAGGTCAAACATTTCATTTCTTAGAAAGCTAACAAAATGATTTTAAGGTTTCATCCGACCGTATTTTTATTTTATTCACTTTGCTAACGCCTTTTTCCCTAATCTCAATTATCTACCCAGAGCTGAATGGGTGACTCAAATGGGTCACGTTTTGTCTAGTATATATATATATATATGAGTCCAGGAGTGATTTGGGTGTTAAGATTCAACAAGATACTTATTGGCCTTGGATCTGAAGAACTCAAGGTTGCATACTGTCAGAAAGGGAGTGTGTTCCACATTGCGGCTGTCCTTGGGAAGAATCTCTTTTCGTAAAATCGGATCAATGTTCGAGTGATACCATACTGCAATAGCACCTGTAGAAAATAAGAACTAAGTTACAATCGACCAAGATTTTTAGATACCAGTTAAAATTTTGGTTTAAAATATTTTACTATAGAAAATGTTGGGAATATTTTCTGCAATTACAGTAATATGAAAAAATGGTAGTGTTTAAATAGTTTTTGGGGGTTTTTTTTGCTATTATTTTGTTAATTCTTTAGATGAGTATCTTTATTTTTGTTGTTTGTATCAGTATTTTTATCATGTGTTGGGAGGGGGGGGGGGGTCTTTTTCAAATATGCATTATGTTATATCTTTTCTTTTTTTCTTTCTTTTTTTTTCTTTCTTTTTTTTTCTTTTTTTTTTTTTTTTTTTCTTTTTTTTTTAATTGGTTTTATCATTTTCTTTTCTTTTTTTGGAACTAGCAAGAATATGCGCCCCCCGGGCATAACGAAATTAGACAAGTTATGTAGTTACACCACATATTCTGCACTTCTTATTTCGATACCAGCCCTCGCCAACTCAGCGTATGAGTAGCACTCTGACACAAAAACAATTTCCTTGGTCTAGCGCTAGTGAAAAGGAATAGACTCCCTTGCTGATTGGCTGATACCGACTTTAGACCACCCCAACAACTTTACTTTTACAGTAACATGAAAAATGTAGTGTTTAAATATATATATATATTTTTTTTTTTTTGCTATTATTTTGTAAATTCTTTAGCTGAGTATCTTTATTTTGGTTGTTTGTATAAATATTTTATCATGTGTTTTGGGGGGATCTTTTTCAAGTATACATTGTAGTATATCTTCTTTTTTTTTTTTTTTTTTTTCTTTTTTTTTATCTAATTGGTTTTATCATTTTCTTTATTGGAACTAGCAAGAATATGCACCCCCCGGGCATAAGTTTTAATGTAATGGAATATATTAAATCAGAAAGACTAACAACATCAAATAAAAACACATTAAAGATGCTGGTATGGTTCTCTGGTTATGCCAAGGTTGTCATAGTTTTTAAAGACAAACACAAGACACATAGATTTTGGGATCACATAGATACATTAACATTGAATTGGTCAACAAGCAGTCAATAGGAAAATACCTTACATTGAGCTACTGAAAACTGACAAACAAAACATGATAATCAATCAGTACAATAATATAAAAACAATAAGACAATGACTTTTATAAATCCTTCACCAGAGGGCGACTCCTAGTGATGTTTCTATACAAAATTATATTATTATATATATAATTAACATTTAAGCTTATTCTTCTTGAGAAATCATAGTTATTGGGACAAGCACAAACTCAAACCCGCGCTATTATTAAAGTTGCAATTATACTTACCTGATGTAGGGATTTTCGGGCCCTATGTCATGTGTCCAGTGACTTTAGCCACCGGACCGGTAATGTAATTAATGTACCACCCTTGAGGGCAAATGCCAAGGGGATCCATGCATTTTTTGTGCCCACCATCCCATGAGCGTCGGTTCGTGGGTGGTCCCACATTAATAGGACCTTGTGCCTGACCTGCATAAGAGGGATGCGTGGTAAATACTTTATTAAACTTGCATTTTGGATTGAGCATTGGTTTGTCTTTAACTTAGTTCAACATCGTTAAGATGCTCTAACAGAATTCTTGCTACAAGGTGCCATTTTTGCTGCATCACATAACATACATAGAAAAATCTGATACTAATATAGATACAATTCATTTCTGTAAGGAGTACTTCTGTAAAAAGTACTTACTTCTATTAGGAGTACTTACTTCTGTAAGGAGTACTTTCTTCTACGAGAAGTACTTACTTCTGTGAGAAGTACTTACTTCTGTAAGGAGTACTTCTTCTACGAGAAGTACTTACTTCTGTAAGGAGTACTTTCTTCTACGAGAAGTACTTACTTCTGTAAGGAGTACTTATTTCTGTAAGGAGTACTTTACAAAAATAAAAACTTAAAAAGGCCTTTTTGCAAAGTGGTGACATTCAAATACTATTTTTTCTCAAAATATAAAAAATATACCTCAAGAGATATTGTAATTACTGGTCCATAAGATGTTACTTTTATCTATTTTTCTATTAAAAACACAGGGGTCATCCAAAGGTCACCTAAGAATTTAGAAATTAAATCTTTAAAAAAAACAAAAATGGACGTTTTGAATTTATTTTATAATTACAATAAGATGATGTCTATTTTTCACATTTTCTTTTCATTTAAAAATCCTTATAAATAGTGTAAAAAAAAATCTCTGGGCAGGAGGGATACAAACCTAAGCTCCTGTTACTGGAACAGTCCATTAAATTGGGGAGGGGGGATAACTGGTTACACCAGAGGATCAAATCCAACCCTTAAATAATGCTAATATTGTCGCATACTCATTAATGCTATTTGCATTATTTTGAGGCAGGAGGGGATACAAACCTGTGCTCCTACTATTGGAACAGTCCATTATATTTGGGGGAGGGAGGATAACTGGATAAACCTGAGGATCAGTGCAAATTGTGTCTGATGATTAAGTCCATTTTGGGCAGGAGGGGATACAAACCTTGCTCCTGCTATTGGAACAGTCTATTATATTGACGAGGGAGGTTAATTGGTCATACCAGTTACAATAAATAATAGTTAACAATTGGTAAACTATTTAATTTTAAAATCTGAAGAAATCTAAAGGTGACTTTTAGGAAACCCTGTATAGAAATGCATGCAGTGTGGTATTATAGATAGGAGAACAATCACCAAAGGTTTGATCTGCACTGTTAGATACAAGTTATTATATGTGTAGTAGTAGTAGTAAAACATAAAATACAATGTATATGTAGGTAATGTGAGGATATTGGTACTTATTGTTTATTGGTAAAAAAAAAAATTCTTTTTGATAATTTTTTTTCTTTTAATATACTTTTTTTTTTTTTTTTTTTTTTTTTTTTTTGAGTCAAAAAGGAGTCAGAAAATAAAACGGTCAAAAATTATTGAAAGATACAAAAAATATAAAATGGCCTTGACTAATATTTTATTTGTATTTCTTCCATCTTAACTTCTTTTTAGTTCCTTTTTTTGTCAAAAACTTAATCAGACTATCGGTCTTTTGGCTGTTGGGTCAATGGTGTGGATTAAAAATAAAGAATAATTTCAAGGAAAGATTTGAACCCAAAACCCTTTTATCATGGGAAACCTTCCTATGTACAGCAGTTGCTCTACTTAGTGAGATACAACATCTTTCTTTGGCAGAGGATCAAATCCTACTCTTAAACACATTCTCTATTTCTCCCCAGATTATTGGATCTATATCAGAAATAAAGTATAAGTTGTAGGCAAGATTTGAACCTAAAACTCTTTTATCATGGGAGACCTGACTATGTACAGCAGCTACTCTACTTATTGAGCTACAAGAGCTTTTTATGTTCAGCAGAAGATCAAATCCAACCCTTAAACTCTTTATTTCTCACCAGATTACAGGACGCCATTTTTTTTTTAATGTACACTCATAGTAATATAAATTTGATTTTTATTCCATGGCCTTCTTGATAACTTTCAAAAAATATTTGTTTTATTCTTTTTTTTTTTTTTAAATTCTATATTATTTTTTTTTAATCTAATTTTTTTTTTTAGAATTTCCTCTACGTGCCTTTCTTGATTTTTTTCCTCTTAACCCCAAACTCTCCCTTTAAAAAAAACACAACCTTATATCCAAACTCTATCCCTTTTGTTGTTTTTTTGTTGTTGTTCTTTTTTTTTTCTTTTTTGGAGGGGGGTCCCCGTTGTGCAGTAATTCCCCAAACATTCACACACCCGTTTTCTTGAAGAATACACACACTGCATTTTCTGTCCATTCTTTGTCTTCAAAAATATATTTAAGAAAAAAAATCACAAAGTTGAAAAAAAAAAAAAAAAAAAATCATATTCTTTCTTAGAGGGTTTTTCACTAATCAGAAAATAAAATGGAAACAAAAAAAGAAAAACTTGAAAATAGATTATTAAAATATGTTGTTATAACCACTTTGTCTGCAGGTTTATATTTTAATGAAAATTAAGCAATATATATGTATATATAAAAGCTTTAAAAAAACTGAGTATTCCTTAAGTCACCGATCAATTGATTTATTGTGTTTATGGATGTTCAGAAGGGCCATAATTGTGGTCCTTTGTTCTAAAAAGGTTTTTTTTTTCATTGTATTTTTTCGGGGAATAGCCAACTAAAGGAATACATTTGATTATATTGATTCAGAGCTTAAATCGTCGAATTATAATTATTTTAACGTAGACAAAGAAAAAGTCTACGCAAAAAAAGAAAAAAAAAATCAGCTATTAACTATCATCCATTTTGTTTTTTGAATTTTTTTTTTTTTTTTTTTTCTCAGAGAAAAAAAAAAATTAATTTTTCCCAAAAGAAAACAAAAAAAAAAAACACTTCCACAAATACCCCCCCACTGGAAATATCCTTATAAACATTGTATTTTATTTTAACATCAAATTGCTTGGAGAAAATCATTTTTCAGGGTTGCAATATTATTTTTGCAGAATGACTCAAAATTCATTTAGCAGAAATAAAAAAAAGAATTTTTCTAAATTCAAACCTTCTGAAATTATTATTACAGATATATTATTACAACATCATTTTTAAAAGTTATTTCTTAAAAAAAAAAAAAATAAAATGTAAGCGTTTTACTAACTAAAACCAAATATTTTCGAAGTTATCTCCCTTGAATTTGCGTCTGAAAAATTAAAAAGTTGGTATTAATTATATATTCAATATACAAGGTGGTCCAAAAGTCTTGTCATCCCTACATATTGTTTTAATTTTCACTATTTTTTGCTTCAACAATATAATATATAAGTTATGTATTTATTTTACCTAAATGATTTTTTTAAATTGAATTATTTTCTAGAATTGGGTTGTATTATATAATTATTTTACCTGAAAAAATATATAGGGATAAAAAAGACTTTCAGACCACGCTGTACATTAATATACTGGGACTTCTGAAAGTTTTGTCAGCCCGCCATATTGTTTTAATTTTCATTATTTTTTGTCTTAATAATATGATATACACGTTATGTAATCATTTTACAAAAAAAAAAAAGATATGTAGGGGTGACAAGACTTTTGGACCACCCTATACTATAAAAAAATTATTACTAATAAAATTTATTACTAATACTATAAGAATGTTTTAATATTTGCTTATTTGGACTTGATTAAAGAATAAGGTAATTTTTTATCATTAAAGTATCATTGGGATTATGGTAAAAATTAATTTTTAAAACAATTTCTACAACTGATAAAAAATAAATATATAAAAATACTTAATTCTTAAAATTCTATATTTACCTCAAATTTTTTGTGTTTATTTATTTCCAGATTATTCTTTAAAAAAAACATTTTTCTTTTCTTTTTTTTTTTTTTTTTTTTTTGGTTTCTTACACATGAATTTGGGTCTTTCTGTAAATAAAATTGGCTATTTTTTGAATATGTGTGTTAAAAAAAAAAAAAAAAAAAAAAAACTAATGTAGATTTCT
>CM042174.1:47746492-47788992 GCA_023376005.1 Doryteuthis pealeii | reverse complement strand
TTTGTTTTAGGTATTTATCAAATGATGAATTTATTTCGGCCTGTTGGCCTCGTCAAATTTTACTGTAAAATGAACAGTCAAAATGAACACTGGTTCTGTTCCTTTTACAGTCAAATCTGACGAGGCCAACAGGCTGAAATAAATTTTAAAATAAAATGAATACCTAAAAGTAAGTGTAAATATAGATATACAACATATATATTGTTTCCTAACCTCTTGGCATGAAATAACCCTAGACGGGTTGGGTTGATATGCCGTTAAAATCCAACCAACCAAGTTTCACAAACCAATTGTGAAGCACATCGAAATTTAAAATTAAAAAAGAAATCTTTAGAGCTGAAGAAAGGAAAAAACAAAGGGAAGAAAATAACTTCTGATGAATGTTGACAGTGAGTTCTCAGCTGAGGTCTACAATCCGCCCCACCCCACACACACACTCACACCACCACCACCACACTGTTTCTAGGCTCACTCATCAACAACACCCCCACACACCCCACCCACTACACATCAACCCCCCACCCCCTTTTCCACAACCAGTGCACATGTATATCCCACGAGTTATTGAAAAATTCCTACTGTGTGTAATTGCATTGATCAGTTTTGTACTGGCTATGTCAGGGTTAATATCATTATTATTATTATTATTAAATATTATTATTATTATTATTATTAAAAACATTCCACCAAGAAAATCTGGACTTGTGTTTTTTTCTTATTCATATATATGGTTGGCATCCTTCCGTCTACAAGAGACGATGGAGTAGTGTCAAGGTTTTTTTATTTATTTATTTTTTTTGTTAACTTGAACTACATAGCCTGCGCAGGTTCATATGGGGGATGAGCTTTTGCCCATGCAGCACTGTGACCCAAAGGAAAGGTAAGGGACCAATGCAGTTTGGCAACAGTAGTATCGCAGGAGTTGATGGGTAGCACTGGATTTCAGCATCACACCACCTTAGGGACTCGGCTCCTGATTTATTTTCGGGGTTTACTCCCCTAATTTATATATATATATATATATATATATATATATATATATACAGGGTGCCACATAAGTAATGCCCTTTTTAATTTCATCTTATGGAATAAGAGTTAGGGAATGGTTAAATGAAAATTTTGAAGGTAGATGGATAGGACGAAGAGGACCAATTGAATGTTCACCAGACCTAACACCACCGGACTTTCTTTTTGTGGGGTGTATTGAATGATCAGGTTTACAATCTTAAGCCGAAAACAATTCCAGAATTAAAGAATGCAATTTCAGATAAATTTCATGAAATTACCGTTGAATGTGTCAAAAAGTTTGTAAAAGTGTTGCTGGTAGAGTCCAGAATTGTATGGAACATGAAGGAGAACATTTTGAACATCTCAAATAAATAACTAAATTCTAAAACTTTATATCTTTTGTAACTTTTTCTTTCTTAAATTTGGTTTGATTTCATTTGTATTGAACATTATTAAACCGAATAAGCATTATATCAATTTTGTTAATATATTATATTAATCCATTAACCTGTGGGAATACATTCATGTTCGAAACAAATAAAGGATAATCAAAAAGGCTTTAATTTTTGTTCCACTTAAACAAAGGGCGTTTACTGATGCCGCACCCTTATATATATATATATATATATATATATATGTGTGTGTGTGTGTGTGTGTGTGTGTGTGTTGTTGCAGCCCTGTTTTTTTTTGGGGGGGGGTGTTTTTTAATCATCATAGGTGCCAGTAACATTTGAAACTTTATCCTTGTGTTTTCTCAGATAACTCAACAGGCCAACCCTGGAGAGACATATTCTTCCACATAAACTACATGTTGGAACTTCTCCACTTTGAATGTTGCTGGGCTGAAAATTACCCTTTCTAATAGCCCATTTCAATTTTTGGTGTTTAATTCAGTGGGACCCAAATTCTTCCACAGACCGGTAGATGGTGTGTCTCTCTCTCTCTCTCTATTCTATATATATATATATATATATATAAAATCAAATAAATTAAAAAACTTTTAGGTATTCATCAAATGATAAATTTATTTCTGCCTGTTGACCTCATCAGATTTGACTGTAAAGTGAATAATGTTTTTGTTCATATTACAGTCAAATCTGATGAGGCCAACAGGGCGAAATAAATTTATACTTTGATGAATAATCAAAAGTTTTTTCATTTTTTTATGTTGTAATTTGTCTTTCAAGGGTTTAGCTCAGTTGGTAGAGCATTCTTCAAGGAATTGCAAGGTTCCGGGTTCAATACCACTCCTCAGCACATGAATAACACAGGTAATCTGATCTGCACGGTAAAGCAGCATTTGATGGTAGGTATGACACTCCATGATGGCAAAAACAATCTCCCTGGTCTAGCGCTAGTGAAAAGGGAATAGACTCCCTTGCTGTCCAACCAATACAGACAATAGGCCATTCCACCGATTTTACTTACTTTTATTATTAAAACAATTCCACCATGAAATTTTGGACTTACATTTTTTCTTCTTCATATTTTGTGATGATGTAATTTTTCTTGTTCATTTTTTAATGTTTTATCTATCTATCTATCTATATATCTATATATGTGTGTGTGTGCAAATATGAGCATATATATATATATGAATATATATATACAAAGGTGTGTTAAATTTTATTTTGTTTAGGACAGGTATAATTACCAACACAGGAACATGTATCATACATCAAAATGAAACTGGTCCTCTGTGGATCACATCCCTACTTCTCCACATAGGAGTGTCAAAAAGTAATGCCATTTTGTTTAGGACAGGTATAATTACCAACAAAGGAACATGTATCATACATCAAAATGAAGCTGGTCTTCTGTGGATCACATCCCTACTTCTGCACATAGTCACCATTTGTCTCAATAGCAATGTTCCACCTTCAAATGAGAACATGTATCCCTGTTCCATAAAATTCTGTTGACTGTTCTTTAAGCCACTTCTTCACTACAGATTCACTTCCTTGTCACTGGAATAATGTTTGCCTCAGACTATCATCTCTTCGACCCCATAAAAGAATATGCTAAATGGATAAAATAGATATGACTAACACGTGTTTCGGCCAGGAGTTAGTTCATGTATACACGTTTTCAACTTATTATTATTTTAAATATATAATATTATGATAATAGAAACCTTCTAAATCTTTAAGTACACAAAGAATAATGGCGTTCGAATGTGTGGTGTACTCTTTCTTTGCCATTACTCACAGATTGACTCTGGCTCGGAGTTGTTGTACCTGTAACGGTACCATATATGTATTAAATTTCTTCTTTTCCTTTCTTTCTTCCTTCTTTTTTTCTCTTTTCCTTTCTCTCTTCTTTTTTTTTTCTTATCTTTCCTTTTTTTTCGCTTTCCCTTTCTTTCTTTGAATATGTTTTTATATATATATATATATATATATATATATGTGTGTGTGTGTGTGTGTATGTGAATATGTTATATATATATATGTATATATATATATATATATATATAATCTGTGTGTGTATGTGAATATGTTATATATATATGTGTGTGTGTGTGTGTGAATATGTTATATATATATGTGTGTGTGTGTATGTGAATATGTTATATATATATGTGTGTGTGTGTGTATGTGATATGTTATATATAGTGGTGTATATATATATATATATATGTATGTATGTATACATATATATATATGTGTATGCGAATCAATATGAATATTTACAATGTCTCCTTTAAATTTCTTTTTCAGCAAGTCCCAATTTCTCATCATAATATTAAATGATATATCTGCTTTAGATGTTGCCCTAAACTCGACAAAGATCATTCTGAAACCTTTGAAATGCCGCAAGAAAAACATGGACATGATGCAATCAGCCATGTCAGACTGGCATCACAACTTCAGAAAAGGTTCGTTGGTTAGTTTAATGGCATATCAACCCTTGTGGGCTATTTAATGCCAAATCTTGTTATTTTATATATAGGATTTAAGAACTAATTTTCATTAACTTCATATATATTAACTCTTTTGCCTATTTTAAACCACCCACAGTGGCTCTCCCACCACTGTGATCCTACTGTAAACAGCTGGCAGTGGCTCTCACATGTATCACTTGTCTACAAAGAAAAATCACTTTATTTGAATAGAATGAGTTCTGAGGTGAATATATAAGGAACTTATATATAGGTAAAAAATATATATAATATATAGGTAAAAAATATATAATATATAGGTAAAATATATATAATATATAGGTAAAAATATATATATATAATATATAGGTAAAAATATATATAATATATAGGTAAAAAATATATATAACATATAGGTAAAAATATATATGATATATAGGTAAATATATATGATATATAGGTAAAAAATATATATAACATCTTATTATAATGGAGATTGTGTGTTTTTCTGTCTGTAACCGAAACTATATTCCTACTCAAGTCACAATTCTCTTAGTTATTGGCATCACATTCTCCATGATTTTATTTTTATCTAAATCTCAATTATTAATAAAATTGTCTTACATTATTAATACTGTTAACTATGTCTACATACTGACAACATGCAATTATATTTATATATACAACAAAATAGCGGTTTACAGTGTGAATGGGAAGGCTAATTTAAATATTAATATTAAAAAATCGAATTTAATAAATATGTGCTTAGTATTATTGATTCTAACTGTTTGGTTTTATTTTAATGAATATAAGCAAAAATCTCTTCAATGAATCTCAAATGAAATCCATTAACAAGAAAAAATAACTGTCATTTTATTCTTTACTTCTCTTATAACTAAAATACTTAAATTAGAAAAAATAACAATGAAAGACGAGAGTGATGGAAAGAGTAAGTTTCAGTTGTTCCATTTTTTATTATACTCCCTCTGTTTCAAATCTTTTATTATACGCCCTCTGTTTCAAATCTTTTATCTGTATTCTTATTTAGTTTCATTAGCCTTTATAATTTAATACAATATTTCATTACATTAAAACTTAAATACTTGCACCCGGAGGGTGCATATATTTGCTAGTATAGGTAAAAAATATATATGATATATAGGTAAAAAATATATATGATATATAGGTAAAAGATATATACAACATATAGGTAAAAAATATATATAATATATAAGTAAAAAATACCAAGAACTTTTGGTACAGCCATAGGAGAAATTTGATAGGCAAAGAGTTAATAGGTTGCTAGAAATAATTTTTATTAACTTCATATGTATTAAGAAATATTAGTGGTTAACCCACAGCCACTGCCTTCTAGCATGTCATTGGTATGACGTTTAACTACAGCTAGGGGTGAAGTTCCAATTGTGGAGCTCTAGGGAGTATAGAGTACCCCTTCATCACCATTACTCCGAAGTCCACCCTAACTCAGAGTGGTAGTACCTGTTAGTCTCTCATTTATGCGAGAAATAGAAAAATAATGTGTTAAAAAAATTTGAGTTTTAAAAAAATTGTTGAATCCCAATCAAGAATGAATAAAACATCTTTGGCATAAAATAACCCAACAAGGGTTGACATGCCATAAAATCTAACCGACCGACCAACCAACTAACCAATTTCTCGCACCTATATGATAAAAAGTACATGGTATAATGGTTAGAGTCGTAGGAAATGGACTTGTTGACCCGAGTTCAAATCCTGGACAAGGCTGTTTGCATTTCACATTGTGTTAATACCCTTGGGAATGGTATGAATCCAACTATACTCCTTCCAGCTATGGGTAAATAGTAGGACAGACTGAGCTCTTTAATCTTGGTTAGGTAACCAGTCTAGGAGAAAGAAAACTCTGAATTCAAACCTCTTAAACTCCACTTAAAAAATTGACCAGGTGTCACATCCTACTCATATGGAGGGGTTGGTAAATATATAGAAGGAAAACTCTGAATTTAAACCTGTTAAACTCTGCTTAAGAAATTGACCTTGTGTCATATCATACTCATGTTTGGTAAATATATAGGACATTATTTGACATGTAATATCCAGTGCAAATGGCGCATCATGTAGACATGTAAGAATACACCTTATAATTTTACCATCTAGGCTACCATAGATTTTTACTTATTTACATGCAAAAAGCTACTCAATTTTTACTCATTATTATTGTACTCCCTCATATGTTTGGTTTGAGTGGAGGGCGTGGTTTAATAGTTAGAATCATAGGAAATGGACTCATGGACCTGAGTTCAAATCCTGGATGACACTGTTTGGATTTCAGATAATGCGAATACCCTTGGGAAAGGTACGCATTCAATTACTCTCTCTCCAACTATGGGTAAATAGTAGGGCAGGCTGGGCTCTTCAACCTACGTAACTAGTCTAGGAGAAGGAAAACTATGAATTCAAAACTCTACTTAAGAAATTAACCTTGTGTTACATCCTACTCATGCGGAGGGGTTGGTAAATATATATATTATATATATATATATATATATATACATATTTGGGAGGTTATTTGCTTAATTGAAGTCATACCTAATTTGTAAATTAATTAGTTATAATTAAATGAATTAGGCATGCATATCGGTTTAAATGTAAGGTGTAAACAAATCGAGAAAAAGTCTGAAATAGGCTGAAATGTACATACAGAGATTGACTTTTTCTCGATTTGTTTGTTTACGCCTAATTCATTTAATTATAACTAATTAATTTTCAAATTAGGTATGACTTCAATTAAGCACATAACCTCCCAAAAATTGTTGGCTATCACCATCTCAAACAGATTGTTTTTCCACTTCATATATATATATATATATATATATATATATATATGCTAAAAAAGAGTAGGCTAGAGGATATTTACAGATTAAGGTTATGTAATCTGAACAGCATGAAATGCAGGGTAATTAAAATAACTGAAGAGCAGGTTGATTGATCAGTGACAGGTGGTTGTTGAAGCAACAGCTGCGGAAATAAGGAAGATCGTATAGTTTTCTGATTTTCCAAAAGTCGGTTAAATGATGCTAAATTATCAGCAGTTGATTAATAAATCAATCCGTCATCAGCCAAGTTGTAAAATCCATAAGAATAAATAAATATTACAAAATGAATCTGTGACAATTGGTTCAATTACCTGAAGAGGAGGCGTTGTTTCACATATCTTTTGTGCAAGCGGCCATTTGTAATGTGAGGAGCACGCATGCACAGATTTTAACCCTTATGCTACTATCACATATGAATATGCATGAACTATTGTGCATATATATATATATATATATATATATATATATATATATATATATAAAATACACACACACACACACTTCCATGCAAACAGGATATGACACAAGTTCAATTTCTTAAGCAGAGTTTAAGAGGTTTGAATTTAGAGTTTTCCTTTTCCTAGGCTGGTTACTTAGCCATGGTTAAAGAGCCCAGTCTGCTCTGCTATTTACCCATAGCTGGAGGCAGAAATGAATTCATACCTTTCCCAAGGGTATTATTTATACACATATATATGTGTACACATCCAGACACATCCATATATATATATATATATATATATATACACAAACTCACAAACACTTCCATGCAAGCAGGATGTGACTCTAAGTCAATTTCTTAAGCAGAGTTTAACAGGTTTGAATTCAGAGTTTTCCATCTCTTATATATTTACCAACCCCCTCCATATGAGTAGGATGTGACACCTGGTTAATTTCTTAAGCAGAGTTTAACAGGTTTGAATTTAGAGTTTTCCTTTTCCTAGACTGTTTGCCTAACCTAGGTTAAAGAGGTAAGTCTGCCCTACTATTTACCCATAGCTTGAGGGAGATTAGTTGGCTGATAGATAAGTAGATACTCTTTCCCAAGGATATTAGTGATATGTGAAATGCAAACAACCTCGTCCAGGATTTGAACTCTGATCGACAAGTCCATTTCCTATGGCTATAAGCATTACACTATGTGCCTCCACAAACACCTCTATATACACAGTTATATGATTTCAAGTAACTATTTCTATTTAATAATAATTTATACACAATTATATAGGGCCAGTTTAGCTCAGTCGGTAGAGCATCAAGCTCGGAACCACAAGGTTCCATGTTCAATACCAGCCCTCACCAACTCAGCGTATGAGTAGCACAGGGGTCTGTGTGGTAAAGTAGGGAGTTAATGGTAGATGTGATGCTCTACCTCATGTACAAAAACAATCTCACTGGTCTAATGCTAGTAAAAAGGTGATAGGCTCCCTTGCTGTCTGGCTGATACTGACAATAGGCTACTTCATCGAGTTTTTATATAGTTTCAAGTAACTATTCCTATTTAATAATAATTTGTTTGTTCACAGTTATGTTTTAAAGTATTCCTAATACAAATGGTTTGAACACAGTTATATGGTGTCAAGTATTCTTATCTAATCTTATTATAATGGAGATTGTGTGTTTTTCTGTCTGTAACCGAAACTATATCACTACTCAAGTCACAATTCCCTTAATTATTTACGTCAAATTATCCATGGCTTCATTCTTTTAAACCTTCAATTATTAATAAAATTGTCTTACATTATTAAGACTGTTGACCATATCTACATACAAATAACATGTGATTGTATTTATATATACAACAAAATAGCGATTTACAGTATGAACGGGAAGGCTAATTTGCATATTGATATTTAAAATTTGATTTTAATAAATATGTGCTTGGTATTATTGATTTCTAATTGTTTGGTTTTATCTTAAAAAATATAAACAAAAAATCTTTGATAAATCTTAAAAGAAAAGTATTTACAAGAAGAAATAACTGTAATTTTATTATTTACTTCCTATTTTAACTAAATAGTTAAATTAGAAAAATTCAGTAAAGACGGGAGTGATGGAAGAGTAAGTTTCAGTTGTTCTATTTTTTGATTATAGCCCCCTCTGTTTCAAATCTTTCTTTTTTTCATTCATATTTCGTTAGTCTTTCTAATTTAATATGATATTTTATTACATTAAAACTTAAGTACTTGCACCCGGAGGGTGCATATTTGCTAGTACAAATAATTATACATAATTATAATTTAATAATGATGATTTGTACACAGTATGAATCAAGTTTTATAAATAATTTGCACTGGGTTATTAGCTTCAAGTATTCCTATCTAATACAAATAATTATACATAATATATGGTTTTAAGTAACTATTTAATAATGATGATTTGTTTGCACACAGTTGTATGGAATCAAGTATTCTTAATATAAATAATTTGCACTGGGTTATATAGCTTCAAGTATTCCTATCTAATACAAATAATTTATACATAATTATATGGTTTTAAGTAACTATTCCTATTTAATACTACTACTACTAATAATAATAATCTTATTATAATGGAGATTGTGTGTTTTTCTGTCTGTAACCGAAACTATATTCCTACTCAAGTCATAATTCTCTTAGTTATTGACATCACATTCTCCATGATTTTATTTTTATCTAAACCTCAATTATTAATAAAATTGTCTTACATTATTAATACTGTTAACTATGTCTACATACTAACAACATGCAATTATATTTATATATACAAGAAAATAGCCGTTTACAGAGTGAACGGGAAGGCTAATTTGCATATTAATATTAAAAATCGAATTTAATAAATATGTGCTTAGTATTATTGATTTCTAACTGTTTGGTTTTATTTAAGAAATATAAGCAAAAATCTCTTCAATGAATCTTAAATGAAATCCATTAACAAGAAAAATAACTGTCATATTCTTTACTTCCTCTTATAACTAAATACTTAAATTAGAAAAAATAACAATGAAAGACGAGAGTGATGGAAGAGTAAATTTCAGTTGTTCCATTTTTTATTATACTCCCCTGTTCAAATCTTTATTATACCCCTCTGTTTCAAATCTTTTTATCTGTATTCTTATTTAGTTTCATTAGCCTTTCTAATTTAATACAATATTTTATTACATTAAAACTTAAATACTTGCACCCGGAGGGTGCATATATTTGCTAGTAAAATAATTACAAGTACTTGGTAATATTGTAAGCAGACACCATCAGACAAAAAGAGATGTAAGAAAAATGAACCTGAAAAGAATAAGAAAACTTCTTCAAAACCAAACTCTTCAGTAGAGATCTCATCAAAGGAATAGACACTTAGGCAATCTTCCTTATAAGATACTCTGGACCATTCTTAAAATGAACAAGGGAAGAACTCGGACAAAAAGGATGGTGTTGGTAAGAATTACATTTCTATTTGGGATTTAATTATTCAGTAAAAAAAAAAATCAATGAAGCAAATGACTGAAAGTTACTCTTATTTGGATGGTGAATGGAAGTATTAGATTTCTACAGAATTTGGGATTTAATTGTTAAAGATATAAAGCAAATGACAAAAATTTGGTGAACAGGTTGGTGTAAATGCTTTCTACTGAATAGCAAGTTCGATCCTTGCTGGATGTTCCATACTTGCGAACTTATATCACATTCTACCGGTGGTGAGCGAGTTGGGCATTTAGGGGTTTCATTGGAATGTAATGGTTAGTAAGCTAATCTCATAGATCCATTAATACTGAATAGCGAGTTCAATCCTTGCTGGATGCCCATACTTATGACGTTGTATCCCATTCTACCCATGGTGAATGGCTTTGGTATATATAACGAGGAATTCTCCTTTTCCAGAATAAGGAAAATTCAAATTTACCATTTTGTTTTTTGGGTTTTTTTTTTTTCATTCTTGCATTTCATTTTCCTTTAAAGTTAATTCAACCATGACTTGAAAAAGACTTGTCTCACTTTAATGGAGGAATTACTATTTGTTGGTTTAAAAAGATAGAGAAGTAACCAAATACCAACAAAAAAGAGACCCAGTCTCAACTGTATATTTAAAATATACCTTTGTTTATCTTTAAAGAATTACTTATATCTGTTAAGATATTTTAAAACTTATTTAAATCTGAAGACCTATGAAATAGTAAAGGTGGTCACTACTAGAAAAGGCTCAGTCTAATTAGTGATCATCCTCCACACATTAATCATTTGTTATGTTTTTTGTAAAATATGTGTGAAAGTAAACATATTTCTTTCTTTCATTCTTCCATTTTCGCTTCCTTCCCTTCTTTCTTTCTTTTTTTCCATTCTTTCTTTTTTCCTTTCTTTCTTTTTTCTTTCTTTTCCATTTTCGCTTCCTTCTTTCTTTCATGCTTGCTTGCTTCCTTCCTTCCTTCCTTCCTTTTTTCTTTCTTTCCATTTTCGCTTCCTTCCTTCTTTCTTTCATTCTTTCTCATCTCTTTTGTAATTCATTCATTATCATTTTCATATTCGTTCTTCTATTTTCTTCTTTTTTCATTCTTCTTTTTTGTTTCTTCTCCCTTTTCTATTTTTTTTTTTCTTTCATCATTTTCTTATATTTTTTCTTTTTTTCCATTCTTTATCATTTTCTTTCTCCGTGTCAAATCATCCAGGCCATGTCACCCATCCGCTTCAATTTTTCTGAAATTTTGTCCAGATGTGAACTATGTAAAGACAATCCCCAAAATTTGAGCTTCCAATTCCTAAAAATTGGCCGAATTATGTAAATTTTTAGCTATCCAAATTGGAGGGAGGGAGCAAAAAATGGTGACTTTTGTAATCTATTTTTGTCTGTAAAATGAGTTCTAGAGTTTCCCTACTACTAAGAATTGGTTTATAAAAACTTTTTGGGCCAAGGAATCCAAAAATGCTATCAATAAAGTCTTAAAGTTAACCAATTTTAAGTTATTGATGATTTCTGATTTTTTTCATAGCAAGATCAATTGTTAGGAAAATACCAATGTGGCACTGCATCAACGATAAAAAAAAAAAAAATTTCTATTATTTTACACATATTGAATATCATTGGTAATTTATGAGGAAGTGCGTCCCGGTCTCCTGCCTCAAAAATTGCTACCCGGTGACTATTAAAATAACGACCCATCTCAGTCTATTCAAAACTATCCATCTTCATATCTATCTATCTATCTATCTCAATTTGTTCATATTTATCTATATTACTTTAAATACTAAGTTTTTTTTATTAATGTTTGTTTAATGTCTTGTTTTTAGTTTAAATAAACAAGAATTACGACAAAAAAATAAGCGACCCCCCCCAATACATTTACTTGTCGAAAATATTTATCTATCTCTATTTGTTCATATCTATCTATATTATTTTGTTTGTTTATCTATCTATCAATCTCAGTCTATTCCAAACTATATATCCATCTTCATATCTAAAGAATTACGATAAATAAACAAGAATTACGACGAGCTGGGGTTGTTATTTTAATAGTCACCGGATAGCAATTTTTGAGGCAGGAGACCGGGACGCACTTCCTCATAAGTTACCATATCATGTGTACCAAAAAGATAGTTTGATTTTTTTTCTTTTCTTTTCTTCCTTATTTAAATTTGAATTAACCTATTCATGTGTGGGCAATTAAATTACTGGATTAGTCAAAGTATCTGTCATGGAAAAAAAATCAATTTCTTAAATTTTCTTTTTACTTTTAGTAAATTCCCTTAATTATGCTTGAAAAATCTTTGGAAATTTGTTAAATCGCTCTTCTCTGAAATGCGTAAAAATAATCATCCTTAGTTATCTCCCTTACATTTTCTTTGACATGAACCGTTCCAAATTATCCAAGGGAGATAACCAGTGTTTCAGCGAGTAGATATTTATCTAGGGATGTTCAGAAATCAGGAAGGGAGGTAATAAAAAAGATTTAAAGTTTTTTTTAAATTTTCAAACTATTACCAGAAATCGGGGAATTGTCGGATTTTAATTAAAATTTCCCTAAATTATTTATTAATGACTTAATTTTATAATGAATAGCTTATTTTATTTGAAAAAAAAAAAAAAAACTTTAAAAAATCACTTTACTGTATAGACTACCATCGATCTTTGGTTTAGTTTGTTTTGTTTTACAGCATATCAACCTCAGTGGGTCATTTAATGCCAATAATGTTTTGAAATAAAGTCATTCTTAATGGATACTCAATGTTTTTTATAAACACTTTTCTATTTAACCCATAGATGGGACCCTAACAGGTACTACCACTCCGGGTTAGAGTGGATCAGGGAGCAATGGTGATGAAGGGGTGCTACACATTCCCCAAACCTCCAGTACTGGAACCTCACCATCAGATAGAGTTTAATGTCATTCCCAGGACATGTAGACCCTCAGCCACCACATTCTAGCACCCATATGATAAAAAGGGTTGGGGCTTGCCATAAGGGCAATAGGGTTGGGAAAATCATATAGGTGCTAGGGCTTGACATGACCAGCCAATTGATTTGAGGGGGCCTCTCCGACTGCCCATCTAGAAAGGGCCAAAATGAAGTATTGCAAGTCATGGACTGCTCAACCACCTGGGTTCTATCCTTAAGTATCATGGGTCGCCACCCACAGCATAGATTTTTACTTATTTACACACAAAAAATCTTATCAATTTGTCTGCCCTGTTGGCTGGGGCTGTAGAATATGCCAACTGCACCTCTGCAAAGCGGTAAGACCTCTCCAATGGGATCACCTGTTGGCCGTGGGTGGTGACCTGTGATGCTTAAGGATGGAACCCTGGTGGATGAGCAGGCCATGACATGCAACACTCCACTTTAGCTGGAAGGGTGGTCAGAGATCATTCAGATGGTCACGTCAAGCCCTAGCCCCTATGTGATTGTCTATTGCCCTTATGACAAGCCCCAAACCTTTTTATCATATATGTGCTAGAAGGTGGTGACTGAGGGTCTTATTGTCCTGAGTATGGCATTAAATTCTATCTGATGATGAAGTTCCGATTCTGGAGCTTGGGGAGTGTGGTGTACCCTTTAATCACCATTACTCCCAGGTTCACTCTGACCCAGAGTGGTATTACATGTTAGGGTCCCTTCTATTTGGATAAATAGAAAAAAATGAGTTCTAAAAAATGTGTTTAAAAAAAATTTGATTACTCATCAAGAATGAATAAAACAAAAATATCTTTGGCATAAAATGACCCAACAAGTGTTGACATGTAAGATAAAACCAACCAACGAAATCCACCTAGTCGAGACTTAGTCAATTTTGAAATCCTGTTTTTTTTTTATGACAAAGCGATGGTAGTATACATATCTCACAAGCCATTGCTCTTGGATTAGTGCCAGCTGGTAGCTCCATGAATTTAGTTGTCATTGCCTCGAGCAAATATTAGCTTTAAGTAAGTAATAACGCGTTCAACAATTTATCAGTGCTACTGTTTAGACCTAAATGAAACTGCTAGGGGCTGGAATTTACAAATCGTGGAATAGCACTTTTCACTTGGTACCTACAGGGGAGAGAAGACTTACCCTGTAAGATTGAAAACTGATTTTGTTTGAAATTTTTAAAAAATAGTGACAGATGCTATCTGGGTAATTCCATGTCAAATCATCCACACCGTCAGTAAAACTAGGTAATTCATGTGAAATCATCCAGAAAAAGTAAAATTGTCACCCACCCACTTCAATGTGTGGACTATGTTAACGTTAGATAATCCCCAAAATTTGAGCTTCCAATTCCAAAAATTGGAGTTATATCAATTTTTAGCTCTCCAAATTTGCTGGGGTTTAAAAAAAATGGTGACATTTTGTAACCTACTTTTATCTGTAAAATAAGTTCTAGAGCTTTCCTACTCCTAAAAATTGGTTAATAAAAGCATTTTGGCCCAAGGAACCCAAAAATGCTATCAAAAAAGTCTTAAAGTCAACCAATCTTAAGTTATTGATGATTTCTGATTTTGTTTCATAGCCAGATCAATATCCTGATGTGGAACAGCATCTATGACAAAAAAAATTTCTATTATTATTTCACATATATTGAACATTATTTCTACCAAAAAGATAGTTTGATTTTTGCTCAGAACCAAAGTGAAATTTTGCCAAAAAAATTTCAGGGGTGACAAACTTTCGGGCCACCCTGTAAAATTGAAAAGTGATTTTCACTGTTATACACTTGGTGTTTATTTATCTTGTTTTAAAATTTAAAAAAAACAAAAAGTGGTGACAGATGTTAGACTTAAACTGCATGCTGTTGGCCATGACGGTAAAAAAAAAACAGAAAATTATTGATGAATGGAGGTGGTTCAGCTGCAGTTAATTCATGTATTGAATGCTTTGCTGGAGAAAAAAACATCTATCTCTGCCCACCTGTACAAGTTATAGCAAAGTTGACAAATATATCTTATTATAATGGAGATACAGTGTTTTTCTGTCTGTAACTGAAACTATATTACTACTCTGTTACAATTTTTGTGTCCATCCTTTGGCTCCCCAGCGGAGATCCTTTGTGTTAAGCAGAACACAATCCATAGTGAAGAAACCTTTGGTTGCTCCTTGGTGTCCGTTAGTGTTGGTATATCCTTTGTTGTTTTTGGTGTCCCTTAGTGTTTGGTATGATCCTTTGGTTGTTCCTTGGTGTCCCTTAGTGTTGGATATGAATTCCTTGGTGTTAGTTGTTTTTTGTTTTATTTTTATGTGTCATTAGTGTTGGGTATTTGATCCTTTGGTTGTTCCTTGGTGTCCCTTAATGGTTGGGTATGATCCTTTGGTTGTTCTTGGTGTCCCTTATGTTGGGTATGATCCTTTGGTTGTTTTGGGGTCCTTAATGTTGGGTTATGATCCTTTGGTTGTTCCTTGGTGTCCCTTATGTTGGGTATGATTTTTGGTTGTTCTTGGTGTCCTTAATGTTGGGTATGATCCTTTGGTTGTTCATTGGTGTCCTTAATGTTGGGTATGATCCTTTGGTTGTTCTTTGGTGTCCTTAATGTTGGGTATGATCCTTTGGTTGTTCTTGGTGTCCCTTATGTTGGGTATGATCCTTTGGTTGTTTTGGTGTCCCTTAATGTTGGGTATGATCCTTGGTTATTCTTGGTGTCCTTATGTTGGGTATGATCTTTGGTTGTCTTTGGTGTCCCTTAATGTTGGGTATGATCCTTTGGTTGTTCTTTGGTGTCCCTAATTGTTGGGTATGATCCTTTGGTTTTTTCTCTTGGTGTCCTCCTTAAGTTGTGGTATGATCCTTTGGTTGTTCATTGGTGTCCCTTAATTGTTGGGTATTGATTCCTTTGGTTATTCTCTTGGTGTCCCTTAAGTGGGTATGATCCTTTGGTTGTTCTTGGTGTCCCTATGTTGGGTATGATCCTTTGGTTGTCCTTGGTGTCCTTAATGTTGGGTATGATCCTTTGTTGTTCTTGGTGTCCTTAATGTTGGGTATGATCCTTTGGTTTTGTTCTTTGGTGTCCCTTAATGTGGGTATGATCTTTGGTTGTTCATTGGTGTCCTTAATGTTGGGTATGATCCTTTGTTGTTCCTTGGTTCTTCTTAATGTTTGGGTATGATCCTTTGGTTGTTCATTGGTGTCCTTATATGTTGGGTATGATCCTTTGGTTATTCCTTTGGTGTCCTTAATGTTGGGTATGATCCTTTGGTTGTTCTTTGGTGTCCCTTAATGTTGGTATGATCCTTTGGTTGTTCTTGGTTGTTCCCTTAATGTTGGGTATGATCCTTTTGGTTATTCTTGGTGTCCTTAATGTTGGGTATGATCCTTTGTTGTTTTCATTGGTGTCCCTTAATGTTGGTATGATCCTTTGGTTGTTCATTGGTGTCCCTTAATGTTGGGTATGAGCCTTTTGTTTTGCTTGGTGTCCCTTAATGTTGGGTATGATCCTTTGGTTATTCTTGGTGTTTCCTTAATGTTGGGTATGTATCCTTTGGTTGTTCATTGGTGTCCCTTAATGTTGGGTATGACCTTTGGTTGTTCTTGGTGTCCTTAATGTTGGGTATGATCCTTTGTTGTTTCTTGGTGTCGCCTAATGTTGGGTATGATCCTTTGGTTAATTCCTTGGTGTCCTTAATTGGTTGGGTATGATCCTTTGGTTTGTTCATTTTGGTGTCCTTAATGTTGGGTAATGATCCTTTGGTTGTTCATTGGTGTCCCTTAATGTTGGGAAATGATCCTTTTGGTTATTCATTGGTGTCCTTAATGTTGGGTATGATCCTTTGGTTATTCCCTTGGTGTTGGCCTTAATGTTGGGTATGATCCTTTGGTTGTTCATTGGTGTCCCTTAATGTTGGGGTATGATCCTTTGGTTGTTATTGGTGTCCCTTAATGTTTGTGGTATGATCCTTGGTTGTTCAGTGGTGTCTTAATGTTGGGTATGATCCTTTGGTTGTTCTTGGTGTCCCTTAATGTTGGGTATGATCCTTTGGTTGTTCATTGGTGTCCCTTAATGTTGGGTATGATCCTTTGGTTGTTCTTGGTGTCCCTTAAATGTTGGGTATGATCCTTTGGTTTTTCCTTGGTGTCCTTAATGTTGGGTAATGATCCTTTGGTTGTTCATTGGTGTCCCTTAATGTTGGGTATGATCCTTTGGTTGTTCATTGGTGTCCCTTAATGTTGGGTATGATCCTTTGGTTGTTCTTGGTGTCCCTTAATGTTGGGTATGATCCTTTGGTTGTTCATTGGTGTCCCTTAATGTTGGGTATGATCCTTTGGTTGTTCCTTGGTGTCCCTTAATGTTGGGTATGATCCTTTGGTTGTTCATTGGTGTGTTGGGTATGATCCTTTGGTTATTCCTTGGTGTCCTTAATGTTGGGTATGATCCTTTGGTTGTTCCTTGGTGTTCCTTAATGTTGGGTATGATCCTTTGGTTGTTCATTGGTGTCCCTTAATGTTGGGTATGATCCTTTGGTTATTCCTTGGTGTCCCTTAATGTTGGGTATGATCCTTTGGTTGTTCATTGGTGTCCTTAATGTTGGGTATGATCCTTTGGTTGTTCTTGGTGTCCTTAATGTTGGGTATGATCCTTTGGTTATTCCTTGGTGTCCTTAATGTTGGGTATGATCCTTTGGTTGTTCATTGGTGTCCCTTAATGTTGGGTATGATCCTTTTGGTTGTTCTTGGTGTCCCTTAATGTTGGGTATGATCCTTTGGTTGTTCATTGGTGTCCCTTAATGTTGGGTATGATCCTTTGGTTGTTCATTGGTGTCCCTTAATGTTGGGTATGATCCTTTGGTTGTTCCTTGGTGTCCCTTAATGTTGGGTATGATCCTTTGGTTGTTCATTTGTTGATCCTTTGGTGTGTCCCTTAATGTTGGGTATGATCCTTTGGTTGTTTCATTGGTGTCCCTTAATGTTGGTATGATCCTTTGTTGGTGTCCTTAATGTTGGGTATGTTCTTGGTGTCTTAATGTTGGGTATGATCCTTTGGTTGTTCATTGGTGTCTTATGTTGGGTATGATCTTTGGTTGTTCATTGGTGTCCCTTAATGTTGGGTATGATCCTTTGGTTTATTCCTTGGTGTCTCTTAATGTTGGGTATGATCCTTTGTTGTTCATTGGTGTCCCTTAATGTTTGGGTATGATCCTTTGGTTGTTCATTTGGTGTCCCTTAATGTTGGGTGTATGATCCTTTGGTTGTTCATTGGTGTCCCTTAATGTTGGGTATGATCCTTTGGTTATTCTTGGTGTTCCTAATGTGGGTATGATCCTTTGGTTGTTCATTGGTGTCCCTTAATGTTGGGTATGATCCTTTGGTTGTTCCTTGGTGTCCCTTAATGTTGGGTATGATCCTTTGGTTATTCCTTGGTGTCCTTAATGTTGGGTATGATCCTTTGGTTGTTCATTGGTGTCCCTTAATGTTGGGTATGATCCTTTGGTTGTTTTGGTTGGTGTCCCTTAATGTTGGTATGATCCTTTGGTTTTCCTTGGTGTCCTTAATGTTGGGTATGATCTTTGGTTGTTCATTGGTGTCCCTTAATGTTGGGTATGATCCTTTGGTTGCCTTTGGTTGTTCATTGGTGTCCCTTAATGTTGGGTATGATCCTTTGGTTATTCCTTGGTGTTCCTTAATGTTGGGTATGATCCTTTGGTTGTTCATTGGTGTCCCTTAATGTTGGGTATGATCCTTTGGTTATTCCTTGGTGTCCCTTAATGTTGGGTATGATCCTTGGTTGTTTCATTGGTGTCCTTAATGTTGGGTATGATCCTTTGGTTGTTCATTGGTGTCCCTTAATGTTGGGTATGATCCTTTGGTTGTTCATTGGTGTCCCTTAATGTTGGTATGATCCTTTGGTTGTTCTTGGTGTCCCTTAATGTTGGGTATGATCCTTTGGTTGTTCATTGGTGTCCCTTAAATGTTGGGTATGGATCCTTTGTTGTTCATTGGTGTCCCTTAATGTTGGGTATGATCTTTGGTTGTTCATTGGTGTCCCTTAATGTTGGGTATGATCCTTTGGTTGTTCATTGGTGTCCCTTAATGTTGGGTATAATCCTTTGGTTGTTCATTGGTGTCCCTAATGTTGGTATGATCCTATTGTGTCCCTTAATTGGGTATGATCCTTGGTTGTTGGTGTCCCTTAATGTTGGGTATGATCCTTTGTTGTTCATTGGTGTCCCTTAATGTTGGTGGTTGGGTATGATTGGTGTCCCTTATGTTGGTATGATCTTTGGTTGTTCATTGGTGTCCCTTAATGTTGGGTATGATCCTTTGGTTATTGTGTCCCTTAATGTTGGGTATGATCCTTTGGTTGTTCATTGTGTCCCTAATGTTGGGTATGATCCTTTGGTTGTTCATGGTGTCCTTAATGTTGGGTTTGAATTGGTGTCCCTTAATGTTGGGTATGATCCTTTGGTTGTTCATTGGTGTCCCTTAATGTTGGTATGATCCTTTGTTATTCCTTGTGTCCTTAATGTTGGGTATGATCCTTTGGTTATTCCTTGGTGTCCCTTAGTGTTGGGTATAATCCTTTGGTTTTTTTGGGGTTTTTTGGTATCCCTTAGTGTTGGGTATGATCCTTTGATTGTAGGTCCGTTCGACAATGTTGAATAATGTGCAAATGAACGGCTGTCAATATCAGTGATTAAATAGTTAACTAACCACGTATTCAGGCTGTTGATTAGCTGGGGTTTAAAGCACATGACCTCTCTGTCTCTCTAAGTTTAAGTGGTGGATTACAGCACACCTTACATAAGAAATAATCTAACAATTATTATTTACATCACATCCTCCATGATTTTATTTTTAAAACCTCAATTATTAATAAATTTGTTTTATATTATCAATACTGTTGGCCATATCTACATACTAGTATGATTATTCTACACATACTAGTAACATGCAATAGTATTTATATATACAACAAAATAGCGGTTTACAGTGTGAATGGGAAGACTGATATTAAAAAATTGATTTTAATAAATATTGCTCAGTATTATTGATTTCTAATTGTTTGGTTTTATCTTAATGAATATGAGCAAAAATCTCTGGGATAAATCTTAAAAGAAATCTATTAACAAGAAGAAATAACTGTAATTTTATTCTTTACTTCTATTTTAACTAATTAAATTAGGAAAAATTAGCAATGAAAATGGGAGTGGTGAAAGAGTAAGTTTCAGTTGTTCTATTTTTTGATTATACACCCACCTCTGTTTCAAATCTTTTTATCTGCATTCTTATTTAGTTTCATTAGCCTTTCTAATTTAATATGATATTTTATTACATTAAAACTTGAATACTTGCACTTGGAAGGTGCATATATCTATTTAGTTTCATTAGCCTTTCAAATCTAATGATATTTTAAAACTTGAATACTTGCACCTGGAAGCAGCATTTTTAGGTTTCAGACTTTTATTCTAGGTTCATAGCTATTTCATGGAGAGGAAATTTCCTCCTGTGACAGTCATAGCGTCTGTTCCCAGTTAAGGTCTGTCTTGGAATGGACAAGAGATCTCCTTGGCAGTAGGAAAACTTAACAATGAAAGACGGGAGTGATGGAAGAGTAAGTTTCAGTTGTTCTATTTTTTCGATTTTACCCACCTCTGTTTGAAATTTTTTATCTGCATTCTTATTTAGTTTCATTAGACTTTCTAATTTAATACAATATTTTATTACATTAAAACTTGAATACTTGCACTTGGAAGGTGCATATATTTGCTAGTCAGATATAATAAGAAGTTTCTTATTGTCTGATTTTTTAAAATGAGGCTTGATATCTATGTGGGTCTAAGGTCATTGGTCATTTTGGTGTTTGTACACTAGATTCTTTTTTAAACCGTTATATTTGGTTCTTCCTTTTTATGGGTTGTCAGGCTGAAAATGAATTATTGGAAGCAAAAAGAAAAGACAAAGACAAGCGGCATTTTTAGGTTTCAGACTTTTATTCTAGGTTCATAGCTATTTCATGGAGGAAATTTCCTCCTGTGTCAGTCATAGAATCTGTTCCCAGTCAAGGTCTGTCTTGGAATGGACAAAAGATCTCCTTGGCAGTAGGAAGTGTGTCCTTTTGTCTGTGCATTCCCAGAGGATTCTTCCTGTCTGAGGGCTCCTGGGAGATTATTATTTTTTTTTTTTTTTTTCTTTATTTTAATCCCTATATATCTATTATTTTGATTTTTCAGACTTTTTTCCTCATCTAATTTGTTCAACGTTACCAAAATATTGCAAAACTTTTGACTCGCCCTTGTAGTTTCACATTATTTAAAGATGAAATCAATTCTCTCCATTGTTCATGGTTCAATCTAGCTCGAAGTGGTAGTACCTGTTATTGTCCCATATTTGGGTGAATATATCTGTTTAAACCAATCGATATTACAACCATTACTAATATTATTACTTGTAAGTGTACGTATTTAGACAACTATTTCTCCACGAGCAGGATAGATCAAATAGATGCGTTTAAAAATGGTTCTTATTTGATAGGACCTTGTGCAAAAAAAAAAAATCTGAAGAAACAGATATACAAAAATGTAAATATATTGTAATATATATTTAAGTTATAGGCATATGTAATATATATTTAAGTTATAGGCATATAATGAACATAGATGAGTTAATATACCTTTAAAATCAATCAAAGTTTTAAAAACAATACAAAAAAGACATATGTGATATATATAAAAATATTCAAAATGCTTTCCCAGTGTGAACCATTGCTATGTTTGGACGGACAAGATACACCTGAAGAAGGCCAGAGGGTATAATGGCTGAAATGTGTTTTCATATATCGCAATAAAGATGAGGAAAATAGTCCAAAAAAATCAAAATAATAAAAATCTCCATGGTCTGCATTAAACTCAAAAACCCAAAACTTCCGTTACATCCTGGGGTGGGGGATACTCCTTGTCAATCAATCTGTAGTATTCCTTGATAGAAAGATTGTAGTATCAGTTACTCCTTGTCTGTTGATCCTTCTGGAATGGAATTCATTCAGCAACTGATTTTAGGAAAATTTATCAATGACCTTAAATACATTTTTATTTTTTCATTGGTCAATCCAAATCTTCCTACTTGAAATAGTCTATAAATATAAGTGGTGATTTTTTGTACAGTTTATACTGTAAGATAATCCAATGGTTTTTTGATAGTTTCTTAGACTTTTTCAAAAGCATTAGGAAATCCTTAATTCCCGTTACAGTTTGGACCTCTGTTTTCATTTTTTGCTCAAATCCCAGTTCGATGAAAAGTCAGAATCAAGCGTGTTATACTTTTTGGGGTGGGGGGAGTTGGGCACAGTGCAAGTAAAAATCAGTTAATATTTTTGTTATACAGTCACTGGACCCAACAAAGAACACAGAACATTTGTATATATATAAAAATATATTTTTATTCCTTGATTGTGTGTAGACTGAGTCAGCGAAAGAGGATGCACATACACCAGAGCGTTTGGGAGTTCTGACTGCCAGCAATCTTAGTTTCGATCTGACCAAACCAGATTTCTAAGGGCTTTTTATAATTGTTTAACTCACAGGATCACGCCTCTTTGATCATGACACCTAATGCGGTTTTTCTAGACACACCTCCTCGCCCACGCAGCCTGGTTTCATTGGTTATAGGCTACACCTACACATTTTCTGTGCCTATGCAGTATCAATGTACACCTGCATTTTCCAAGTGGCAAAGGTCAGTTCAATACGTTCCATGCCATATCATGTTTTTGTTTTCCTGACCATGTTTGACACCCACGGATTTCATGCGTGCAGCCCTGGTTCCCAGGTGCGAACTCATTGACCAGGCAATATATTACATTTTTTTTTAAAGAGAAAAAAAAAAAAAAAAATATATATATATATATATATATATATATACACATTTTTTTTAAGAGAAAAAAAAAATATATGAAGTGAACAAACAATGTATTTAAAATGGCGAAGGCCGACAATTTTTGGGAGATTATGTGCTTAATTAAAGTCATACCTAATTTGTTAATTAATTATAATTAAATGAATTAGGCGTGCATATCGGTTTAAATGTAAAGCGTAAACAAATCGAGAAAAAGTCGATCTCTGTATGTACATTTCAGCCCATTTGGCTTCATCAGCAGAGCTATAGACAGGGCAGTGCTTTGTGTATGATTCGAACCCTACCTGTCAGGGACACTCTAACCATTACACTGACAGGCTTCCCCATAGTTTCTTGTTTATTTTAAACTGATATGTATTTCGCACTTTTTGGGTGACTTATAGCACGACATGACTTTAATTAAGCACATAATCTCCCAAAAATATATATATATACATTTTTTTAAAGAGAAAAAAAAATATATATATATATATATATATATATATATATATATATAAAAATAAAAAGACAATTTAAACAAAAGAAAAGTAATGTAATTTCAATTTATTTTTTCCAAAATATACATTCTCTCTCATTATTTACATTTCCATTTATACAGAAATAAAAAAAGACAGAATTTTTTTTCCCCCTTTCGTAAAAAATATAAATTTCTTTTATTCTTTTAATTGTATAAAAGTTTTTTTATTAAACAATTTACACAAATTTTTCTTAAAGAAAATAATCGTAATGAATTGCATGTTGTTGAAAAAAAAAAAAAATAGTATTTAATAAAAATGCATATTTTGTGTTCATACTTAAGAAGTTCGATCAAGACTAAGTTTTGGTAAATTTGCTGTTTTCATAGAAAAAAAAAATTTTTTTTTTTAAATTAAAGTTTCTAAATTCTTAAAGTTAGAGGGAGGAGGGGGGGTTTAACAGTAAAACAGCTATAGTAAAAATAAACCCTAACTATCAAATTGTCATCCAAGATTTGCTTACTATCTTTATTAACCAAACCTGAATGGGCGGTATTTATGTTGCTAACTAAAAGTACATAAGTTGTGTGAGCCAGAATTTCAATATTGAATTTATGGTAAAAAAGAACAATTTCCTCGTAAATTCCTACCATAAAATATACTGAACCCTCATTTTATGTCCGTGTTTTTGCAATAAATCTTTTATTTTTCTTGCACCCGTTATTTTACAATACTAAATATATTTTCTTTATTTGTTAAAGAATCAAGAAAATATATTCAGTATTGTAAAATAACGGGTGCAAGAAAAATAAATCATTTATTGCAAAAACATGGACATAAAATGAGGGTTCAGTTTATTTTATGGTAGAAATTGTTCTTCTTCACCGAATTTATATAGTTAGATGCAATTAAAATTTCTTACTCTGATTGAGATTATATATATAAAAAGAAGTATTAAAAAGAAAGAATTATATGATATCAACTATTAAAAATTATGAATTTATGCCATAAAGAAATAAAAATTAATCTCAAAAATAAGAATATACATTAAAAAAAAGAAATATAAGTGTATGTATGTATGTATGTGTGTGTATGTATATATATATATAAGGAAGTGAATCCGACAGTATATCATATAATTCTTTCTTTTTCAATACTTGTTATATATATATATATATATATATATATATCAATCAGAGTAAGAAATTTGAAAAAATCACATTGATGTTGTTAAGTAACATTGTTTTATTAGCTTATATTGCAATATTTCAATTAGTTTCAATCATTATCAGAACAGGTCTATTGTAAAATAAAACAAAAAAAAACTGTGGTCTTCTTTTTATATTAGACATGCTCTGATGATGATCCAAAAACAGATTGAAGTATTGCAATATAAGCTAATAAAACAACATTACTTAACAACACCTGTGCATTTTTCAAATTTCTTTCTTTGATTGATATATATATATATATATATATATATATATTTTATAAAAAAGGAAGGTCCGCAAAGTGTATTTTGTTCTCAGAAAAATTTTTTTATTGTTTTTGAAAATTTTTTCTGAGAACAAAATACACTTTGCGGACCTTCCTTTTTTATAAAATATTGAATTTTCTCCCGTTGGAACCAGAACAACACTTTTTATATATATATATATATATATATATATATATATATATATATATATAAAAACAAGTATTGAAAAAGAAAGAATTTTATCATATAACTTTGTTAGCTTGGTTTTGTTTGGTTTCTTTGTTTTAATGGTTATTCAATGCCAAAGCCATCCTTGTAGAAGAACAGTAGTAGTACTATTTAATCCATAGCTGGGGGGGCGGGGTGAGAGGGTATTATTTCAAACTCACTATGATGTCACAATCCAACATGTTACTCATTATGCCACGGGGAGCACCCTCACTTTGTTAGACGTGCAAAAAGTTATAGTTACTCTGGTTGTAAACTAAACCGATTCCTTAAAATGTAAGAAGGTTATTTCTTTTTTCTTTTTTTAAACTTTCAGGGGCAAGAAAATGTTTTATCGGATAAAAAACAACAAAGAAAATGAATAGAATTTAAGAAAATGTTTTTTAAAAAAAATTTTTTTTTAATTATGTTGCAAGATTTTCATATCAATTTTCTTCAACAATATTTTTTATGGATTAACTCTTAACATCCTGTTGAGAATTTTCTAAGTTCAAAGTCCCATTCCTATAAGGATATATATAAATGTCTAAAAATGGCTTTTCATTTAAAGTTACCTGTTATTTCCTGTAAATCAAAGACTGCTAAATATATTTAATATTACATTTAAACAAAGGCTATCATTTGGGGTGGATTAGGAAAATGAATGTGACTTCTGGCCGGGTGGAATAGGACATTAAGAGTTAAGTGAATAATTTGTATGATAAAAGAATCGGATCAAACTTTTGTTTCGATCCGGAAACAACCATGGAGATATTGAAAAAAAAAAAAAAAAACAAGAAAGAAAGCAAAATTTAAGTTCCTTCATTTGTCTGTATTTTTTTTTTTTTTTAAATAAATCTTGATAATTTGTATTATTTGAATTTTTCAGATTCTTGTACTCATCTTTATTCTTACTAGCAAATATATGCACCCTCCGGGTGCAAGTATTAATGTCATAAAATATCATATTAAATTAGAAAGTCTAAATAAACTAAATAAGAATGCAGATAATATGATTTGAAACAGAGAGGGGTATAATCGAAAAATATAACAGCTGAAGCTTACTCTTCCATCACCCCGTCTTTCCTTATAAACTTTTCTAATTTAACTATTTAGTTAAATAAGAAAGTAAAGAATAAAATTACAGTTATTTCTTTTTGTTAATTGATATCTTTTAAGATTTATCTCCGAGATTTTTGCTTATATTCATTAAGATAAAATCAAATAATTAGAAATCAACAATACCAGCACATATTTATTAAAATCAAATTTTAAATATCAATATGCAAATAGCCTTCCCGTTCACACAGTAAACCACTTTTTGCTGTACATATAAATACAATTGCATGTTATAAGTACGTAGATATGACCATCAGTATTAATAATGAAAAACAATTTTATTAATAATTGAGGCTTAAATAAAAATGATTCATGGAGAATGTGATGTATAATAACTAAATGGATAGTGACTTGAGTAGTGATATAGTTTCGGTTACAGACAAACAAACACATAATCTCCATTATAATAAGATATAGAAATTTTAGCTGATGTACCTTTCGGCCTTCTTTAGGTGTTCCTTGTCGCAATCGGGTACCTACCCTGGTGGGTTGAATAAAGGGTTTGGTCCAAAGTTCTATGAAGACTCTCTACTTCGACAAAAAACACCGGAAGGTTAGAGGGCACATCGGCCAAAACGTTGTGTTTATATAATAATAAAGATGAGGACAACAGTCCGAAAAATTTTAATAATTTTAGTTGCTTTATCTAGATAAGACATCCTAAAATGTTTTTTTTTTCTTTCTTTTTTTGGTAGAAGCAGCAGCTGGTGTATTCATTTTATAAGGTTTTTCCTGGGGTCAAACATGAAGACAGGGGTTCAAGTCTTACCAAGAGGCAATCTTTTATTATTATTTTTGTACTGTTAAAGAGAATAACAAAGTAAAAGTAAAGTCGTCGGGGCGGCCTAATGTCGGTATCAGCCAGACAGCGAGGGAGCCTAGACCGCAGAGATTATTTTAGCATCTGAGGTGGAGCGCCCCACCTACCATCAGCTACTCATTTTACTACACAGATCCCTGTGCTACTCATACGCTGAGTTGACGAGGGCCGGTATTGAACCAAGAACCTTATGATTCCTAGCCGAACACTATACCGACTGAGCTAAACCCTTAAAAATAAAAAGAAAATTGGTAAGATTAAATCTTTTTAATTTTTGTTCTTTATTTTGTGAATATCTATTTGTTGTCATGTGACCAGGAATTTAACCTAATTGTCATCATTATGCTCATATTGTCACTCCAACGGATTGGAGGTGGGGAAGGGAGGGGGGCTATAGACTCTGGGGTTGGGGGGGGGGGCATTAGAAAATTCTTTGGTATTTCCCTTTTTTTTTTTACACCCGCATCAATTATTCCTACTGTACTAGCTGGATTTGCAGAAATTTCACTGTATTCAAGCCTCCAACCTAAATATAAAACAAACAGGTTTAACCCTTTATCTAACAGAGTATCTCAAACCGCCAGATGGCACAAAAACTATTACAACATCTTTGTAAATTATCATCTTACCTTATTAAAAAAAATCTACTTCAAGGGAAGCAACTTCTAATTAGTTACTTTCCTTTATTTTGTAGAAAATTCATGGCAGTGCTAGATTTAAAAGATTTAAAGAGTTATCATTTTCTATCACACCTTTGAATATTTTCTTAAGAATTTGAACTAATAAATAATTTCCTTATTATTAAAATATTAACACCAAACTCTATTTTCAACCCTTTTGCAGGCAGAGTAACATTTTTGTAGTAGCTCAATGTAAGGCATCTTCCTATTGACACACTAAGTTTATATCTGGTGTATGGTGCAAACCCCTAATATCAGGTTAAAATATATATACATATTGACTGACTTAAAACCCAAAAATATTTTCAACCCTTTTGCAGATAGAGTAGCATTTTTTGTTGTAGCTCAAAAAGTTGTAGAGTCACCTAAAATAAAACCATGTGAGTGGGTATTTGCCTCATACCCCACTGGTATGGGCTGGGCACAAGGCCTTGTTTTAACATGGGCCCACCCACAAGCCGAAGCTCATGGGTGGGAAAGAATTAAAATTGCGTCAATCCCTTCGACATTCCCCCTCAAGGGGATGCCTCAGGCGCTGTGCAATAAACCCAACCTTGCCCCCAACGGGCAGGTATTGCCTGGGGGGATAGCCCCCTGGACCGACGCTATTAATTGAACACACCGGTCCAGTGGCCGAAGCACACTGGACCCCCATCCCGAAGGACGGGTTGGAAATGTCTAAATAGAACCATGTGAGTGTGTGCATAAAAGTTTGAGGAATATAATGATTTGAAATCAAAGAATTAAAAAAGAAAAAAAAAAAACAAGTTCTTGAGTTGTCTAAAATAAAACCATTTGTGTGTGTGTGTAAAAGTCATTTGAATTTGAATTTTTAAGAATTATTTCAAATTTAATGAATAATTAAAAATTAACAAAAAAAAAAATTTTTGGCAAGAGATAAATGAAAAAAAAAATGGAGTCAAGGAAATTTTTAGGTTTCTGCCGTGATTGTCTCATAATTTCCTAATTCTTTTTTTTTGTGTACAAAATGGCCAATAGCAACTAACACAAGTGTACAAATAACAAGTCCAACGGACACCCCAATCATCCAGTACATATCTGTAAAAGAAAAAAAAAAAAAAAATATAAAAGTACTATGTATATAAAATATTATAAACATACGAGGTGTGTCTAAAAAGTAATGAGACGGTTATCACAAACAATTCATTTAACTCTTAACATCCTGTTAAGAATTTTCTAAGTCCAGAGCCCCTTTCAGATAAGGATTTATCAAAAAATAGCCTTTTCATTTAAGTAAGTAAAGTCGCCAGGGCAGCCTAAAGTCGGTATCAGCCAGTCAGCAAGGGAGTCTATCCCTTTTTCAATAGCGCTAGACCAAGGAGATTGTTTTTTGGCGTCTGAGGTGGAGCGTCACACCTACCATTAGCTCCTTACTTTACCGCAAATATCCCTGTGCTACTCATACACTGAGTTGGCGAGGACCGGGATCGAACTAGGAACCTTGTGGTTTCTAGCCGAACGCTCTACCGACTGAGCTAACAGGAAAACGAATGTGACTTCTGGCTGGGTGGAATGAGGCGGTATAGGATGTTAAGAGTTAAAATCCAAACAACAAACGAAATGTTTTCTCTTTCAAAGCAGTCCCCTCTTGAATCTACTGAATGTATGTCCCTCAGCTCCGTTGTTATGGGGGATCTCTTGATGCATTCAAAACAGGTCCCCTTGATAAGTCCCCTTCAGCTTTGGAAGTGCGCTGGAAGGGACGATAGCTGTGGCAGGACAAATCCCCCCCCCCCAGACACCTCGTATTGTTAACTTTATACAATGACGGCTGTTTAAACAGTAGCATTGCATCCAACAAAGCCATCATCAAATGATGAGTCTAGGTTCAGGGCTGAAGCATCATTACCATTAACCCAGAGCACCCCAGCAGTATCTCACAATACCACCAGACTTTGTTGGTTTGATGTCACATTGTAGGATTGCCATATCTACGCTGATGCAGTTAGAGCTTTATCGTGGATCTTTTTGATGTATTTCCTCTTTTCTGGTGGAGAAAGTCTAAGTTTAATCAAAAACGCAAAGGTGGAGTTAGTAATACATCCCCGGCATCAGACTTTGATAGGAAATACATCTGTTATCCATTCATTTCTGACACATTATTATTATTATTATTTCTAGCACAAAAAAAATGACCTGTGGCTGGTGTAAAATTAATTTTTGAAAGATATTGCCTGAGAGAGTGGGAAAATTAAATAAACTAGCAAGTATATGCACCCTCTGGATGCAAGTATTTAAGTTTTAATGTAATATCAAATTAGAAAGGCTAATGAAACTAAATAAGAACGCAGATAAAAAAAATTTGAAACAGAGTTTCAGTTGTTCTATTTTTCTATTATATCCCCCTCAGTTTCAAGGTCAGTTAAGTACGATTTAACCTCCTCTCCCTTCCATTACGAGGATTAAAAATAATTATCTGCCTGCAAAAGGGTTAAATATGATGAATGGAATATTAAACAGAAGATACAAATTTACTATTTAGTTTATGTAAAATAAATAAATTGATGCAATTATTTTTTTGTGTTTTATCAAAATAAATTTTTAAAATTTTTAATTAATTGATAGGTGTGTCATTATTCAATAGATTAGTGTAAATGGTTTTTAAAATATTTTAAAGTCCCCTAAAATAATAAAACTATTTGTGTATGTGTGTAAAATTTTGAGAAAAATTTTTTTAAATTCAAATTAATTTCAACTCATATATAATATGAGTTGAAATTAATATAAATTTTTTAAAATTATTTCATATTTACTGAATTAAAAATTAAAAGAAAAAAAAAGTTTTGGAGTCATCTAAAATAAAACCACTTGAATGTGTGTGTATAAAAGTTTGAGCAATATAGTAAATAAAGTAAAGTCGACAGGGCGGCCTAAAGTCGGTATCAGCCAGTCAGCGAGGGAGTCTATCCCCTTTTCAATAGCGCTAGACCAAGGAGATTGTTTTAGCATCTGAGGTAGAGCGCCACACCTACCATCAGCTCCTTACTTTACCGCACATATCCCTGTGCTACTCATACGCTGAGTTGGCGGGGACCAGTATCGAACTAGGAACCTTGTGGTTTCTAGCCGAACGCTCTACCGACTGAGCAAACCCGGCCCCATTGAGCAATATAGGAGTTGAAATTAATTTAATTTTTTTAAATTATTTCAAATTTAGTGAATTAATTTTTTTTTTTTTTTTAAGTTGTGGAGTCGCCTAAAATAATAAAACTATTTGTGTGTATATAAAAGTTTGAGCAATATATTGAGTTGAAATTAATTTTTTCAAATTCAAAGAATTTGAAAAAAAAAAAAAAAAAGTTATCGAGTTCCTAAAATAAAACCTTTTGTGTGTGTGTGTGTGTGTAGAAGTCTGAGCAATACAATGTGTTGAAATTCATTTTAATTTTTAAAAACTGTTTCAAATTTAATGAATAATTAAAAATTAACAAAGAAAAAAAAACAAAAAAAAAACCCAAGTCATCTATGAAATTTTTATTCTTCTGTCATGATTGTATGAAAATTTCTAAGTCCTTTTCTTTTGTGCAGATAAAACGCACCACCAACAGCCATAGCTACTAACGAAAATACCAAAAAGACCACCCAAATAATCCAATCTGAAAATAAATAAATAAGTAGATGTAAAATTATTATATATAAGAAATATTGTAAACATATTTTTATAAAAAAAAAATTAAGTTATCAAGGAAATCTTTATGATTGTTTGATAATTGATAGTTCTCTTCTTCTTCGCATATAAAGGCCACAACCCATAGCCGCCATTACTAAAGCAAAAACACCAAATATCATCCAACCAAAACTTCGCATCTGAAAAATGAATAAGTATATATAAATATTATTAACATATTCTTAACTTTATACAACTGCTGTTTTAACAGTAGCATTGCATCTGACAAAGACTTCATCAGATGACAATTCTGGGTTCAGCCATAGTTTCGGGGCTGAAGCATCATTACTACTAACCCAAAGCACCCCAGCAGTATCTCACTTTGTTGTATCAACACTAAAAATTTCATTAAATTCGGTTAATTCCCTGATTTTTGGTATTTTTTTCTTTCGGCACTGTGACATAAGATAGTGGAATTTATGTCCGTTAAGTTCGATTTAACCTCCTCTCCCTTCCATTACAATGATTAAAAATAATTATCTGCCTGCCAAAGGGTTAAATATGATGAATGGAATATTAAACAGAAGATACAAATTTACTATTTAGTTATGTAAAAAAATTTTTAAATAAATTGATGCAATTGTTTTTTTATGCTTTATCAAAATGATTTTTTTTTTATGAATTGATAGTTCTGTCATTATTCTTTAGATTTGTGTAAATGGTTTTTAAAATATTTTAAAGTCACCTAAAATAATAAAACTATGTGTGTGTGTGTGTGTGTGTGTGTGTAAAAGTTTGAGAAATATAATGAGTTGAAATTAATATGAATTTTTAAAAATTATTTCAAATTTAGTGAAATAAAAATTTAAAAAAAAAAAAAAAGAAGTTTTGAGTTGTCTAAAATAAAACCATTTGTGCTTAGACTTTTACGAACTGTGTGTTCGTAAAAGTCTAAGCAATACAATGAGTTGAAATCCATTTGAATTTTTAAAAATAAGTTCAAATTTAATGAATAATTAAAAATTAAAAATTAAAAATGAACCAAAAAAGCCCCAAAGTAAATCTTTAGTCCTCTGCCATGATTGTTTCATAATTCCTCAGTTGTCTTCTTTTTCGTAGATAAAGTGCAGCGGTAACTATTGCACCTAATAAAGCACAACAACCAAAGAACAACCCAGTCATCCAAATCCCATCTGAAAAATAAATAAGTATACATAAAATCATTATATATAGAACTATCAAAATCATTATATATAGAACTATCAAAAATACTCGGTCCATGACCAGATATATATAAAGATTGAACCATAAATAGACAAGAGATTCTGAGCTGAACAACTTAGACTGCGATTTTGTTCACTAAAATATGGCGGAGAACGAAAAAGAGTAAGACTTTGTCTTGCCTGCCGGGATCGAACCCGCGTCCGCCCGCATGCAAAAACAAATGCAATCTAGGTACTGGACGGACGCGAGTTCGACATGTGCCTGGATGTTTGGTTTTTGTGTGTACTTAAAATAATCAAAGCGAGTGAGGAAAGACGGTGTTCTTTAGAAGAGAAGATTGAAAGCTGAGGACGGAGATTATTTGAAGTTTTCCTTACAGTTGGGAGAGAATTAGAGTAGTATTTATTTCTAAATCTTTTCAAAACATAAAAAATCTTTTTGGCCCCCCCTTTCAAAACATAAAATTAAACTGAATTGCTGGTATATCTATAATAGAAAGCAGGCAGCGAACAATATTTTATCATCATCATCAGCAGGAGTTGGTATACGGACAGTTCCGCAAATCGGTTGATTTTGGTTTAATTAATTAATTAATTATACCCCTTAATCAGTAAAAATCAATAACCAAATTTGGAGTGTTTCTTAGTTAGAAGGGTATTAAGGTGTATGCAAGATTTCGAATCTGTGTGACCTCCCTTTTCGGAGTTATATGTCGACACGTACATACCAAACTTCCTATATATATATATATATATATAGATATTAGGTTAAATCCTACTTAATGGACCTAAATTCCACATCGTATGACACCCCGACGAAAGAAAAAAAATACCAAAAGTCAGGGATTTAACTGAATTTAATGAAATTTTCAGTGTTGATATATTAATGAATAAAGATATAATGCACAGTTATTTTATTTAAAAACTATTACATTTTTTTTTCAGGTGAATTAATTTGAACCACATATCTTTGAGGCGTAACACAGATTCTCAAAGATACATGGTTCAAATTAACTCACCTGAAAAAAAAAAAAAAAAAAAAAAAAAATGTAAAAGTTTTTAAATAAAATAACTGGTGCATTATATCTTTTATTCATTAATATATCAACATTGAAAATTTCATTAAATTTAGTTAATTCCTTGATTTTTTTTTTTTTCTTTTGGCTGGGTGATATACGATGGTGGAATTTATGCCCATTAAGTAGGTAAGTAGGATTTAACCAAATATTATAAACATATTGTTAACTTTATACCAACGACTGATGTTTAAACAGTAGCATTGCATCCGACAAAGCCGTCATCAGATGATAACGACTCTGGGTTCAGGAATGGTTTCGTGGCTGAAGCAACTTCCTATGAACAATATCTCACAATATAACCAGAATTTGATGGTTTGTTGTCACACAGTGGGATTTCCATATCCACGCTGATGCGGTTAGAACTTATCTTGGATCTTTTTATGTATTTCCTCTTGTCTAGTGGAGAGAGTCCAAGTTTAGTCAAAAATGCAAAGGCTTGGCATCGGACTTTGCTAGGAAATATATCCATTATCCAACCATTACGGACACATTTTATATATAATAATTAACAATACTAGCAAATATATGCACCCTCCGGGTGCAAGTATTTAAGATTTAATGTAATAAAATATTGTATTAAATTAGAAAGGCTAATGAAACTAAATAAGAATACAGATAAAAAGATTTGAAACAGAGGGAGTATAATAAAAAATGGAACAACTGAAACTTACTCTTCCATCACTCTTGTCTTTCATTGTTATTTTTCTAATTTAAGTATTTAGTTATAAGAGGCAGTAAAGAATAAAATGACAGTTATTTTATCTTGTTAATGGATTTCATTTAAGATTCATTGAAGAGATTTGTGCTTATATTCATTAAAATAAAACCAAACAGTTAGAAAACAATAATACTAAGCACATATTTATTAAATTCGGTTTTTTAATATTAATATGCAAATTAGCCTTCCTGTTCTCACTGTAAACCGCTATTTTGTTGTATATATAAATATAATTGCATGTTGTCAGTATGTAGACATAGTTAACAGTATTAATAATGTAAGACAATTTTATTAATAATTGAGGTTTAGATAAAAATAAAATCATGGAGAATGTGATGTCAATAACTAAGGGAATTGTGACTTGAGTAGGAATATAGTTTCGGTTACAGACAGAAAAACACACAATCTCCATTATAATAAGATTATAAACATTATTATTAGCAAATTTTATTACATTAAAACTTTACAACTTATATACACCCTCCGGGTGCAAGTATTGAAGTCGTCGGGGCGGCCTAAAGTCGGTATCAGCCAGTCAGCAAGGGAGTCTATCCCTTTTTCAATAGCGCTAGACCAAGGAGATTGTTTTTAGTATCTGAAGTGGAGCGTCACACCTACCATCAGCTCCTTACTTTACTGCACATATCCCTGTGCTACTCATACGCTGAGTTGGCGAGGCCGGTATCAAACTAGGAACCTTGTGGTTTCTAGCCGAATGCTCTACCGACTGAGCTAACCCGGCCCTTTAAAGGGTGTATATATTTGCTAGTAATTAAAATACAAGAGGTAAGTAACTTATTTAAACTAGCAAGTATACACCCTCTGCTAGATGTAAGTATTTGAGTTTCAATGCAATACAATATATTAAACTAGCAGGACCTGTGGATATACCATAGTATGATAATGATTTAATTATTACATTTGATATATTTACTTAAGAGATATTGCTGATGGTTCAATATGTAAAAAGGGTAATTATGAACTTTAGTTGGCCAAATTCCTAGCATAAAGTTGTGTGCCTGCGCATTATCTGAAATGAACTTAATTGTTATTAAGAACACATTTTATGATATTTTTGTTTGCACGGTCTTATCAACATATTTTTCTTTGAGAAATAAAAATTTTATTTCTCATACACACAAACAAAATGTGTTGATAAGAATGAAATGTATTTTTCTTAAACAAGTGAATGAATAAAATCTCAAGAAAAGCATAATTTTATGCTAGGAATTTGGCCAACTAAAGTTCATAATTACCGTAAAAAAGTATAATAATCTTGATTTAACTCTTTTGTTATCTTTCTGTGTGTAACCAAAACTATGTCACCAGAGTGTGCATGACTAATTGACTCCTTTCAACATACCCTCTACTAGTTAAATAGAACTTAACGGACCTAAATTCCACCATAGTATGTCACTCTGCCGATAGAAAATAAAAATACCAAAAATCAGGGAATTTTTGTTGATATATTAATGAATAAAAGATATAATGCACCAGTTATTTTATTTAAAAACTTTTACATTTTTTCAGGTCAGTTAACTTTAAACCACATATCTTTGAGAATCTGTGTTACACCTCAAAGAGGTAATCTAAACATTGGCTACATAAATGAGCGTAACCTCCCTTATTTGTTTCACTTTGAGGAAGCCTTATGTTTTGGTCAGCCATTTTCATTTCACTGTAAATCTATACTGAAAATACGAATTTGTTTGAATCAATATGACTGCATGTTTTATAAATGTGTTCTTAAAAAAAAATGTGGAGTTGCATAAAATAAAAACGTGTTGATTTTATGCAACTCCACATTTTTTTTAAAGTTCTTGAGTTGCCTAAAATAAAACCTTGTGTGTGTGTGTGTGTGTGTGTGTGTGTAGAAGTCTGAGCAATACAATGAGTTGAAATTCAATTGAATTTTAAAAAATTATTTCAAATTTAATGAATAATTAAAAATTAACAAAGAAAAAAAACGTTGGCAGGAAATAAATGAAAAAAAAAAGAAAAAAAAAAAAAACGAACTCATAAAGGAAATTTTTATTCTTCTGGCATAATTGTTTGATAATTTTTGAGTTGTCTTCTTCTTCGCATATAAAGGCCACAACTCATAGACGCCATTACTAAAACGAAAACACCAAACATGATCCCAACGTAAACCATCACATCTGAAAAATGAATAAGTATATATAAAATATTATAAACATATTCTTAACTTTATACAACAACTGCTGTTTTAACAGTAGCATTGCATCTGACAAAGACGTCATCAGATGAGGATTCTGGGTTCAGCCATAGTTTCGGGGGCTGAAGCATCATTATCACTAACCCAGGTCAATTAACTTTGAACCACATATCACCTCAAAGATAAGTGGTTCAAAGTAACTGACCGAAAAAATGTAAAAGTTTTTAAATAAAATAACTAGTGCATTATATCTTTTATTCATTAATATATCAACACTGAAAATTTCATTAAATTTGGTTAATTCCCTGATTTTTTTAGTTTTTTTTTTTTTTCTTTTGGCGGGGTGACATACAATGGCGGAAACTATGTCCGTTAAGTTTAATTTAACTGTAATATTATATTACTAACAGGTCCTGCGAGTAAAGATAAAATTGGGTAATCTGAACATTAGCTACATAAATGAGAGTAACCTCCCCTTGTTTGTTTCACTTTGAGGAAGCCTTATATTTTGGTTGCCCATTTTCATTTCACTGTAAATCTACACTGAAAATACGAATTTGTTCGAATCAATACAACTGCAGGTTTTAACACAAAAATATCATAAAGCGCATTATTTGAAATGAACTTAATTGTTATTAGGAATACATTTTATGATATTTTCATGTTAAAATATGCAGTTGTACTGATTCAAACAAATTCGTATTTTCAGTGTAGATTTACAGTAAAATAAAAATGGCTGACCAGTTATTTTATTTAAAAACTTTTACATTTTTTCAGGTCAGTTATTTTGAACCACTTATCTTTGAGGCGATATGTGGTTCAAAGTTAATTGACCTGGGTTAGTCTCATTTATGTAGCTAATGTTCAGATTAAAATGGTGTCAAATAATCAAATTTTACTTACAGCCTGCCAAAGGTCCTAGTGGTGCTGGTCCTGGAATTGTTACTTTACATTCTTCATCCCAATCAATAGGAATTGTTTCACTTAAAAGTGATACAAATGAATCATAGGGACAATCACCAGGACAACCTATAAATAAAGACAAAAGTTTTAGTAATTATCATCATTGGTCAATTCGGACCAGGTATCCAATAGGCACCCCAGCTGAGAGCTATTTTGAAAAGGACAGCTTTTGCTTTTCACCGTAAACTTCCGGTTCTGGCATGAGAGGTGTATGGAAAATAAACTTTATAAAATTGTGTGATACCATTTCCGAACAACGTCCTTTCAACCTTGCTCTAGTTTTAATTCACTGACCAGGTATCCAATAGGCACCCCAGTTGGAAGCTGTTTGTTAGCTTTTCACTGTAAACTTCCAGTTGTTTGTTTACAAAGCAACAAAGGTTTTTTTTACGTTATAATTTCACTGTAAGATTTTTAAAAAGTTAGTTCATGTTTATTAACAAACCAAAGACGTTTTTATATTAAAATAGTTTTTGATTTTAGTAAAAAAAAACATTTTTTTAAAAAGATTTCGCTATTGAATTAACAACAACATGAAATAACTTTTTTTTTTTTTTTTTTTCAAATTAAAATTAAAAACTATTTTCATATAAAAACGTCTTTGGTTTGTTAATCAACATGAACTAACTTTTTAAAAATCTTACAGTGAAATTCTAACGTAAAAAAATCGTTTGTTGCTTTGTAAGCAAACAACTGGAAGTTTACAGTGAAAAGCAACAGCTTCCAACTGGGGTGCCTATTGGATACCTGGTCAGTGAATTAAAACTAGAGCAAAACTTGACGGGGCTTAAAAGATGCTGATTGTATCCTATATCATAAAATAACCCATTCTTAAGCATCACGAGTCGCCACCCACGGCCAACAGGTAGCTTCATTGGGGGAGTCTTACCCCTCTGCAGAGATGCAGTCGGTGTATTCTAACACCCCAGCCAACAAGGCGGATAATTCAAGGAGCTGATGCCATTTTGGTATAAGCAAACTGAACTCGACCTTTGATTTAATAATTTAATATATCCAGTCAATTTCAAACTCAATTAGACACTTGAGACTGTTTTGGTTATGTATCCCAAAAAGGAAGTGGCTTAAAAAATAAACTGTGATATGGTAAAAAGTATCTGGTACCTCTAAAGTAGGCAGCCTCGTTCCTGAAATGAGGTAATCAAGCAAGTACATGGTACTATTAGTATTTTTTGTAATTTAACCATTGTAGTTCTTTTTGACAATAACAAAATTGATAGATTTATTCTAATCAATTATTATTCTGATAACTCCATTGCAATCTATAAGATTTCCAGATGCCACCGTTGAATGAGCTGTATATCTTTATTACCGTATTTGACGGCATATAAGACGCACCCCCATTTCAGCAGGTCAGATTCAGGAAAAAAAATTTTTTAGTGTATTTAAGCATATATTGTTGAAAATAGTCTAGCTGTGCATAACAATATAATAATAATACCAGCATATATTGTTGAAAATAGTCTAGCTGTGCATAACAATATAATAATAATACCAGCAATAAAATAAGGATGCATGGAGTTTAGAGTAGGTAAAAGTACTGAGCGTATGCTGGGTTAATGAACATCATAGAGAAGATTGCCTATGGAGTTTAGGGTAGGTAAAAGTACTGAGCGTAATCTGGGTTATTGAGCATCATAGAGAAGATTAGCCTAGGCCTACGGGAGGTCTCAAACTTCACCTACTATGTATAAGACGCAGGGCAATTTTTTTTAGACAATTGGTACAATTAGTATTTTTGTAATTTAACCGTTGTAGTTCTTTTAGACAATAACAACAATCTTTCAGATTTATTAAATTCTAAAATGACTTGATTAATTAAGTTAAAAGTTAAAGTTAATAAAAACAATGATATGATGACATGCATTTAAAAAAAGTTAATATTTGTTTGATCCTTTTTACATCTTATTATAATGGAGATTGTGGGTTTGTCTGTCTGTAACCGAAACTATATTATTATACAAGTCACAATTCCCTTTGTTATTTACACCACATTCTCCATGATTTTATTTTTATTTAAACCTCAATTATTAATAAAATTGTTTTACATTACTTACATTGTTAACCATATCTACATACTGAGAACATGCAATTGTATTTATATATACAACAAAATAGAGATTTACAGTGTGAATGGGAAGGCTAATTTGCATATTGATCTTAAAAAATTGATTTTAATAAATATATGCTTAGTATTATTGATTTCTAATTGTTTGGTTTTATCTTAATTGAATATGAGCAAAATCTCGGAAATAAATCTTAAAAGAAATCCTTAACAAGAAGAAATAATGTAATTTATTCTTTACTTCTATTTTAACTAAACAGTTTAATTAGGAAAATTTACCAATGAAAGACGGGAGTAAGGGAAATGATGGAAAGTTAGTTTCAAAGTTGTTCTATTTTTCCCCCTCTGTTCAAAATCTTTTTATCTACATCTTATTTAGTTTCATTAGCCTCTCTAATTTAATATGATATTTTATTAAAATTTAACTAAATACTGCACCCGGAGGGTGCATATATTTGCCTAGTCTAGATAATAAATGTTATAACAGATTCTTTTGAAGAGTTACTTCCCTTGCTATGAAACTTAGACCGACAATATCTCGATATTGAAAAAGATTTCTTTGTATTTGTAATGTGTGGATGATATGAAGATTTTTAAAATAATGATCATTTTTGCTTTCAGGTCCATTATCAAAGAATTGTTTATTTCTCAAAGAATGTGTTCCAAAAATGATTTTTATGCCTGGCACTTTAATCGGACTTTTCAATTATGAAAAAGGAAATATTTAACATTTCAGACAATAATAAAATCTTTTGTTGGGTTATTTTTTTTTTTTGGCTTTAAAAAAAAAAAAAAAAAAAAAAAAAAAGTTTCATTTACTTTTTACATTTGCAAATACTGATTAAAGTTTGAAATATATTTTTTTTGTTTTCATAGATTTTAAATCATTATATATACTAGCAAATATATGCACCTCCGGGTGCAAGTATTTAAGTTTTAATGTAATTAAATTAGAAACGCTAATGAAACTAAATAAGAATGCAGATAAAAAGATTTGAACAGAGGAGGGTATAATCGAAAAATAGAACAACTGAAACTTACTCTTCCATCACTCTCGTCTTTCATTGTTATTTTTTCTAATTTAAGTATTTAGTTATAAGAGGAAGTAAAGAATAAAATGACAGTTATTTTATCTTGTTAATGGATTTCATTTAAGATTCATTGAAGAGATTTTTGCTTATATTCATTAAAATAAAACCAAACAGTTAGAAACCAATAATACTAAGCACATATTTATTAAAATTATATTTTTAATATCAATATGCAAATTAGCCTTCCCGTCCACACTATAAACCGCTATTTTGTTGTATATATAAATATAATTGCATGTTGTTAGTATGTAGATATGGTTAACAGTATAATAATAAAAAAACAATTTTATTAATAATTGAGGATAAAATAAGGATAAATTCATGGTGAATGTGACGTCAATTACTAAGGGAATTGTGATTTGAGTAGGAATTAGTTTCGGTTACAGACAGAAAAACACACAATCTCCATTATAATAATATATATATATATATATAAAATCTATGAAAACAAAAAAATATTTTAAACTTTAATCACTGTTATACTATACATACAGTATACTATACTATATACACAGTATACATACACACATACACATAGTATACTATGTATATAGTATACTATGTATATACATAGTATACATATACATAGTATACTATACTATATATAGTATATATAGTATACATACATATAGTACACTATACTGTATAGTATACTATATACCATACAGTGTATATAATAGAGTATACATATATATATATATATATATATATATTGTACATAAAAATAGAGATAAAATTTTGAAAAAACATCTTTTTTTACATTAAAATAAAGATATTTATTCAATTTTAATAAGATTTTGAAGAATTATGTAAAATTGAGTGTATTCTGTCGTAAAACACAAACTCCCACTCACTTAACTCAAAAATTAATTCTTACACTGCCCGGAGGGTGTTTTTACTTTTTTTTCTAGTAATAAATGTTTTTGACTTACCTGGTACAAACAATTGTGTTGGAGCATCATGTAATTATCCACATTAGCTGTGGTGTTTTTATAGAAGATACGAATAAAATATTTTCCTTTAGGTTGTTCGTGAAGTTCAGTAATGACTGTCGCAGCGTACGGAGGGGAGAGTCGATTGTAAACTTCCATTGCACTTAAGAAAGAACATACGGTGATATCATGCTGAAAAAAAAAAAAAAAATTTCAATTTTGATAACATTGAATACAACAAAACGTAGAAGATAATGGATTAAAAGTTTGTTTTTGAGCTTTGGTTATATATATATATATATATATATATATATATATATATATATATTAAATTTTTACTTCCCTCCGACAGAAATCAAAACCGGGACTTCAGCAGACACAGTGAAACACTATATCACCTCGGGCACAGTACACAGCTAACAATCCAGTGAAATTAAGCTTGTCAAATGATACTACACGCCTCTATCATAATAGGTAAGGGGGGTGTTTTTGAGAGAATAATAACAACAAACAGACCGTATGCCCTTCGGCAAAATGAATAAGATTTTTGGATGTTTGTTTATTTAGAAGCGTTGCTGAATAAAGTATATATTAAATTTTTACTTGAAGGCACTTACAACGCATATATATATATATATATATATATATATATACTAGCAAATATATGCACCCTCCGGGTGCAAGTATTTAAGTTTTAATGTAATAAAATATTGTATCAAATTAGAAATGCTAATGAAACTAAATAAGAAAGCAGATAAAAATATTTGAAACAGGAGGGTATAATAAAAAATAGAACAACTAA
>CM042174.1:47673992-47741492 GCA_023376005.1 Doryteuthis pealeii | reverse complement strand
TTTGAACGTCTCTCTTTTCCTGTTGCTCGACCCACGAGACACCACTATGGGTTAGGCTCTGGTCTACCCCCCCTCTTGTTGGGGCTTTGCCCACCCCCCCTTACTGTAAGTGATTCATACAGCATGGACTATTCCTAGTCTCATGTCTGTTGCTTTTATGTTTTTCCATTCATGAATGTGTCATTATGTCTACTTTTGTATGTATGTTTATGTACACCTCTATGTATTATGTGCCCTGTTTATTCTGTGCTGTATTAAAATGTCTTGTCTATCAACCTTTGTCGGAGTTTTATCTGCAAGTATTATCACTTTGAATCTTACAACGGCATATCAACCTCGGTGGGTCATTTAATGCTGATAAAGTTTTGAAATAAATTCATTCTTAATGGATAAATCAGTTTTGTTTATGTTGTAGAGGAGTTAACACCCCTACAAGATGGACTGGCTCATAGCCTTAAAAGAGTCAACATAGTAGTGATAAAGTCGGGAAAAATATATTCGGACGAAATCACTACGTTTGGCTACAGATATTTGACCCTCCTCATTCTTGTACGCTTGTCTTGTGAATTGTTCTACTTGTTTTATGTTATAAGTATCTGTTAGCACCAGAGTGCTGAATAAAATATATATCAAGCACACTATTTCTCTGTGTATCTTTTACCACCTCAACGATACAAATATAAAAATGCATTGGAAATGATTTTTACTATGAAAATGCATTGGACAATGATTTTTGCCATGAAAATGCATTGGACAATGATTTTTGCCATGAAAATGCATTGGAAATGATTTTTACTATAAAAATGCATTAGAAATGTAATAAGTATCTGTTAGCACCAGATACAAGTGCTGAATAAAATATATCTCAAGCACACTATTTCTCTGTGTATCTTTTACCACCTCAACGATACAAGTTTATTTATAAACGTTTTACTATTTAACCCATAGATGGTACCCTAACAGGCACTACCATTCCAATATTAACAAGGAAAGAGAGAGAGAATCCCCAGTTGAAGAGAGTCCTTAATGAACTGTTCCTAGCAGGAGCATAGACTTGTATGCCCTCCTATCCAAAATGGATTTAACTGTAAAACATAGGATTCAAAGTTATATTTACTTGAATACAAGACTCCGATAATGGTTTGATAAACAAAACATTTAATACGTATACAGCACATGGATATAACAAGATATATAGGTAAAACAAAGTTACATGTAGAAAGATAAATACACATTCATGAATGGTACAAGATATACATAAAAGCCACAGACATGAGACTAGGGATAGTCCATGCTGTGTTAATAACTCACAGTAATGTAAGGGGGGCCAAAAGCCCCAACGAGAAGGGGTAGACCAGAATCTAACCCATGTGTCTCGTAGTTTGAGGAACTGGAAAAAAGAGAGAAGCGTTTGAACCAGCCACTTAAATATAAAACGGCCCCCTAGTGGGCACCAGCAAACTAAACGGGCAGACAACTCTCCCAGGTAAATACGAAACTAACGCTACATAACCATTAGATACTATTTTAAACTGTTGCAATTATGTCACTGACTACTTTGATCTTAACACATATCTCTCACAAACCATCCATCCATTGTTTGCTTCCAACAGGAATTGGGGAGGGGGGAGGGAACAGACAGGAATTCAATTTGAATTGCACACAGCAGTGAAAGAGTTAATTACAAGATCTTTAATTCCTCACCTTATTTTCTATTTCCTCTTCTGTCACTTCATGAGAACGCATCTCTTGTTCATAAAGTTGATCGTATCTTGGACAGGCTTTTCCCAAATGTAAATCCTAAGAATAAATTAAAAGAAAAGGAATATAAAAAAATGTCCTGGGTTAATTATACAGAGAAAACTTTATGAAAAATTAGCTAATAAAATATTGTCTAATAGAAAAGAAATATGAATAATAAAAAAAAGTATTCCAGATTTAATAAAAATTAATAAAAAAAATTTTTTTTAAATTCAAGATTTAATAAAAATTAATTTAAAAAAAAAAAAAAATAATAATTCAAGATTTAATAAAAATTAAAAAAAAAAATATTCCAGATTTAATAAAATTAATAAAAAAAAAAAATCAAGATTTAATAAAAAAATAAAAAAAAAAAAAAATATCAAGATTTAATAAAAATTAATTTAAAAAAAAAAAAAAAAATATTCAAGATTTAATAAAAATGAATGGAAAAAAAATGTATTCAAGATTTCATGAAAATTAATAAAAATGAATAATAAATAAAATAAATTATTAAAGTTTCAGTTGTAACACCGTTTACTTACTTTGTCTTCATCACCAGGTTTTGTTTCTACAGGAATTGGTTGCCAGAGGAGATCCTTATCCCAAATTTGATCCCCAACTGGGGGTAAAGACCTGCCAAGTTTGAATAGGCACTCATCAAACATCTTTCAGTGCTGGAACTTTGGACTGTAATCTGAAAAAGAGTTGTTTTTAAATATTAAATATTTAATTTTCAGCAAAAAAGTTGCTAACAACATATTATATATTGTATTATTTGGACTATTGTCCTCATCTTTATTTTATCTGTACAACGTTTCAGACGATGGGCCCTCTGGCCTTCTTCAGATATTTCTTGTCAGACTCTGGAACCTTCTCTTCAAATAATACAAATTATCAAGCCTCATCTCAAAAATTCAGAGAAACATATATTTAGTGAAGTTTGTAGGAAGCGCGTGGTGTAATGGTTAAAGTCATGGGAAATGGACTCGTCGCCCCGAGTTCAAATCCTGGACGTGGTAATTGCATTTCCCTTAGCACTAATACCCTTGGGAAAGGTATGAATCCTACTTTCCCTCCAGCTATGGGTAAATAGCAGGGTAGACTGGGTTCTTTAACCTTGGCTAGGTAACCAGTCTAGGAGAAGGAAAACTCTGAATTCAAACCTGTTAAACTCCGTTTAAGAAATTGACCTTGTGTCGTATCCTGCTCGTGCGGAGGAGTTGGTAAATATATATATTTAGTGAAGTTCCAATATTTGCAGTACCTCTTCATCACAATTACTCCCAGGTCCACTTTGATCTGGAGTGGTTGTACCTATTAGGTCAGATTTATGGGTTAAATAAAAAAAATTTTTTAATTCTGTTCATTTTTTCTAAACTCATTTTTTTTTTTCAATTTAACCCATAGATGAGACCCTAATAGGTACTACCACTCTGGGTGCTATTGTTATAAACCATAATCCATCAAAAATGGCAGGGTTAGCTCAGTCGGTAGAGCATTCGGCTAGAAACAACATGGTTCCTAGTTCGATACTGGTCCTCGTCAACTCAGCGTATGAGTAGCACAGGGATCTGTGCGGTAAAGTAAGGAGCTGATGGGTGGTGTGGTGCACCACCTCAGATGTCAAAACAATCTCCTTGGTCTAGCACTATTGAAAAGGGGATAGACTCCCTTGCTGACTGGCTGATACCGACTTTAGGCCGCCCCGACGACTTTACTTTTTACTTACTTAAAAAAAGTAAATATGCCATTTTACAAAAAAAACCTTGGCATTCAAATCATAGTTAACATCTTTCTATAGGAGTGTTGGTTGTTTTGTTAAAAATATAAAAAGACTAAGAAAAAATAAATCACAAACAAAATAGGTCACATCTACATATTAATAAAAGTTTGAAAAAAATGTGTGCCCATCAAGAATGAATAAAACAAAACTTCTTCAGCCTAAAATAACCCAACAAGGTTTGACATGCCATAAAATCCAACCAGCCAAATTTTTCACAGTCAACATCAAAAAGGTGAAAAGAATATTTTGAAAATTAAGTGTAGAGCCAACGGATTGGTCTCGTGTGCCATATGTGACCCTCAGGTCAGGGATCTCTGTTGAACATATGAATTTTTGTCAGTTAACCTCATTTATTAAGCACCAATAAATAAAAGAAGTCACTTTGATTTGCATTTATGTAGAATATTCATTATAGAATATTCTATTATAAATGTTCTGTTAACAGATGTTACAGCTCAGTCGGTAGCGCATTCGGCTAGAAACCACAAGGTTCCTAGTTCAATACCGGCCCTCGCCAACTCAGTGTATGAGTAGCACAAGGAGCTGGTGTGTTGCTCCACCTCAGATGCAAAAACAATCTCCTTGGTCTAGCGCTATTGAAAAGGGGATAGACTCCCTCGCTGACTGGCTAATACCGACTTTAGGCCGCCCCGACGACTTTACTTTACAGATAGAAGCAATCAGCCAATCAGCCATGGAAGGGCCTGGGATACTTAAAAACAAAAGGAAATATTCCACTTAAAAAAAAAAATTTTTAAAAAAAAAAAAAAACCTTGGCATTCAAATCATAGAGTTTAAAAAAATAAAAAAATAAAAAATAAAAAAATGTTTGAAAAAAAATAAAAATAAAAATAAAAAATGTGTGCCCCTCAAGAATGAATAAAACAAAACTTCTTCAGCCTAAAATAACCCAACAAGGTTTGACATGCCATAAAATCCAACCAGCCAAATTCTTCACAGTCAACATCAAAAAGGTTAAAAGAATATTTAAAAAGTTAGGTGTAGAGCCACACGGATTGGTCTCGTGAGCCACATGTGACCCTCAGGTCAGGGATCTCAGGTTGACTGACAAAATTCATATGTTCAACAAATTTATTAAGCACCAATAAATAAAAGAAGTCACTTCGATTTGCATTTATGTGGAATATTATAGAATATTCTATTATAAATGTTCTGTCAACAGATGTTACAGATAGAAGCAGCCAGCCAGTCAGCCATAGAAGGGCCTGGGCTACTTAAAAAAAAAAAAAAGGAAATCTCCCATTTAAAAAAAAAGAAAAAAAAACAAACTTGGCATTCAAATCTTAGTTAACATCTTTCTATAGGAGTGTTGTTTGTTTTTTAAAAATATAAAAAGACTAAGAAAATAAAAAATAGAAAATCCCAAACAAAATAGGTCACATCTATATATTAACACTTGTCACCTCAGCTAAATAAATGGACCGTCTAGTCTAGGCTATTTATCTAGTACATATATAAATGGCAGTTGTGTGTATGTGTATGTCCGGAGGAAACTTCGAAAATAAAACAATTAACAACAAAGTAAATATATATATACACATTAAATATCACCAGGGCTTGGTTTATGAGCAAAAATGATAAAGATTTGATTTATATTTGTGAAAAGGATTAAAAAATAAAATTTAAATGATAACAGAATGGCATTTTTTTTTTTTTTTTTTGCATTTAATATTTTGAATAGTAGACATTAACGTTTATTTTCAGAGTGGCTGGATCAATGCGAGGTCTTTTTTTTATACGGGGATTTTGATGGGGCATCCCATGAGGATCCAACTCACAATTAAGTAATAATGGATCCGCGGGACTAACTTTTTTTTTTTTAAATCCCCCCTCTATTCTGGTAATGCTGGGTGGCCCGCTTCTAGTTCCGTTTTTATTACAAAGAAAGGGAAAGAAAGAAAGAAAGAAAGAAAGAGTAAAGGAAAGAGAGAAGAGGTGTGCACGAAAGCAATATCACTAATCAGTTTTAATTATACATGGTGAAAAAAAAGTTAAATCAAGACTATTATAGTTTTTATGTTTTGAACTATAGAAAAACGATGAGAAAATTAAATACGTGAAGAAAATATTTTCAAAAAATATAACAAAGATAGGATGTTATGATCAGAGGAAACAATTTTATGTTTCTATACTTAAGTATCTAGGTATAAAAAAAAAAAAATTCTGTAACAGTGTCCTGATGATGGTTTTATACCTAAATACTTAAGTATAGACACATAGAATTGTTTCCTCTGATCATAACATCTGTGTTTGTTATATTTTTTTTTAAATATTTTCTTCACGTATTGAACTATATAGCAATAGCTTTTAAGCAAACATATCAAAGGTAATAATTAAATTATCACTCTGTGGTATATCCACAGGTCCTGCTAGTCTTGATTTAATTGTGAATCAAGATGGTGAGAGAGAAGTGATAATGCTAATTTGTTTCAATCAAATATAATGAAAAGATTGAGAGAGTTAAGTCAAGATTATTATACATTTTACATACTGAAATATTTGACAATAGCTCTTAAGTAAACATATCAAACGTAATAATTAAATTATCATACTGTAGTATATCTGCAGGTCCTGCTAATAACTAAAATTATTATGCTTGTGTATATCACCATAATCCATCAAAAATGACACATTTACTTAAAAAAGTAAATATTCCATTTTACAAAAAAAAAAACCTTGGCATTCAAATCATAGTTAACATCTTTCTATAGGAGTGTTGGTTGTTTTGTTAAAAATATAAAAAGACTAAGAAAATAAAAAAATCACAAACAAAATAGGTCACATCTACATATTAATACAAGTGTTCATTAATGTACAATTAATGAAAACTTGTATTAATATGTAAAGTAAGTAAAGTCGTCGGGGCGGCCTAATGTCGGTATCAGCCATACAGCGAGGGAGTCTATCCCCTTTTCACTAGCGCTAGACCAAGGAGATTGTTTTTTTGCATCTGAGGTGGAGCGCCACACCTACCATCAGCTCCTTACTTTACTGCACAGATCCCTGTGCTACTCATACGCTGAGTTGGCGAGGCAGGTATCAAAACAGGCACCTCATGGTTTCTAGCCGAACGCTCTACCGACTGAGCTAACCGGCCCTTGATGTGACCTATTTTGTTTGTTATCGTCTTGCAACACTTTCTGGTTAAAAATGAGACCATCCAAATCCTCCCAAATGAAATGCAAATTTAGGAGAATTTATTTCTGCCATTCCACAAGAGTTTCTGGGAAGATCAGTTGATGCAATTCCTAAGCGGCTTGAGGGGAATACTGGTGCCAATATAGAATTTTAAATGGGCCGGGTTAGCTCAGTCGATAGAGTGTTCGGCTAGAAACCGCAAGATTCTTAGTTCGATACCGGCCCTCGCCAACTCAGCGTATGAGTAGCACAGGGATCTGTGCAGTAAAGTAAGGAGCTGATGGTAGGTGTGGCGCTCCACCTCAGACGCAAAAACAATCTCCTTGGTCTAGCGCTAGTGAAAAGAGGATAGACTCCCTCGCTAACTGGCTGAATACCGATGTTATGGATGTTCTTATATTTATTTTTTGTAAAAATAATTTAGAAATAAATAAGATTTTTAAAATAGGGAAAGAAGTTACTTTACCCTGTAGAATTTTAAATAAAACTCCATGTTATGCGTGTTCTTCTCTTATTCATTTTTTGTAAAAATAATGATTCAGAAATAAATTATAAGATTTTTAAAATAGGGAGTTACTTTTCAATCACCCTACATGACAGTTTTTATCACCCAAACATTTACAACAACGAGCAGGATATTAATATAAACAGACAAAGAATTTATCCATTCCACTTTTTATTATAGGCATAACATTTGAGAGGACTTATAGGCTAATAAATATCATCAAGAGGTGAACATTTATGCTCACCTCCCCCTTTTTTTCCAAGATATAATAAAAAAAAGGTTATAAGTAATTTTTGCTTGGAAAATTGTGAACGAGACGTCTACTTTATACAGTAAAACATATGAAAAGATCTGGTTTAGCTAAACGGATGAACGCAAATCAAGAACCTCGTTTTACTTATAATGCAAATATCGCAGATGAAAATATACAGCTAAGGATTTTACTATAGAATGCACTGAAAACCAGTGTATAAATTTTACTATAGAAATGCACTGAAAACCACATTTTACTATAGAAATGCACTGAAAACCAGGGTATAAATTTACTATAGAAATGCACTGAAAACCAGGGTATAAATTTTACTATAGAAATGCACTGAAAACCAGGGTATAAATTTTACTATAGAAATGCACTGAAAACAGGGTATAAATTTTACTATAGAAATGCACTGAAAACCAGGGTATAAATTTACTATAGAAATGCACTGAAAACCAGGGTATAAATTACTATAGAAATGCACTGAAAACCAGGGTATAAATGTTACCAGGGTATAAATGTTACTATAGAATGCACTGAAAACCAGGGTATAAATGTTACTATAGAAATGCACTGAAAACCAGGGTATAAATTTACTATAGAAATGCACTGAAAACCAGGGTATAAATTTTACTATAGAAATGAATTGAAAACCAGGGTATAAATTTTACTATAGAAATGAATTGAAAACCAGGGTATAAATTTTACTATAGAAATGCACTGAAAACCAGGGTATAAATTTTACTATAGAAATGAATTGAAAACCAGGGTATAAATTTGACTATAGAAATGAATAGAAAAAGATTTGGTTTAGCTAATTTTCAACTCAGTTTTTGTAGGTTTGCGTTTGTGCTAAACCGTTTTTTTTTTTTTTAATCCTCTCAATTCTTGTAAATATAAAACTATGAAATGATAATTTGTTTTTTGTTATAGTAAAGTATTGTTGATCATATAATTGCAAGGATACAAAAATAGATTTTCATGTGCATTTCATGTTATGTCAGAATGATGCTCTTCTGGATAGAAAATCAATACTGCTATGCCCAAGCTCTAAGCCATATAAGCAAATCTAGCAAGTCTCACCTTCATGACCTTATCTGAAGCATCTGAAGCTGCTGAATAGTACATATGTTACCAAAATATTGCAGCACAACTTTTGACTCACCCTGGTACTATAGATTAATAGAAATACAAAAAAATAAATAAAATAGAATAGAATACAAACCTCTCTGTGGTCGTATGTTGTATTTAGAAATCCATCGTAACGATCCCTTAAAAATTTTCCTACATGATATTGTTGTTGCTTCCCGATCTGTAAAAGAAAAAAATTAATATTTTAGTAAAAACACATTTTGAAAAAAAAAAAAAGAAAAAAAAAGAAAAAAAAAAAAAAAAAAAAAGAAATGCAAGAAAAGAATAAAGAAAAATTTTAAAAAGTTCTAGTAAAAAAAAAAAAAAAAAAAAAAAAAAAAAAATTTGTTTAAATCTATACTACTATGCTGAAGTGTGTGTGTGTGTGTGTGTGTGTGTGTGTGTGTGTGAATCAAAGGATCATGGAAAAAAAATGGGAAGTTCCAAGGGTTTCATTTTATGCATGGATATTGTCTTCACCTAACGCTTAAACTGTGAGATTGATTTTCTGGATCATTTGAGGCCATTTTACCGCACAGACCAGATTACCCAAGCTGTGCTACTCATGCGCAGAGTTGGTGGGGGACCAGTATCGAACCTGGAACCTTGTGATTCCTAAGTGGATGCTCTACTGACAGAGTTAAACTGGACCCATGGATGTAGTATATATATATATATATATATATATATATATATGGAAGAATATGTGTTTTAACCGAAGTCGAACCTAATTTATGAAAGTTAATTAATTAATAATTAATTCATTAGGCGGGAATACCTATTTTTAAATTTTAAGGGTAAACAAATCGAGAAAAATCAATCTCTGTATGTACATTTCGGCCTATTAGGCCTCATCAGCAGAGCTATAGATACCAAGGCCGCCCCGTGCGGGATTCGAAACCCGACTGTCAAGCCGACTAGTCAAGCGTCTTTCCACCACACCAAACGGACTTAGCAGATTTCTTCGTTTTGTTAAGGAGTAGGTGTTTATATTCCACTTTATTCTCCTCTACACGAACTTACGAGAAGTAAACAAACTGACGATATTTTGTGATATGGCTATTTTCAGCCGACAATATTCTCCTTAACAAAACGAAGAAATCTGCCAAGTCCGTTTGGTGTGGTGGAAAGACGCTTGACTAGTCGGCTTGACAGTCGGGTTTCGAATCCCGCACGGGGCGGCCTTGGTATCTATAGCTCTGCTGATGAGGCCTAATAGGCCGAAATGTACATACAGAGATTGATTTTTCTCGATTTGTTTACCCTTAAAATTTAAAAATAGGTATTACCGCCTAATGAATTAATTATTAATTAATTAACTTTCATAAATTAGGTTCGACTTCGGTTAAAACACATATTCTTCCAAATATTGTCGGCTGAAAATAGCCATATCACAAAATATATATATATATATATATATATATATATATATATAGTATTAAGGTGTATATAGAAATAACCAACTCAAGTTTCACCATAATGACCTTCAGGGTTAATTGCAATGAATTAAGATATTGATTAATTATAGTCAATTGCAGAAGTGACTGCAATTAATCAACATCTGGATTAATTCATTTTAATTAACCCTGAAGACCATTATGGTGATACTTGAGTAGGTTATTTCTATATACACCTTAATACTAAATCTGCTCTACTAAAGTATCAAGTACTTTATATTCATTATAACACTGACTTATTCGGTTAATACTTGCATCAACTGTCAATATTGCAATTGGTTAAATGATTTTATTCACCGGTAAGTTATCTTCTTTATCATTATATATATATATATATATATATATATATATATATGCATGTTATGCTAGCATATCTGTACGAGTGTGAGGGCCTATGAATAGTGATGATCAAACAAAGTCAGGTAGACCTAAAACTGGATTCTGATGCCATACTCCAAAGTTAGAGGCAAATCCAGCAAGTAGCACTTGGAGAGTATCAGGCGAGCTCATCATCTCAAAGTCCAGTGTAGATTATCACCATCACAACCTCAGCAAAAGCATCCAGATCTGATGAGTTGTGACTCATGTTACTAAAATATTGCAAAACTTTTGACTCACTCTAACATATAAACATAAAACAATAAGGATATTATTTATGCATAATTTTCAAAGGAGTTTTTTCCCCTAACGAATTTTTCCAAGAAAATGTTTGTTAACAAAACTATTTGTGTTGTGTAGTACTTACATTGGATAACCAACCAAAACCTTGCGGCCAACTATTTTCTTTGTGTTCATCTGTGGGGAATGACATCATTGGGGCTCGATCTCCATGTCGGTAAAGCTGCAAAAAGAAAGGGGAGAGAAAAAAAATTAGTTTTTAATATTTTCATTTAGGACAAGAAAAGGGGAAAAAAAGACAAGTAACTTTTTATTATTTGTGGAATTTGACCAAAACTTCCGTAGTAGTAGTAATAGTAGTAGTAGTAGTAGAAGGTTTGTTTGAAAATGAGACAGGACTTCTATTAATTTTCACTCCGAAATATAAATCAAGAGCTTATTTTGGGGGGGAATGTCAAATGTTTGTGTTGCATGATGCAATTGAGAAGAAAGCTTATTTCTTTCATCTGTCTGCCACTCTCAAGTAGGGCTAATATTAAAATCCTGAAAAATCACACGGGGTCTTATTTTCGGTGAAACACGGTGGTAGAAGTAGAAGAATAAAAAAGAGAGAGAGAGAGAGAGAGACTCAAGAAATTATTTATATTAGCAAAAATATTTAAGTTTTGATATTGAAAAAAAAAAAGTATTGAATTAGAAGTACTAAAATTAAATAAAAACAAAAATTACTTCTTTTTCTTTAAATTACTTAATCTCTATGTGTGTGTGTGTGTGTGTGTGTATATATATATATATATACATATATATATATATATATACACACCTGGATTGGTCTGGTTTGGTTTGTTTTACGGCATATCAACCTCAGTGGGTCATTTAATGCCGATAAAGTTTTGAAATAAAGTCATTCTTAATGGATAATCAATTTTTTTTTTATAAATACATTTTTCTATTTAACCCATAGATGGGACCCTAACAGGACCAGGGAGCAATGGTGATGAAGGGGTGCTACACATTCCCCAAACCTTCAAAACTGGAACCTCACCATCAGATAGAATTTAACGTCATTTCCAGCTCAGCCACCACCTTCTAGCATCCATATGATAAAAAGAGTCGGGCTTGCCATATGGGCAATCATATAGGTTCTAGGGCTTGACATGACCAGCCAGTTGATCGGAGGGGGCCTCTCCGACTGCCCGTCTAGCCCAAGATAGGGCCAAAGTGGAGTATTGCAAGTCATGGACTGCTCAACCACATGGGTTCTATATCCTTAAGCATCATGGTTACCACCCATGGCCAACAGGTCGCCCCATTGGAGGAGACTTACCCCTTTGCAGAGGTGCAGTCGGTGCATTCTAATGCCCCACTGACAGGGCGGATATATACCTGGAGTCTGACCTCATAGAGTACAGGTATAAACTGACAGCACCTGCTCTTAGAATTGACCCAATTTTTTCCCATTTGACATTTTGAATACAAATAACAAATCTGCATCTTTTAAATGTATTGATTGAAGTGTTTGTAGATTTCCAACAAGATAATATTTAGAATACTAACAATTCTTTTTTTTAACTCTTAACTTCCTGTTGAGAATTTTCTAAGTCCAGAGCCCTATTTCTATCAGGATTTATCAAAAATGGCTAAAAATGAACTTTTCATTAAAGTTACCTGTTATTTCGCTAAAATCAAAGACTGCTAAATATAATTAATATTACACTTAAACAAAGGCTATCGTTTGGGGTAGATTAGGAAAATGAATGTGACTTTCGACCGGGTGGAATAGGATGTTAAGAGTTAATGTAATCTTGAATAAAATATCCAGACACGATATATCATATGGACTGCAAGTCATGTGCAGCTCTCAAGAACTTCCTAAGCTTTTGTTTTGGTTTGGTTTTACGGCATATCAATCTCAGTGGGTCATTTAATGCCAATAAAGTTTTTGTCTAGCCCAAGATAGAGCCAAAGTGGAGTATTGCAAGTCATGGACTGCTCATCCACCTGGGTTCTATCCTTAAGCATCACGGGTCGCCACCGACAGCCAACAGGTGGCCCCATTGGGAAAGTCTTACCCCTCTGCAGAGGTGCAGTCAGTGCATTCTAACGCCCCAGCCGATAGGGTGGGCTTTTGCTTTGGTTGAATTTAATGGTATGTCAACCCGTGTAGGGTTATTTTATGACTAGAGGTTGTATCAGTGCTACTGTATGGCTGCACCACTTGTGGACCCTAATGAAGCACCTGGAGAATAAACTAGATGGTAGCTGCACAAGAATGTTGCATGTGATATTAAACAAATCGTGGACGTGATGAGGGTGGGGTGAAAAGTTCCTACAATTAAAAGTTCCTGCAATGGTCGGCTATAAACAGATTGTCAGTCATATCAAAAACTGACCTCACAGACAAGTTAAAGCAACAATTCTTCAAAGTCATAGTTGTATCAGAGCTACTGTATGGTTGCACTACTGTTACATAATTATTAGATCCCTAATACTTATATAAGGTAGTGTAGAAACATAATGGCGATTAGTGCAGCTGATGGCCTTGAGAGTGAGTGACGGCGCTTGACCTCACTCTCACCTTGCCTTCTGGGGATAAATCGTGAGAACCGGAAGGCATAGAAGACCCTGTCTTCCGGTTTAAGGATAGTAAGTAAGTCAGTTAGAAGGTAGGAGCCGAGCTCGTAGGATGTAAGTCTCACCTGCGCAGATGTCTGGGTTGGGGATTGAAAATAAAGTAACATCAAAGTAAATCGAAGTCTTGTGTTTATTACCTAAAAACTAACAATGACACAGGGCTTCTGATAAGGAGAGATCCCTAACAGAAACCAGACCCGAAATCCCAAGAAAGTCCAGACCTTAGAAGAGACCAGACCAAGATCCAAAGCCGGCCAGAAGAAAATACGACCAGAAGTAAGAAGTAAGAAAAGGGTATACAACACTACTTGGACCCTAAAGAAGCACCTGGAGAAAATACGACCAGAAGTAAGAAAAGGGTATACAACACTACTTGGACCCTAAAGAAGCACCTGGAGAAAATACGACCAGAAGTAAGAAAAGGGTATACAACACTACTTGGACCCTAAAGAAGCACCTGGAGAAAATACGACCAGAAGTAAAAAAGGGTATACAACACTACTTGGACCCTAAAGAAGCACCTGGAGAAAATACGACCAGAAGTAAGAAAAGGGTATACAACACTACTTGGACCCTAAAGAAGCACCTGGAGAAAATACGACCAGAAGTAAGAAAAGGGTATACAACACTACTTGGACCCTAAAGAAGCACCTGGAGAAAATACGACCAGAAGAAAGGTAACACTACTTGGACCTAAAGAAGCACCTGAGAAAATACGACCAGAAGTAAGAAAAGGGTATACAACACTACTTGGACCCTAAAGAAGCACCTGGAGAAAATACGACCAGAAGTAAGAAAAGGGTATACAACACTACTTGGACCCTAAAGAAGCACCGAAAATAAGAAAAGGGTATACAACACTACTTGGACCCTAAAGAAGCACCTGGAGAAAATACGACCAGAAGTAAGAAAAGGGTATACAACACTACTTGGACCCTAAAGAAGCACCTGGAGAAAATACGACCAGAAGTAAGAAAAGGGTATACAACACTACTTGGACCCTAAAGAAGCACCTGGAGAAAATACGACCAGAAGTAAGAAAAGGGTATACAACACTACTTGGACCCTAAAGAAGCACCTGGAGAAAATACGACCAAAGTAAGAAAAGGGTATACAACACTACTTGGACCCTAAAGAAGCACCTGGAGAAAATACGACCAGAAGTAAGAAAAGGGTATACAACACTACACCCTAAAGAAGCACCTAGAGAAATACGACCAGAAGTAAGAAAAGGGTATACAACACTACTTGGACCCTAAAGAAGCACCTGGAGAAAATACAACCAGAAGTAAGAAAAGGGTATACAACACTACTTGGACCCTAAAGAAGCACCTGGAGAAAATACAACCAGAAGTAAGAAAAGGGTATACAACACTACTTGGACCCTAAAGAAGCACCTGGAAAATAAGCTAGATGGGAGCTGCACAAGAATGCTGTGCGCAATATCAAACAAATCATAAACAACACCTTACAAGAAAGCAGCTGTATGGCCACTTGCCCCCTATCATACAGACCATCCGAGTGAGACATGTGGGGCACTGCTGGAGAAGTGGGGATGAATTCATAAGTGACATTCTCCTATGGAAAGTAGCACATACGCATGCCAGTGTGGGCCGTACAGAAAAGACCTACATTGACCAGCTCTTCACAGGTACTGGATGCTGCACAGAGGACCTCCAGAGAGCAATGAATGATAGGGACAGTTGGTGAGAGATTGTCAAGTATATTCGTGCTACTAGCGCAACATGATGATGAGGTCTAGAGGTTAGGGAATCATGTTCATAATTTACATTTTTTGTGTAGTTGTTTCTTAATCCCCTCCCCCACCAGAATCCTATCAAATGCAAATAATTTTTTAAACAAGTAACTATTCTTTGTTGTAATCAGTTGTAAGCAATTAAAAATAGTACTATACTGACTCCAGTTGAATTTACACTTTATATGGCCCTAGTTTAGTCTGTAAAGTTATACAGTGCACACTCTTTATGAATAGATTATTAAAAAAATAAATAAATAAATAAAATAGTCAAAGTTTTTTGGTGGTCCCCATAACAGTTTAACTACAGTCTGTGAATTAACTTTTTGTGAATTGGGTGACGGTTTATTTTTTATTGCTTAAAAAACAAACAACAACAAAAAACAAATTACTATACATTTAATGTTGAAAAATATTTTTTTAAACTAAGTTTAATTGAAATTATACATTGCAATACTAACACAAACAACTGAGACTAATGTGTCTACCGTTGGATTCAATAATTAATTTCAATGATTAATTAAATGTATAGTAATTTGGGGTTTTTTGTGGGTTTTTTTTTAAAGCAATATTTAATTAAAAACAACCTTAATCCCCTAAAACCGTAACCCAATTTGCAAAAAGTTCATTTATAGACTGTAGTTAAACTGTCATGGGACCACCAAAAAACTTTCCGTTTTAATTTTCTGACCAATTTGCAAGTTTAGCCAAATAGACATATTTGTGGGTCATAATCATTTAATTACATAAAGTGGAATTAGAAGTGCCAAAAATAGAAGAGTCGGAATCAAAGGTTTTGTGTTCCAACTCCAGAGCCCAGCTTCTTTTAACATCCTATACCGCTTCATACCGCCCGGCCGGAAGCCACATTCATTGTCTTAATCCACCCCAAATGTAATATTAAATATATTTATAAGTCTTTATTTTTAGGGAAATAACAGGTAACTTTAAATGAAAAGAAAATTTTAAACCATTATTTTGATAGATCCTTATAGGAATGGGGCTCTGGACTTGGAAAATTCTCAACAGGATGTTAAGAGAATACAAATAATTTGTACAAACACAGGTCCTACTTCCAGCCACATACACTCATAATCAATACATATATAATATTTGCACACACACACACACACACACACATAAAAGTCGTCAGGGCGGCTTAATATCGGTATTCTATCCCCTTTTCACTGGCGCTTGACCAAGAAGATTGATTTTACGTCCAACCATCAAGTCTTTATCGTACAGATCCCTGTGCTACTCATACGCTGAATTGGTGAGGGTCGGTATCAAACCAGGAACCTTGTGGTTCCTAGACGGACGCTCTACTGACAGAGATAAACTGACCCTATTATATATTACATAAACTGAAAGAGAACCTACACAGAAAGATAGATAGATGGATTCTGACATCTAATTCACTATTAATCACTAATAGTTGTATGAGGAGACCAATTTACTCTTTATGTGAAAAGAAAGACAATTTTCAAATTGGTCCCTAAATTTTTAAATGTCATTTTCCATTTACTTTTGTACTTAACAAATAACTGAAGCCCATTATTCTGACCTATTTTCAAGAGAAAGAGAATAAATAAATAAATAGACTGTCTGCAGTCATGTCAGCTGGCCAGAGACTACAAAAAAGTTCATATCCTCTGTGAGAATTTTCCGATTGAAAAACAATAAAATAAAAAAATAAAATAAAAATCGATTAATAAATATACAACCAGATATTTTGTTGTCAGCTGAAATTTTCGTAGACTTATGGATTTAGAAAAAAAAAATTATTTTTTAAGTTTTTCTTCAAATGACCAACGGTCACCCCCCCCCCTACATTCCGAATTGATTAAAAAAAACTTTTTAAGTTGTTTTTTAATAAAATAAGTCATTAATGAATAATAAGTAAGTAAAGTCGTCGGGGTGGCCTAAAGTCGGTATCGGCCAATCAGCGAGGGAGTCTATCCCTTTTTCACTAGCGCTAAACCAAGGAGATTGTTTTTGCATCTGAGGTGGAGCAACACATCAGCTCCTTGTGCTACTCATACGCTGAGTTGGCGAGGGCCGGTATCGAACTAGGAACCTTGTGGTTTCTAGCCGAATGCTCTACCGACTGAGCTAAATGGATAATTTGGTGAAAATTTCATTAAAATCGGACAATTCCCTGATTTTTGCTAACAGTTAAAAAATGTTTATTACCTCCCTTTGTGATCTTTGATCAAATCTCGTATTAATTGAACTCCGTTGCGCCATGAGTTCAACTTTAATAAAAACTTCAAACAAATAACAACATCCAATCAAGTGGAGATGCTGTCTGACTTTTAATGTATCTAATATTTATCTAAACAAAAAAATCACGTTACAACAGGGAAAAAAGAGGGTCAGATTAAAAGTCATCAAAAAGATAACGTCTTCACAGATTATCAGTAAAATGGATTGTTTTATTAGTTATTGTGGTATTTAATCAATAAGTGAATTTAGGGTAAATTCAACTTTTTTTTTCTAAGATCATTTTTACTTTTATAGCAAATTAAGACAAATAGTGAACACCAGAAAAATGACGGTAATTTATGAGGAAGTGCGTCCCGGTCTCCTGCCTCAAAAATTGCTACCCGGTGACTATCAAAATAACAACCCCAGCTCGTCGTAATTCTTGTTTATTTATAGTTTATGGTTTTATTCTTGTTTAGATATGAAGATGGATATATAGTTTGGAATAGACTGAGATAGATAGATAAACAAACAAAATAATATAGATAGATATGAACAAATGGAGATAGATATTTTCGACAAGTAAATGTATTTGGGGGTCGCATCTTTTTTGTCGTAATTCTTGTTTATTTAAACTAAAAACAAGACATTAAACAAACATGAATTTTTAAAAAATCTTAGTATTTAAAGTAATAAATATGATATAATAAATATGAACAAATTGAGATAGATAGATAGATGGATAGTTTTGAATAGACCGAGAGAGCTAGTTTAAATATCTCTTTTTATAATGGAGAATTGGTGTGTCTGTAACCGAAACTACGTCACTGCTTATGTTACAATATCCTCAAGAATAACGCAAGTTTATCAATGATCAGTGTTGCCGATAACTTTTTAATTTAGTGTCCTGGAATACACATATTTGCATTGAATGAGTCCCAGGGAAATTCATGAGTCCCAATTAAAGTTTCTTAATAGATTGTAGGGATTTTATTTTTGATCTGGGGAAACAACAAAAGCTGTCTAACTCTTACCTTGTAACCTATTCTGTACAATTCATTTCTAAGAAACTATTGAAATGTATTTACAATTAGCTTGAAATGGTGAGGGAAGAAAAAAGAAAAACTCTGGGACGCATGGATATGATTTCACTGCGTCCTTTTAGATTTGTGTGCGTCAGGGATGCAGGACGCGTACCTATCAGCATCTCTGAATGAGTATTCAATTTATAGTCAAAATCATTAATACATAGAATAAATCTATGTTTCTATGAAAATTGGAATTAGATTTGCCTCAGAACAGCCAATGTTATTAGCGCGTTTAAAATACTGCAATGTGTCTTATACATCACTAAGAAATAAAAGTTTACATAATATATGGTGTGGTTAATTTGCATACTGGTTTTAACAAAACCGGGTTTAATAAATAACTACCTGGTGTTACTGATCTCTAATATTATAGTTTTATTCTCCAATGTATTAAAACCAATCCTATGAATGATTTTATATAGAAAGCAATAAAAATATAATTAAAATAAGTAATCTTTTAACAAAAAATTTAATTTTGTTAGTCTTTCTAATTTAATATATTTACTTACATTAAAACTTAAATACTTACGCCCGGCAGAGGGCGCATATTCTTGCTAGTATCTATAGATGCTATGAGACACCCCGGTCATCCATTACTGGGGGGGGGGGCTCAATTCCAAGAAGGGGTGGCAGTTAAAATAGAGCCAATCCCAGTCCTACAGTTGAGAATAGAAGTGTCGAATAAGCTAAGTGTCTCTCTCCCACACAAACACGTGGGGGTTTTCCAATTATAACCCCCCGCCCGTCATGTCACATTTTGACCTCATGTGATGATGGATAGAAATACAGAATTTATCAATACCTTTAAACCGGCAATCATTTGGTTTAGCACAAAAATTGAGAGAGAGAGAGAGAGAGAGAGAGAAAGAGAGAGAAAGAGACAGAGAGAGAAAGAGACAGAGAGAGAAAGAGAAAGAGAGAGAAAGAGACAGAGAGAGAAAGAGACAGAGAGGGAGAGAGAAAGAGAGAAAGAGAGAAAGAGAGTTAGTGGGAAGAGAAAAGGTTAGTTAGTGAAAGATCCCCAGACAAGACAGTAGCAGCCACATTATCTTTGATAGCACACCAAAAAGTTATCAGTCCAAAAACTTTACGACGGTAACTAAGCTTTATCCTCTAATGAATTTTAATTTCACCTTACTTCATTAAAAGTTAAACACTTGTGCCCGGAGGGTGCATATTTCTGCTAGTTCAATAAAAAAAAATTTTTTTTCAAAAGACCTAAGACTAATTGACACCCGATCATAAAACACCAATGCCTGTCTCTCTCTTTCTCTCTCTGTCTGTCTGTCTGTCTGTCTCTCCCTCTCTCAATTTTTCTGCTAAACCAAATGATTGCCGGTTTAAAGGTATTGATAAATTCTGTATTTCTATCCATCATCACATGAGGTCAAAATGTGACAAGGGGCGGGCGGGGGGGGTTATAATTGGAAAAAAACCCACGTGTTTGTGTGGGAGAGAGAGACAGAGAGAGAGAGAGAGAGAGAGAGACAGAGAGACAGAGACAGACATTTAATAAAATATAAAAACTCGAAGAAACTGACATCACAGCTACAGGGTTGAATTAGGTGCATTATTTAACTGAGTAGAGCATCTACCTCGAGACCCAAGGGTTCCAGGTTCTATACCGACCCTTCACCAACTCAGCGTATGTTTAGCACAGCTGGGATCTCTGTGCGCTAAAGTGTAGAGCTGATGGTAAGCGTGGTGCTCCACTTCAGACACTAAAACAATCTCCCTGGTTTAGCGCTCGTGAAAAGCGGGATAGACTTTCTCACTTTCTGGCTAATACCGACAATAGACCGCTCCACCGACTTTCCTTTTTTTCTTTCTTTTACTTGTTTAAAAAAATATGTTATATGAAATTGCGGCCTTTTCTCATTCGGCTGCAGACATATTTGTCTATGACAACAGGAAGATGAAATTAATTTGGAGAAGACGGCAAGATAAAGAACAAAATGGAAACATTGTGACCATCGACGTGAAAAGCCATCAGGTGATCTGGCCAATAAAGGATTATATATATATATATATATATATATATATATATATATATATATGTGTGAGAAGTAAACAAACAGACGATGTTTGTGATATGGCTATTTTCAGCCGACAATATGTGGGAGAATATGTGCTTAATTGAAGTCGAACCTAATTTGTTAAAAGTTAATTCATTAATAATTAATTAGGCGGGATTTACCTATTTAAATGTAAGGCTAAACAAATGAGGCCTGATAGGCCGAAATGTACATACAGAGATTGATTTTTCTCGATTTGTTTAGCCTTACATTTAAATAGGTAAATCCCGCCTAATTAATTATTAATGAATTAACTTTCGAAAAATTAGGTTCGACTTCAATTAAGCACATATATATATATATATATATATATATATATATATATATATGTTGGAATAAATCCGACAGAATGTGGTGGAGATGTGAGGAACACAAGACAAAACTCAGACAAAAGTGTGTAGGATATATTTCGCTAGAGCATTGAGCTCGGCATCATCAGTCGTTTTAATTAATTATCAGATTATCATACAAGTGTTTCTATAGATGGAGTAGTGTGGCGGGGGGAGGTGGATAGGAGAGGAGGTCAAGTGGGTGGGTAAGCGTTAGTGAGGAGAGGATTTGAATGGTCAAGCAGGAATCAATGGAGAGGAAGAGAAGGAAATCAGATGTATGTATGATAACCTGATGATTCATTAAAACGACTGATGATGCCGAGCTCAATGCTCTAGCGAAATATATCCTACACACTTTTGTCTGAGTTTTGTTCTTGTGTTCCTCACATCTCCACCACACACACACACACACACACGTTATAGGGTAGAATACATTTACGGTACAATTGTTACCATTGGCTTCAAGGCAGTATGTTAGCCACTTACCGTCAAGACAATACTCCTGTGTATCACGGGTGCGTTATCTTGACGATAAGTGACTAACACACTGCTTTGAAACCAATGGCAACAATCGCACCTTAAATGTATTCTACCCTATAACAAATAAATACAGCTCTTACACTCGTAATCGAGCACTTTATTTTCAATTCTCCAATACTAGAAAAACCTACTATATAAAGAGAGAGAGATAAACAAATATCCATTGATGATTCTATTTGGGAATTTTATCCTACGTATGTCTACAATGCATGTCCATGCAGATGCACACCTATAGATTCATACAAGGATTCTTTCAAGTCCCTAAAAGAGCTCAGTGTATGATAATTAATTAATCAATAACCAAATGAAGGTCTGTTGAGTTTTTCTCTCTTATTGGAAGTGTGTATATAAGTTGATTGCGTATAAACGTTGTTCTTGTTAATATCATTTTTTGGTATTATGAAGCATGGAAATGAACAAGTGAACAAAAACAGAGTTTCAATATCCAGCTGATGTTCTGTCCCTAGTTCGATTTATTCCGATATTTAGGGTGAACCTTTACTTTTCATCAATTTATGATGACTGTGTGTGGAAAAGTGAAATCCAGCAAATGTGAGAGAGAAAAAATTGATGTGAAAGGATTTGGCGCTGTTTAGCCGTTATTTTTCTTTCCAAAATTCGAAGGAAAATTGTTTTTAAAACATCTTTTTGTCTTTATTTTTTACGCATTGTGTGTATATTATATATATATATATATATATATATATATATATATATATATTATACACTTCCAAATACGTAAAAAACTTAACTAGTTATTTTGCTATTAAAGCCATACACAGAATGGATTTTTTGCTGTGGACTACCTCATTAAAAACACAAGATTAAAAAAGATATGTAAATATTGCTTTGTATGAAATGATAATTGTCATACATTGAGCTCTCCTTAGAACTTGAAAGAATCATATATATATATATATATATATATATAATCCAAAAGTCCAGAGAAGAAATCTTCCTCACGAACAAGAGTTTTATTTTTTAAAAACCTGTCGCAATATGAGAGCTCAATGTGTGCTCTTAATGTTACTCACGGAGCATCTGATGAATCGGGAGAGTTAGACACTTTGTCTAAGCTCCCTGAAATAGACTATAATGCTAATCCTCTAAGTCTTTTGTTATTTCTTTACTATATATATATCTATATATATATTAGACAGTATAATGTAGGGTCCTGAAGAGATCGTTAGGATTGAAACCGCGGTAGACCCATTATTTTTTCATTATTATTATAACTACTTTTTTTATGAAGTATTGTGCTGTCTTGGATAAATTATGAAATAATACTACTCTAACGAAAACGTTGCACAGGTATTCGTACACGTTATCACTAGCTCACTTGGTGAATTAGTGATGGACCAAGTTTTTGTGGTATTATTAGTTAGAGTTCTCAATATCAGTGATTGAGCTGTTATGTGTGTGTGCGTGCGCGTACCAGAAAAACAAGTTTTAATACCAATATAAAAAAAGCAACTCGTAGAAACAGAGTTCACAGCTGCAGGTTTGAATGCGACGAATATAAATTCGGTCACATGACTAAACGTTAAAAAACAAAATGCCAATCCCTGACAAAATTTTTCTTTAATGACTCTAAAAGGTTCATATATCACAGTCAGCAGGATTAATCAACAATAGCTTTCATTAAATTTTCAAATAAAGGCGTCTTATGGTGTAATTGTTAACTGGTTTCGCAGGTCAGTTACAATTGTAATAGGGAGTTCGATCCTTGCGACCTTGTGTCAAATCCTAGACGTACGTAGGGTAATTTTTTTTTTTTTTAAATCGAATTCTCTAATTTCTGTTAATAAAATAAATAAATAAATATTAGATCCAAGTGATTTAGGTTGTTTATCGTAGCAGATTATTTTCTTCCTAGATTTGGACAAAAAGAGGGGAACCATTTAGGTACTGCCAATTGTGACGTTACAGACGTAGTTTATAAAATCATGTCAAGCCCACCCACCCCCGATTGAAAAAAAAAACCAAAAATCATTCAATTATCTGATTTTAATGAAATTATCAGTGTTGATTTATCAATGAATGAATTCTATAATACATCAGTTATTTCTAACTGACGCATTATAAAATTCATCATTGATAAATGATTTTTGGTATTTTTTTCAATCGGGGGGGGGGTCTAATTTTACAAGACTCCTTCCTTACTAACGACATAATAAAAGTTAATTTAACTTTACTTTCAAAAAGTTTAAATACGCACACGTTCCAGTTTTGTAAACAAACAATAAAATATATGTATCGCATATATTTATTGTTTGTTTATAAACAGCCTAGAAAAATAATGCAACCCAAGCACACAGTTCAACAATAGGGTATATTTATACCCTATTCTGTGTGGTTTCAATTTTTTTTTTTTTTCCTAGGCTCTTTATTAAAATAAAAACAACTTTTAAAATCAATTATCGTGAATTTCATCATGGTTTTTAATTACCTCTAACGGACGTAATAAAAGATAGTTTAATTTTATTTCTAAAAAGTTTAAAATAATTCCAGTTTTACTTTTATACAAAGAAAAGTAAACCAGATACAATAAATAAATAAATTCATGTGATTCAGTTTATTCTTAGATTCGTGTGATTTTCTTCCTAAATTTGAGCAAAAGGAGGAGATATTAATTACTCACACGTTACAACTTTATAACACATTTATTGTTTGTTTGTTTATAAAGTCTTTATAAACAAACAATAAATATATACGATATATTTTATTGTTTGTTTATAAAGTTGTAACGTTACTTAGAAAAATAATTCAATCACAAGTTCAACAATAAGATATTAACATTATTTACCCTATTGTTGAACTTCGTGGTTGCATTTTTTCTCGGATTTTTATTAAAATAAAATAAATAAAAAGTTAAATCATTTATTGTGAATTCATCATGATTTTTACTTGCCTCTGACTAGCGGACGAAATAAAAAATAGTTTAACTTTATTTTTAAAAAGTTTAAAATAACTTAAGTTTTACACAAAGAAGAGAAAGAGAACAAGATATAATAAATTAATATTAGATCCATGTGATTCAGGATACAAAAAGTAAATAAATAAAAGATTCATGTGATTCAGGTTGTTTATCTTAGCAGATGATTTTTTTCCTTGAGTTGAACAAAAGGAGAACGTTCCAAGTTTGTAAACATACAATAAATAAATATATCTTATTATTATAGTATAAATAACAATAGGGTATAATAAATAAGTATACCCTATTGTTAAACTTTTTTCTAGGCTCTTTATTAGAATAATAATTTAAAGAATTTTAAATCAATTATTGTATTGTGAATTCATCCCGATTTCTTGACTAACTAACGAAATTAAAGTTCAACTTAACTTTTTAAAAGTTTAAAAACATCTTCAGTTTTAAAAGCAAGAGAACATGATACAATAAATAAATAAATGAATAAAATGAATAAAGTAATTTCAGTCGACCTGATTATGAATTCAGTTGTTCATAATCAGATCGGCTAACATTACTTGTTTTTTGTTGGCTTATATTACCATACACGTTCAATTCAATAAATTGAATTTGAAATCAATTGTTGAAACCAAAAGGTTATTCCTCCTCGAATTTCACATTGTTTAAACTAAACTTTGATAGAAAAATAAATAGAGCAAAAAGTTTTTTATATTTATTTACTTTTATAAAAATTGTCAGTCACATCAAATAATCTTTAATCTTTTTCTTTTCTTAAATATCTCAATTCATACTGTTTGTCTGCATTTTTTAGATGAGGCTTGATAATTTTGTATTATTTGGATTTGTCTATGAAAAATCCAAATAATATATTCGTTAAACTTAACTGATGTTTTTATACACCAATTTTTTGTTCTGGTTAGGACGAAGAACAATAAAATAGCTTATAAGATCAGTGATGCTGATAGCTTTTTCATTTAGTGCGTCCTGGGACTCACGGATTTTATTTGAAGGAGTCCGCGGGAAATTTGATGGGTCCCAACTAAGCTTTCTTAATAGTGTTTTTATCTATGAACAACTAAAGCCATCTAACCCCTACCTTGTACCCCATACAGTGTAAATCGTTTCCAAGAAAATATTGAAATGTATTTACACTTAGCTGGAAATGGTGGGGGAAGGGAAAAACACTAGGACGCATGGATACGATTTTTCTGTGTCATTTTAGATTTTTATGCGTCAGTGACAGCATCACTCACTGTAAGATGCTCCAGATTAGTGGCCTTGTGCCAGACTTCTAATTTCTTTCATTTTCTAAAGTACATTTAACCGGGTCCCAATACTTCAGATGGGAAATTCCTACCTATCACTTTTACACTCCTTGACTAAATACACACAAGAGGGGGGGGGTTCAGTTCCTCGACCTTCAGTGCTTAATCTACATCCCAGTCCCGGTCATGACCGGGTCACAGCAGAATAAACAATCTATCCGTGGGCCCACATGGGTTTTTTTAAAGAGAGATGGGAGAAAATCAGATGGTAGTGTCTTTCACCGAAAGAAAATCATACAAGTGGTTCCCAAGGTGTGTGGGGGTGCAAGGGGAAATAAGAATAAAAATTTAAAAATAGTTCAGTAATCTTATATCCAATATCAAGTTTCTTGTACACGACCTTTGTGGTTATTTTTAGTTTAAAAAGTTTAATAATTAAACTTTAATTTAATCTAGATTCTAGGCAATGCCAAAATATGCATCAGTATAATAATTATTATTATACTGATGCTCATTATGTTATTAAATAATAATACATACATATGTAATTTATTTTTAATACATTTTAAACAATTAAATTTTGCTAAAAAATGGCTAATTGAAAATTTATGATGCACTCAAAACAAACGTTTTTATAACGCTTTCATAAGATTTTTTTAATTTAAGTTTCTTTTTAGAAATCAATAACAAAAAACTTTAAATACACTATGAAATAAAATAGTGGAAGACTTCGTAAAAAATATTTCCCCTAATATATTTTAGGAAAAACTATTTTAAATATAATTTCCTCAACAAGTGAATAAGTATCGAAATTTTCGGGAAAATTTGACTCTTAATCGATTTTTCACAGAATTAAAAAAATAAATAAAAAAATAAAAACTAGTCGTAACTTGTTTTTGGCTACGTTAAATTTCAATTGATTTAATGGTGCGAAAATGTAAACATTTTCATTATCAAGACTTTTTTAATGTTTCTTCTTTTGAATGGTCTAAAAATATTTGAAGATAATATTAACCTTTATTCAAGTTCCATTGTGTTAAATATAGGGGGTGGTAAATTTGACACGTCAGGTTGGACGTCCCCACAGGACGACAATATGACCCTCAGTCACTGCTTTCTATCACATATATGATAAAAAGAGTTAGGACTAAACATAAAAAGGGCAATAGGGTTGGGACACTGCACATTCGTAAAGTATATTTTTCGTTAGTTTCGGTTAGAATATCATGATGGGATCTAATGTTTAATACTTAGTAGTGAAAAATAAAATGCAAGCTGATTTTAAAGTTGAGTATAATTGCGGCGTGAGTAAAGTAGGACTTCAGTATTGACTTAAGCATTGAACTAAAAGACAAAAACATCCTAAAATAACATATCCTATCTATCCACATAGAAAGAAAAGAAATAATTTATTTAATTATGTACCTAATTTGACACAAAGCTACTACCACCCTAAAGAAAAGGGTGGATTTGGTAGGCACGGGACAACCGATAATTTGGGGGGGTGACAGAAAATGTACAAAATAAACAAATAAAACCGCCATTTTTTGTAATGGATAGCAGGCATGAATTAAGGTTTACTTTATTGAAAAAGAGGATACTTCTTGACTATAAGATAGTATGTATTTATGAGATGAGGCTTGATATAAATAATCTTAATATTTCGGACTGTTGACCTTATCTTTTGTGTATATAAACAACATTTAAGCTACAGTCAACTCGGGGTAACGATTTCAGCTCCTAAACCACGTTTGAATTCATGTGTAATCGTCTGAAGATTACTTATTTTAAGGTAATAAAAAAAAGAAAAAACACCTGAACAAACACTAACAGAACCTGAGATTACTGTGGTCTGAATGTTGTGTTTATTTACACAATAAAGATGAGGACAGCAGTTATTCATTAATGTATAACACATCGAATGTTTACTTAGTATAATTAGTATTTTTTTAAATAAAGAAAAGTAAGTTGTCTATAATTGCTGCGTGAATAAACTAGGATTTTACTACAGATTTTTTTTTAATATATAAAAGATTGAAACCAAAAAATAATATACATAAAATAAGAAGCCAACCATATCAACAATGGTATCTACCCGAGTACATCTCAAAGAAGAAATTATTTTTAGATATCGTGGCTTAGTTTGGCATAAGGCTACCCCTACCCCAAAAGAAAAGAGTGGAGGGGTAGACACATTATTATTACCCCTATGGATCTGTTTGAGGGGAGACAGAAGAAGTACAACACCCGATAAAAAATGTGTTATAACTTGTTTTAATGTTGTTGTTTTTGGGGTTTTTTTTTTAATAAACAATGTTTATTAAACATCCACCCTGGGTCAAAAATTTATTGTCAAATAAATGACAATATGATTTTATGGGTAGAAAAATAGTACTTTCAAAATGCAAATTAAATTTGATGAAAAATAATCAGGGTATTTTTTTTGTTTGTTTGTTTATTTTTTGATGGGTGGATGATAGAATTGAATTAAAATTTAGTTTTTTAAAGTGCTGTCAAAATTTTGTTAAAAGTCAGAGATGATTAAAAATGATTCATTTCTTTTATGTGGAAAAACGTTTGAAAACGCTTTTGTTTTGTTTTGTTACAAACTTCACAAAAAAACTCTCCATGGTTGCTACGTTCATAAGTAAAAAAGTCTTTTTTATAAAATAAAAAATATAAACAAGTTTTAAGAGTTATATTATTGTCCCTAAAATTAAAAAAAAAAGTTTTCTTTTAATTTAATTAACAAATTTAATAAAGATTTTTTTAAAGCTACAATTATGAATCTAGAAAGTTATAAAATTAAAAAAATAGGGAAAAATATTTATAGTTTATCTAATTTAACATCTATTTAACTGATAAGTACAAAATCCACGATAAATTAATTATTAATTTTAATATTTTTTTACCTGTTTTAGAAATTAAAAAAAATGTTTTTCTTTTAATTTAAAGCAAGCTACAATCATGGTATGAAACTAGGAAGTTGTAAAAATAAGAAAAAAATAATATTCATAATTTAATTTAATTTAAAGTCTATTTAGAGGATGAAAAGTACAAATCTAGGATAAATTAATTATTAATTTATATATATATATTTTTTTTTACCTGCTGAATTAAAAAACATTTTTTCATTTAATTTTTTTTAAAAAGCTACAATCACGGTAAATCATAAAAATAGAATGTTTATTCATATCTAATTTAAAATTTATTTAGAGGATGAGAAGTACAAACCTACAATGATATATATATATATATATATATATATATATATTACCCGATTTAAAAATCACCTTCCCACCAAAATAATAAACTATACAAAAATCCAAACAAAAGACAACAGAAAAAAAGAACTTGTCAAAAACAGTGAATTTATATCACTTAAAAAAAGATAGATAAATAAACTTACCACAACAACTTGTCGGAGAGAGTCCGGGGGTGCAGTTAATGCCGAGGGAAAAATTATGTACAAAAATGCGGATAAAACAAATAATTTTTGACTGTACATGGTTTTTTGTTAAAATGTAAAAGTGAGACGATTTAAAATTGACGTCCGTCAAATCCTTTTGACAAGCTGAAACTGGCAAGCCAAGGAAAGATAACTCGCATTTACTTAAGCTTCCTTATATAATTTTTATTTGTTTATTGTTTATTTATTTATCTATTAATTCGTTTATATTTATTTATAAATTCATTAGTTTATATATATTCATTTATTTATTCTATTTTTAACCGTTCTTCTGATTTTTCTATAATTAGCATTTATTTAGTAACTTTTATTATTTATTTATTTATGGAAATTCGAGTAGTGATGCCCTCACAGTACCAAAGTCCACGATGCTTTGTTATGTATCAAATAAAAACAGTAGTAGTAGTAGTAGTGGTGGTAGTGGTAGTGGTAGTATTTGTTAACCTCTGACCTCCTAGTCAGGAGAATGAGGCAAACCTTTTTTGTGGAAAAATAAAACAAAATAATTAAAGAAAAAAAATTGAATTAAAATCATCCACTTTTGCAGTTCTGAGGTAAAAAAGAAAGAAGTGTATAACTGAATCACTACGCAACAACTTTAAATCTATAAAACATCAATTAATGCTGTCGTTTAATTAAAAAATGAATTAACGTATTTAAGTTATGTTTTCCTTTGAGATTCATTTTTATTAATCCCACTAGCAAATATATGCACCCTCCGGGTGCAAGTATTTAAGATTTAATGTAATAAAATATTGTATTAAATTAGAAAGGCTAATGAAACTAAATAAGAATACAGATAAAAAGATTTGAAACAGAGGGAGTATAGTAAAAGATTTGAAACAGGGGAGTATAATAAAAAATGGAACAACTGAAACTTACTCTTCCATCACTCTCGTCTTTCATTGTTATTTATTCTAATTTAAGTATTTAGTTAAAATAGGAAGTAAAGAATAAAATGACAGTTATTTTATCTTGTTAATGGATTTCATTTAAGATTCATTGAAGAGATTTTTGCTTATATTCATTGAAATAAAACCAAACAGTTAGAAATCAATAATACTAAGCACATATTTATTAAATTCGATTTTTTAATATTAATATGCAAATTAGCCTTCCCGTTCACACTGTAAACCGCTATTTTGTTGTATATATAAATATAATTGCATGTTGTTTGTATGTAGACAATAATTGAGGTTTAGATAAAAATAAAATCATGATGTCAATAACTAAGAGAATTGTGACTTGAGTAGGAATATAGTTTCGGTTACAGACAGAAAAACACACAATCTCCATTATAATAAGATTTGAGAAATTAAAAATATTAAATTAAAATCAAATTAAAAATATATACATTCGACTTCATTTCATATTCCACTAACATCTGTCCGGTAGATTATGATAAAAATGTACGCCCCTCAATTCACAGTCAACCTGCTATATGAAAATTGACATATATTAGAGTAGGGAGTCAGAAACCACAAGGTTCCTAGTTCGATACCGGCCCTCGCCAACTCAGCGTATGAGTAGCACAGGGATCTGTGCGGTAAAGTAAGATGTGGCGCTCCACCCCAGAAGCAAAAAACAATCTCCAGCGTTAGTTAAAAGGGGATAGACTCCCTCGCTGTATGGCTCATACCGACATTAGGCCGCTCCGATGACTTGACTTTTTTTTACTACTTTAAGAAAAAAAAGGGGGGGGCAGTTTAACTTACTCGGTAGAGCACCGACTAGGAATCGATAGGTTCGATACTGGTCCCCCCCCCGTCTGATCTGTGCGGCAAGGTGGAGAGTTGACGATAGGTGTGGCGCTCCACCTTAGCAGAAACAATCTCCTTGGACTAGCGAAAAGGGAATAGACTCCCTCGCTGCCGGCTGATACCGACAATAGGCCATTCAACAACTTTAGGAAAATTGACATCTATTAGTATCATAGAGAGGGACATGGATCTCTGGCTCTGACCCTGCTTGTCATGGGTTCGAAGCGGCCTTGCGTACTTGTCTGGGGGGGGGGGTGGATGGTTCCAAAAGGAAGTAAATTGTCCCCCCGCCTAAATACCCAATTGGTTTAATGCAGGACACCGTAAGAAGCAAGACTTCCAAAGAGAGTGTCAAAAATAGCTTAGTTCCGTCGACATTCCCTTTTGGGGGTGTCTTTTAGACGAGGGGCAAATACTGCCTGGGGAAGGCTCCCTGGAGCTGAGCTGATTAATTTCTCCAGGTGCTAGTACACCAGAGGCCACGGTGCTCGTGTGTTTTTACAACCTGTCCCTTTAAATCAAGAGGGCAGGTATTGCCTGGGAGGAGGGACGGCCCCCTGGGATCACGCCGTTAATTCAATTGATAGTCCAGTGGCCGAAGCTACCGAACACACACGCCCCGAAGGGCCTGTGATATTAATGCGTTTATATCTTAACAACAGCAACCTTGAGCACCTTTTTGATCTCCATCGAAAATTCCACTCACGATTCAGTAATAATGGATCTGCGGGACTAACTTAAAAAAATCCTCCCCAACCCAGGCGACGCCGGGTAGCCACTGCTAGTCTTATATAGAAATCAATTGAAATGAAATTAGAATAAATGTAGCCTTTTCATATGCGTTCTAATTTAGTTCTATTACTCTTTTTAATTTCATATAATACCTTACTTCATTAAAAGTTAAACGCTAGTGCCCGGAGGGTGCATATTTCTGCTAGTTCTATAAAAAAATAAAATATAATAAGACCTGAGACTAATTGACACCCGATCATAAAACCCCACAGTTAATGGACATAGCACCTGGCGCCTTAGAAATAGGAATTAAAAACTTAGAATTGAAGAATTAATATAAAGGAACCAATAGTTTAATTGAGCGAGAAGAAAAGAGAGAGAGAGAGAGAGAGAGAGAGAGAGAGAGAGAGAGAGAGAGAGAGAGAGTTAGTGGGAAGAGAAAAGGTTAGTTAGTGAAAGATCACCAGACAAGACAGTAGCAGCCACACTATCTTTGATAGCACACCAAAAAGTTATCAGTCCAAAAACTTTACGACGGTAACTAAGCTTTATCCTCTAATGAATTTAAGGACTGATAAGTAAGCTTTCGAAATAATATTAAAGCATTTGCATTCACAAATTAATAACTGCACAACACATCTTTTGTAAGCTGTTGCTCATAAACAAAAATAAATAAAAAATATGATTAGCGGAATGAGAACAGGATATCCCCGTGGACTGAATAAAGGGTTAGGTTCAAAGTTCCGTGATGGCTCCCGATTACGACAAGAAAGTTCCCGATTACGACAAGAAATTTCCCGAGTCCGAAAAGAAGGTTCCCGAGTCCGAAAAGAAATACCCGAAGAAGGCCGGAGGGCACATCGGCCGAAACGTTGTACAGATAACAATGAAGATGAGGACAATAGTCCGAATAACGCAGATTATACTAATCATCAAGCCTCATCTCTATTCAGAGAAATAGTGTAGATAACAATAAGATGAGGACAATAGTCCGAATAACGCAGATTATACTAATCATCGAGCCTCATCTCAAACAATCAGAGAAATAGTGTAGATAACAATGAAGATGAGGACAATAGTCCGAATAACGCAGATTATACTAATCATCGAGCCTCATCTCAAACAATCAGAGAAATAGTGTAGATAACAATAAAGATGAGGACAATAGTCCGAATAATGCAGATAATACTAATCATCAAGTCTCATCTCAAACAATCAGAGAAATAAAAATAAATCAATCATCCAATCCGTTACAACAATTTCTTTAGATACCACTAAATCTCATTTAGTTAAAATATTAGAAGACCACTTATTAGTTTTCTCGAGTAAATAATTTTCTAAATCCAAGATTTGTTTTTACATCAAATCAATATTAGCTACCATACTTTTTAAACAGGAAACCAGCCACTATCGGAAAACCGATAGTCGAATTATCTTCCTTTGCCGCTAGGGGCCGAATCGCCAACCTGCGATGTTGGCGGCAAAACCAAACCCCATCACTTATCTGAAGGCTGTCAACCTGAGTCACCTTAACAAGGGCTCCATCCACCGCCCACTTAAAAGGGCAGTTAACTAGGAGAGTCGCTCAAAAAAAGCACTCCCCCAACACTTTTACTTATCGGACGAGAACCGACTATTGGACGCGTTTTTAACAGCATTCCAAAACCACAGCGATTAGAACCCCTTTTCTAGCGCTCTTCACCAACGAACTGTTAATTTCACCTCTCAAGATAAGTCTCGTAGCAAAGCCATTAAATTTGCAGCAATTTTTGTACCTTTATAATACATGTGTTTTAATTCCATTGTGTTGTTTATCTTCTTTCATCCGAAATAATTGCCGACCACTGGGAGATTAAGAGCTCCCTACGAACCCCGTAATTCCTCTTACTACTGACATTCACTATATAAATCACCTTAAAATAGTATACAATTAATCCAAAACGAAATCATTAAGTCAACTGTATTTCTTGAATATTAGCCCATTCTAATTCTGAGTTTCCCTATTCTTTCATACTTCTTTAAAAAAAGAAGTACATTTGGTTTGTTGGTTGGTTTTGAAGGCTATCACAATGTAAGTGTAAAGAAAAAAGAAGGTAACAGTGGTGTTGTTTGGTTTATTCTCAATCCTTAATATTTCGGGATAAAAAATCCCCTCCTCAGAAGATTACTAGAACTGAAGCTGTTGCTAGTGGCTTGTTCACTTGTTTATCCCGAAATATTAAGAATAACCACAGGTTAACAAACAACACCATAGTTACCTTCTTTTTTCTTTACACTTGCATTGTGATAGCCTTCAAAAACAACCAACAAACCAATATAAACACAATGCTTCAAGCAAATTACAAAACCCTTTTAGAAGTAGATTTTTTTTTATAAGCTTGTCGTCATAACACACACACACACGCGGGCGCAAAGTCGGCTTGACGGCCTAATGTCGGTATCAGCCAATCAGCGAGGGAGTATATCCCCTTTTCACTAGCGCTAGACCAAGGAGATTATCTTAGCGTCTGAGGTGGAGCGCAACACTATCAGCACCGCACATATCCTTGTGCTACTCATACACTGAGTTGGCGATGGAAGGGCGGGGGTATCGAGCCCGGGACCTTGTGATTTCTAGGTACCGACTGATATATAAGACAATTTCTGTTTCAACACAAACTTTTTTTTTTACTTTTTATTATTTACTTTTTTTTAAATTAATGATTCATTTCACTTTTAACGTTTTTTACCACGGTAATCGGAAAACACGTTTTGATACATTCCATTACGAACTCGATAAGCACAATTCGCAACAATAATAACAACATTCAAGCGGTCACCTCAACCTTTTTCGGCTTATGGACCATTTTTTATTCAAAAAATTCCCATGGACCAATCCTACTTTTCTTGAATGTTGCTGCGAGCGGCTAGCACACGTGTTAAAGTAAGACAAGACAATTCATTTTCCGCAATCATCGACGTGCGCTTAAATAGAGATTTTCAACAGGGCCCTCCCCTCCCCTGATGAAAATCTCTATTTAAGCGCACGTCGACGATTGGCGGAAAATGAATTTTATAAGAAGCGCTAAATTAGGTAAATTTTTGTTAAATGGCTAAAACATTTTTGTGGCTTCGAACTCTCTGTGGACCACTAGAAATGTTCTGTGGACCACAGATGGTCCAGCTGGACCACGTTGAGATTCACTGTTCTATACAATATACATATATAAAAGGCAGTTGTGTGTATGTATGTCCGGAGGAAACTTCGAAAATAAAACAATTTACGACCAAGTAAATATATACATATACACACATTAGATATCACCAACCCGTGATTCAACAATAATGAATCTGCAAGACTACCTTTTTTTTTACCCCCTCCTCTACCTAGGCGACGCCGGGTAGCTGCTTCTAGTTTGCGAATAAAACTAAGACAAAGCTTTGTTAACGCTAGCAGGGCTCTCTTCTCGTGAGTCAAAACTACTTTGAGAACTCCTCCTCCTACTACTACTACTCCTCCTTTCATCAATAAAATAAAATAAATAAATAAAAATTCAACAAGAATAATTTTGAGCCTTGGTCTCAGCAGTCGACGAACCGGATCTTAATCCAGTTTATATATCATTATCTATTCATGTTAGTGACGTTAAAATTTTGTTGAACTTTTAAACCCGGTAGCGATTCTCTCTCTTGTATATAAAAAAAAAACGTCTTTTTTTAAAAAATTTCTTTGTTGTCTTGGTGACCGACCTTGTGTAGTGACACGCTGACCACATTTTTTTCTCGCACGTGAATCAGTAAACAGTAATTCATTTTTAATGTTCCTACTTCCTCTTGGTAGCTGGGATATGCAAACTCACACGAGGTCGAATCAAACGAAGTACTAGTTTAAGTTTACAATAGTGGTTGGTTGGATTTTACGCCATGTCAACCCTAGCATAAAATTGTGCGTGCGCATTATCTGAAATTAACTTAATTGTTAAGAACACATTTTATGATATTTTTGTGTTAAAGCATGCAGTTGTATTGTTTTTGAAAAGTTTCTAAGATTTGTGTATTTGGGTTTTTTGTTGTTGTTTTTTTAAGCAATACGTAATTAAAAACAACCTTAATCCCCTAAAACCGTAAGCCAATTCGCAAAATGCTAATTCATAGACTGTAGTTAAACTGTCATTGGGTACCACCAAAAAACTTTCCATTTTAATTTTCCGACCTAAATCAGAAGTCAGCCCAATATTGTTACAACAAAGAATTGGACAACCAGGACGAAATAAACAAAGATAAAGATTCTCCCCAAATCCCACCGCTGCCACCATGAAATGTTATTTGGTAAGTATTAACGAAGTCGGGATGAGGAGTAAGGTAGGTCGATTTTTCACTTTTAAAAAATATCAAATTGTCCATCTATGCGAAAGTTGTGTGTTAGTATACTGAATACTGATACCAAGAATTAGATCTTTTACTTGCACTATTGTTTAAGGAAATAGCATCAAAGATCGTCTACTAAAATGCACTAAAACTCCTCGTTTCCGCAAAATTTAGCCTTTAGAAAACGAGGATTTTCAGTGCATTTTAGTAGTCGACCTTTGATGCTATTTCCTCAAACAATGGTGCAAGTAAAAGATCTAATTTTTGGTTTAAGTATTCAGTATATTAACACACAACTTTCGTATAGATGGACAATTTGATATTTTTTTAAAGTGAAAAATCGACCTACTCTAACGAGGAGGGAACTGGACACACGTTTATTCGCTAAGAGGTAAAACTGGACACACGTTTATTCACTAAGAGGTAAAATCTGGTAACTGACACATTAATAGTTTTGGTGTATATTCCTACGCATTCTGTTACAACTATATTACAAAAAAATCAGAAGCCTAAGTTGTTTTAATTTATTACTTAAATCAAATAAAGACACAGCACTGCATATATGCAAAAAATAATTGTAGGCGCGTGGTGTAATGGTTAGAGTCATAGGAAATGGACAGGTCGGCCCGGGTTCAAATCCTAGACGAAGCTGTTTACATTTCCTATAGCGCTTGCCTTCTAGCTACTTGCCAGTTATATTGGTGTTCCTAAAAATAATTTCGTCTGGTCCTCAGTTGGTCGAGTGTTCGGCTAGAAACCACAAGGTTCCTAGTTCGATACCCGCCCTCGCCAACTCCGCGGTAAAGTAAGGAGCTGATAGTAGGTGTGGCGCTCCACCTCAGACGCTAAACAATCTCCTTGGTCTAGTGTTAGTGAAAAGGGATAGACTTCTTTGCAGCATGGCCGATACCGACATTAGGCCGCCCCGACGACTTTACTTACTTATATAGACACCAACAAAATTAGCACAGATTTTCACTTATAAAACGAATTAAAATTAATTAAATCGATTATTTAAGGTATAATTTTTGTTTTAGTCGAAAAGTAGTAACATAATGATAATGAATACCAGTAAAAAAAAATGTTAAAAAAAAAGAAGCAAAATAGTATTACATATGTAATTTATTTTTAATACATTTTAAACATTAGATTAGACAGTTGTTTTTTTTGTTTTTGTTTTTTTTGTATATATCTTGTTATATATACAAAAATATCAGTTACAACAGCTCTTGCATTCATTTTTAACACACAGTCACGCGCACGTGTTTGAGAAGGGGTGAGTCTTTATCTTATGATATTTTTCGTTTTCAGGTCAGGGGGTCACAAACACATGACAGAACAATTTTCTAAATAAATTAATAAGAATATTAATGAAATGTACATTAGCTTGTTTCAAAGATCTATTGCGGCGGAGGGGGTGACTCACTCAACAGAATTTAGTTTGTTTTTTTGTTGTTTTTTTCCATAATATTAGAGAGAGGGGAGAGAGAGAGAGAGAGAGAGAGAGAGAGAGAGAGAGAGAGAGAGAGAGAGATGTGTGTGGCGTAATGGTTAGAGTCGCAGGAAATGGATTCGTCCACCCGAGTTCAAATCCTGAACGAAGCTACAGTTCACATAGTGCTAATAGCCTTGGGAAAGGTATGAGTCCAACTACTCTCCCTCCAGCTATGGGTAAATAGTAGGGCAGACTGGGCTCTTTAACATTGGTTAGACAACCAGTCTAGGAGAAGGAAAACTCTGAATTCAAACTTGTTAAATCTGCTTGGGGTGGTCACTACTAGAATAGGCTCAGTCCTACTTAGTGATCTATTTCACTGGGCTCTTTAACCTTGGTTAGGCAACCAGTCTAGGAAAAGGAAAACTCTTAATTCAAACTTGTTAAATCTGCTTGGGGTGATCACTACTAGCATAGGCTCAGTCCTAATTAGTGATTTATTTCACTACGAGGGAGAGACGGAGAGACAGAATAAATAGCGAAGATGTACACATAACAAGATTGGTTGGTTGGATTTTAAGGCATGTCAATTCTTGTTGGGTCATTTTATGCCGAAGACATTTTGTTTTATTCATTTTTTATGGGTACTCATTTTTTAAACACATTTTCTTCTATTTAACCCATAGATGGAACCCTAACAGGTACTACCACTCCGGGTTAGAGTGACATGTGAATAATAATGATGAAGGGATACTCCACATTCCGCAGAGCTCCAAAATTGGAACTTCACCATCAGATAGAGTTTAACGGCATATCCAGGACGTTGACCCCCCAGTCACCGCCTTCTAGCATATATATATATATATATATATATATATATATGTAGAGAGAGAGAGAGAGAGAGGGGAGAGACAGACAGGAGAGACAGACAGACAGAGACAGGAGACAGACAGACAGACAGACAGTAGGAATACCGAAGAAGTACAAAGGACAAGAAATGTAATTGAGAAATAAACATTTGAAATAAATTTATTGTATGAAATGTTACAAATATTTAAAAAAAAAAAAAAAGGGAATATTCGTGACTAGCTTAAAAGCCGCTCTTCGGGGGGGGGCAATTAAGCTAGCTTCTGCAGAAGTATCATAATTAGGCCCTTCGACCCAACAATGATACTTCATGTTTTGAGTACGAACGAAATTTTATTTAGTATTATCTGCGTTATTCGGACTATTGTCCTCATCTTTATTGTTATTTGTACAAATAACAATAAAGATGAGGACGATACCATTCACTCATCCAAAATTTCAGGATTGCGGGCTCAGATTCGGTCCAGAATGTTGTCAATCTGCTCACGGAGTTGGCTGGCCTGATTCCAAAATGGTATTATATGTTGGGCCATTGCCTCTAGGGGTAAAGTTTGGAAAACAAGTGACACACTGACACTCAGATGTTCGCATTTATCATTAGAGATATTGAATGTTCTATTGTGTAAGTTAATTTTCTCTAATTTCAGTCACCCACTCCACCACATCAGGTCAAAGTCAATGTAAATTTCAATAACATTCTTTATATATACTAGCAAATATATGCACCCTCCGTAGGGTGCAAGTATTTAAGTTTTAATGTAATAAAATATTGTATTAAATTAGAAAGGCTAAGGAAACTAATTAAGAATACAGATAAAAAGATTTGAAACAGAGGGGGGTATAATAAAAGATTTGAAACAGAGGAAGTATAATAAAAAATGGAACAACTGAAACTTACTCTTCCATCACTCTCGTCTTTCATTGTTATTTTTTCTAATTTAAGTATTTAGTTATAAGAGGAAGTAAAGAATAAAATGACAGTTATTTTTTCTTGTTAATGGATTTCTTTTAAGATTCATTGAAGAGATTTTTGCTTATATTCATTAAAATAAAACCAAACAGTTAGAAATCAATAATACTAAGCACGTATTTATTAAATTCGATTTTTTAATATTAATATGCAAATTAGCCTTTTCGTTCACACTGTAAACCGCTATTTTGTTGTATATATAAATATAATTGCATGTTGTCAGTATGTAGACATAGTTAACAGTATTAATAATGTAAGACAATTTTATTAATAATTGAGGTTTAAATAAAAATAAAATCATGGAGAATGTGATGTCAATAATTAAGAGAATTGTGACTTGAGTAGGAATATAGTTTCGGTTACAGACAGAAAAACACACAATCTCCATTATAATAAGATATATATATATATATATATATATATATATATATATATAAGAATGTTATTGAAATTGATAGGTTTTTCGGTATATTGTAATTTAAAGGACGAAAATTTTATACGATAAAATTGTACTTGCTCATTACACTGGTTTACAAAGAAATTAAGGCAAGTACAAAAATAATTGTTTTAACCTAATTTGGGGGTGCAGCTGAATTCAGATTAGAAATCCGTTTTACTCATCACCTCTAGTTTTTTTTAGATATGCATACTGTACATTTTGTACACATACTGTACATAAAGGCGTATATGCATTCAGGGTTAATTTCTAATATTGTGTGACTTATGTCTTATTTTTTTAGTTATTATGCAATAAATGTAAGTGATAGCATTACATTATATTATATATATATAGCTATATAACAAGACGGATTTTGGCAGTTAAGCGTAGCCAACACGTCTCAATCAACAGCCAGTAGTGCACTGGCCAGTAGTGCACTGGCCAGTAGTGCACTGGCAATCAGCAGATCATCTAAGAAAACACGTTTCTAAATGTCTGCGGTACTATGAATTGTGTACATTGTGTCATCCAAGTATATTTATTCCATCAATGTTCTTTATCTATCCTGTTTTATATGTAATAAGCTGCTGCAACTGTTGAAATAAGCACGTATATACTCTGTATATACTCAAATGAGACTATTTAAAAGACAGAAAACTAGAGGTGATAGAGCAAAACTGTTTATAAATTTGAATTCAACACCCCAAATTAGTCAAAAACATATATTCACATTCTTGACTCAGACAAAATTTTTTTGTAAACCAGTGTTATTTGAAAAGAAGTTAATCGGATTAATAATATTATGAAGAAATTTAATGAAGGGATTGGTAGATATTTAACATCACTTTTATATGTGCTTCAATTGAATAGAAATTAAGATAGAAATCTGAATGAGTTATTCTAGTTTTATAAGAGTGAGACTTAGATTTTTATAAGAGGTAAGACTTAGATCTTTATAAGAGGCAAGGGTTATATTTTTATAAGAGGTGAGACTTAGATTTTTATAAGAGGTGAGGCTTAGAAACGTTTGTACGACCCTCGTATTATTTGTTTTATTCTATTTTTTTGTTTAAACCATCCTTGTAGAAGAACAGTAGTGGCATTATTTGTTGTTTTTTATTTGAACTTTATCAATTTATTAATCCCCATAGGTTCTGTCACAATGAAAATATTTTGGATATCAGGTTTTAAAAGAAGAGACATGCATTGTTAGTCACAAATAAAAGAAAAGATTTTTAATACAAAGGAAACTATGAAAATCAATGACCATTTTTAGAAGTCATATATTACTAGCTTAAAAGCCGCCATATCAGCAGCCTGCTTCGTCTAGTCACACTGATGAACCGTGAAACAGGACTGTATGTGAGTGACAAATATATGTGTGTGTGTGTGTGTGTGTGTGTGTGTGTGTGGTGTGTTATGAGATACTATACAATTAAACGGCGTTTGTTACTATATATTTAAAAACCCATCCTTGTAGAAGAACAGTAGTGTTAATAACTTATATATAGGCAATGTGTAGGGATTAAAATGAAATTAAAATAAAATTAGAATTAAAAAAAAACTCCTATGAGCCTTCACCAGAAGAACCCTCCGCGCATGTGCGAGAAAAAGGACCAACTTCCGAGCCCCGAAGATAATATCTCGGTCATTCGAGTTTAGGCCTGAACTGTGTCTAGTCGCACTAGTGTCCAGGGAGATATTCTCTTTTCACAAGCGACTATGACCGGTGAATAAAGCCTAAGTCATAAAACCACCTTCCGCCTTTGTCTCTTTCTTTTTCATTCTTTGAATTCCTTCCTTTTCAGCGTGACCAACAAATGAGATGGGGTTAAGAGTAAAACCCGAATAACACGCACCCGGACTAACCAGCTACATTAAACCTTAAAACACCCCAAACCTCTTACCCCCCATAGATGAGGTGGTTGATATATTTCCTAAGGGTAATAGCCCGAAAGTGAACTGGTTTTGGAAAAAATTGCAAATCGTCGTCAAAATTAAAACGGAAAAATTTGGCTTGTGCATAGATTTTAATGAATTTAATCATTACTAAGGACACGATTTATGTTATTTTTTACTTAAATTTTAACCGTTAGTTGTGTTTTTAACCGTTTTTCATTGGACGTTATTTTCCCACAGAAGGCCGCAAGAGAACTAATTTTTGAGGGAGATAAATATTTTCCGAGAATTTATTAACATAAAAAAACACGGATTATTACCTTTTTGGTCATCCATACATAAGAAAAGCACGCGTCGCCTGTAATATTGAAATAGAAAGTAATTTTTTGTTGGTTGGTTGGCATCCTTCCGTGTACTAAAGACGATGGCGTAGTGTCCACTTTTTTAAAAAAATCTGTAGCTGTGTGGGTGGCTGAGCAGTCCGATTCTTGAATGGCAATCTCTGGTGCAGTGACTGCAAGCAAACAGTGATGCTGTTGTCTCTTTTCTTTTAGCTCTCTTTTCCGTGGCGGCTGCTTTCCCCTCTTTTTCACTCCTTTTCGTTCCTTGTTTGACAAGACATCGCTCAGTCGCTCTGTCGTCTGCACAAGCCGCCTATGTGTTGGGTGCCCTCTGCCAATTCGCCGTACAGTAAGTCTTTGGGGATGCGGCCTTTGTCCATCCTCCTGATGTGTCCAAGCCAACGTAGGCGTCTCTCGCAGATGATGGCGGGTATGCTGTTCATGTTTGCTCATTCCAGCACTTCTGTAGCTGGCACTTTGTCCTGCCAACGTATGCGTAGGATGCGGCGTAGGCATCTGAGGTGGAAATTGTCCAGTTTCCTCTCGCGGTATGGGTATCATGTTTGTAGTGGGAAAACTACGTAGCCTGTGCAGGTTTTTATGGAGGGTGGGCTGTTGCCCAAGCAGCAGATCCTCCCTCTCCACACAGCGTTGTGATCCAAAGGAAAGGTAGGAACCAATGCGGTTTGGCAACAGCGGTGTCGCAGGAGTTGTTGGGAAGTACTGAGATTCAGCACCGCCCATCTTCTGGACTCCAGATCCGTATTTTTTTCGGATCACTCTCCCTTAAGTCTTTCCTTGGCGATAATGTAGAGCCGCAATGGCAACGTGTTTTATGAACTTTTTCTTTCCTGGATGAGTTGCTGTCCGAGGCTAGAGAGCCCATCTAGTCAGTGATTTTGGATTGATAAGTTCACCATCATGCTACAGCGGTGGTCGGTCTTAGTAAATTGTCATCTGATTTCATATGGGCGTCAGCTTTTACCGGTGCTTTGAGTCCTATTTTTCTCCGTGCTGCCTTTAGAATTCTAACTACTTTCTATATATAGGCCATGTGCAAATTCTCGCCTACTATATAAAAGGGTGATCACAGAAATTCTTCTAAAAATCATATAAAATAAACTAACGATCCGATTCTAATAAAACTTTCTGTTTATGAAGTAATAAAAGATGAACTTTATTGTAAAAAATTTTTACTAAATTGAAAAGACTAATAATTTTTTTCGTTAGTTTTTGTTTCGCGTATTGATCCCCCCAACAAATATCTTTTTTTTTTTTTTTTGCATATAAATAAATTTTACATTTTATATAAAGACAATATAATGACATAACATATAAAAAAAAGATAATTCGCTAATAAATCTGTTTGGAAATGGGGCATCTTAAACATTGAAACTTAAAATCTCGTAAATAAGAAAAAATATGTATCTTTTTTTTTTTTTTTTTAATTGTTAGATTATTTTCAAAAGAATTTTATATTAAAAGTTCGTATTGTGTACATTTTTATTTTATTTTTCAGAGATTTTCAAAATTTATAAAATGTAAATAAATACTTTGTTTAATGCATAACAAAATCGTATTCATTAACAAAAAAAAATGTATGTTAAACATATCTCGCTAAAAATAATGACATAACATATGTCTATTCTTATTTTTATGAATTTTTGAAAATAATGTTTGAATTAAAAGTTGTTGTGAGAATGATTACGGAAGCCTGTAATGGAAAAAAAAAACGTATTTGTCATTTTCACTGATGTGTTATGGGTAAACAAGGCAACAATACCCGACGCGTACACATTTATACTCTGTGACGTGAAAGAGAAAACCAAACAGTGTTGTAAGAAATTATTATTATTTTGAAAACAAATAATTCTCCCGTGTATATACAGAAAGCAGATATTACTGTTCAGTCAAAATTCTGAAGGTAAATAAACTTTTTATTTTATTTTTTGTTTATTTTGTGTATTGTATTTTACCAAAAAAAAAAAGTTTCGCCGAAGAAGTAGACTCAATAATATTAAGAGTTAAATTGTGAGGCATCAAGGAAATGCTAAATTAGTAATTTGTTTTTTGCTTCAGAAAATTTTTTTTATTCGTCTGCCCATCCATATGAAAGAAAAAGTGCACACGACAAGATCGATAACTTGTCAACAAATGCGCGTTCTTGAGCCGATTTACTTTAAAATTCAAAAAATTATGTTTTATTGGAGAGAAATTTGTTTTTTCTTTTTATAACCCATAAACTTGGAATTGTTCTTATATTAAACGTAAAAGAAAACAGTAAAAAGTTAATTTCCAATTTTTATTGACCTTAAAATATTTTTTACAAGTAAACAAACTTTCAAAATGCCGACTGGTTTGCACATGCCTACTTATATATAATGTGTCAGGACAGTGTGGGAAATATAAACACATAAGTATTACTTAAAATTTACTAATTAAAAGTTAATTCTGAACACCCAGCACCCAGTGAAAATATATTCACTGCTAATTAGTGCAAGTGGCACCCAAGTTTAACTTCTGAAGAAAAATCTGATTTGGTTTAATTATCGGGGTAGCGCGAACGCAGACCCCACACTTAGAAATAGGCGCATCCGACGCCCACATTTGGGGCGATCGCAGAGGTCAACCAATCCGGAGTGCAATGGAAAGGTCTCGCTCGTGGAGAACAGCCTAGCTGATCACCGTTAACTCCTATGGCAGTAAGTATGATTATTTTGAAAACACCTATATTTATAGACCTTAGATTTACTCTTAATTTCATCAACTACCAATGAAAAAAGAAAAAAAAATATAATCACGATTTTTATCTATAATAAAAATCTATGTATTTATTTTATCTGTGTATTATTAACTCTTTCAATAAATTAATTGAATTTTTTGTCTTCTTATTTATTAAAATTGCATTTAAAAATCACTCGTTGTTTAATAACCAATGTCAAGGATGAAAAAACGTCACTTCCGCCCATCGGGGCTGTTATCATTTACAAAAATTAAACACATTCATTTTTTTACAGCTCGAAATAAAAATAAAAATTTCTAACAAAACAAATAAAAAGAATACAATTTTAATTTTCATTATTATTATCATTATTATTTCAATCGAAAATAAAATCGGAAAAAAATAATTTTTCACTTCATTGTGTCAAAATCAAATTCCTCTTTTTCAAAGAAAAAAAATCTGTTTCAAAACTTCTTCATGAAGATGCTTTTTTTTATATTCATTTTGTTGGGTATATAATTTTTTTTTTAACTCATTCTTTTTAGAAAAACAACATTTTTTTACTAAATGATTTCTTTTAGAAATTATACAGAATTGTATTTTTTTTTCTAATGAACTCAACTGAAGTATAAATGAAGTAAATCAAACAAAAGTCTGATTTTTTTCTTATTATTTTTATTTTAATTTTATTTTTCTTATTATTTTATTTATTATTTATTATTTTATTTATTATTTATTATTTCATTTATTATTTTATTATTTTATTTATTAATTTATTTATTATTTATTATTTTTATTTATTTTATTATTTTATTTATTATTTATTATTTTTATATTTTATTTATTTATTATTTATTATTATTTATTATATTATTTATTTTATTTTTTTTATTATTTTTATTTATTATTTTTATTATTTTTATTATTTTATTTTATTATTTTATTATTTTTTTATTTTATTTTATTATTTTATTTTATTATTTTATTATTTTTATTATTTATTATTTATTATTTATTTTTTTATTTATTATTTTATTTATTATTTTATTTATTAATTTATTTATTATTTAATTATTTTATTTATTTTTTATTATTTTATTTATTATTTATTTTATTATTTATTTATTTTATTTATTATTTATTATTTTATTTATTATTTATTTTATTTTTATTATTTTATTTATATTTATTATTTTTTTTATTTATTATTATTATTATTTTATTTATTTATTTTTATATCTATTATTTTATTTATTATTTATTATTATTTATTTATTAATTTATTATTTATTTATTATTTATTTTATTTTTATTATTATTTCATTGATAAAGAAAGAAATGAAAAGAAAGCCATTATATAAATAAAATTTTACTTACCCAAATCATCTAATAATATTTTTCTTGTTTTACCTTTTTTTTGTTCGTACATGTTTAGGCTGAACTTGCACAACGGTTGGAAAATTAAAACGGAAAGTTTTTTGGTGGTCCCCCATGACAGTTTAACTGCAGTCTATGAATGAACTTTTTGCGAATTGGGTTATGGTTTAGGGTTTGGGGATTAAGGTTGCTTTTAATTACGTATTGCTCAAAAAAACAAAAAAACGAAAAATTACTATACATTTAATTAACCATTGAAATTAATTATTGAACCCAACGGAAGACACATTAATCTCAGTTGTTTGTGTTAGTATTGCAATGTATAATTTCAATTAAACTTGGTTTTAAAAAATATATTTTTCACCATTAAATGTATAATAATTATGGTTTTTTCATTGTTGTTTTTTAGTCAATACGTAATAAAAAATTAAAAAAACAACCTCAATCCCCAAACCCCTAAACTGTAACCCAATTCGCAAAAAGTTCATTCATAGACTGTAGTTAAACTGTCATGGGGCACCTCCAAAAAACTTTCCGTTTTAATTTTCCGACCGTTGTGCAAGTTCAGCCCATGTTTATTAATTCTGACTCGTCTTATCATTCATCTGTTTATTTTGTCTATTTTTCCTTAAACACAACTAACGGTTAAAAATTTAAATTAAAAATAACATAAATCGTGTCCTTAGTAATAATTAAATTCATTAAAATCTATGCACAAGCCAATTTTTTTCCGTTTGAATTTTGACGATTTACAATTATTAAACCCTGGTTTTGTAACTCGTTTACGATTATGTCACAATCCAGCTCATTGGCCTCTACACCACAAGGACCCCTCCCCCCCCCCCACACACACACACCAATGATATGCACGTTAGGCAGAAATAAATGAAAACTTTGGACCATATTACCTTAAGGCACCCCTTTTCGATTTCGTGTCATTAGGCCATTTTTCTTATTTACACCGTCAATATCTAGTTGTGGGTTAGGGTTGGGTTAGAACCCCTAACCCACAACCAGATATTGACGGTGTAAATAAAAAAAATGGCCCTAATGACACGAATCGAAAAGGGGTGCCTAAGGGAATATGGTCCAAACTTTTAATACAAAGTAACCTATGAATATCAATGACCATTAAAAAAAAATCTTTGCCTACTTTAAACCCCTCACATCGGCCCTCCCAACAAGTACAAAAACTGATGATTAGTTCATTATAATTGAGCAGAAGGACTCAGATTACAATAATATTAAGACTATTTGAATAGAATGAGTTCTGAGAGGAATAGATAGTGAACCACCGAAATATCCTATCATACAGGTAAAAATGACCCGTCAGAAAACTTTTTTTCTATAAAGAGTCTGAATAACTATATTAAAGAAATTGTATAACATACAACACACTAGTATTTTTTGGAAAAAATTAATGAAATCGGAAATAAAAAGTGCAAAAAATGTCATATTATTATTATTATTATTATTATTTGAAAACTTTTTTTTGTTTTTTTTAATTGCTATGTACTATATTCTATTAATTTGTCAAAAAACATTTTTTTTCTTAAGAAATTAATTTTTAAGAGATTTTCAATCTTTTGTGTGCTTAAATATTTTTTCTGCGTGAAATAAATTAAATTTCTTTTTTCTGCGTGAAAAAATCGAATTTTTCACGGATATTTAAATATATGAATTTTAGAATTCAGGTGAACTAAAAATTGGTCCGATCCACGATATATTAATATTTTAAAAAGAATTTGTAATTTTTATTGTTGAATAGTAATGAGTGATTCTTAAAATATACGGAAAAGCAAAACTGACATATTTGTTTTTTTTTATACAAAGAGACGAGACGCTTCTCAGTAACTATTTTTCGACCTATTAGAATAAAAAAGTAAGTATATATTGATTATTTTATCAGTTTTTCTCTTAGAAAAAATATTCAAATTTTCATTTCATTTCATTTTCGATTTTAAAAATTAATACCAAAACCGAAGACATTTTTTTAACTTCAATTTCACTATGAAATTTTAATATCAATTTCCTTCAAGCTACAACCAGCCATATGTAGATATATAATCGTAAGAGGGTAATAATATGGTTCGATATCGACCTCACCAAGTGGCACAGATTGGGTAACCAAATCTGCGCAGTAAAGCGGGAAGCTGGCGGGAGTTATGGCTCTTCTACCTTAGCAAAAACAATCTCCTTGGTCTAATGCTAGCGAAAAGGGGGATAGACTGCCTTGCTGTTCAGCTGATATCGACAATAGACACTCTTTTTAATTAGGAGTTACATTTTGGTAGGAGATGGCAAGACTGAAAAGTAACTTAGTGTTGATAATGCTATTACAACTACTTTGTTATATCTATCTATACATATATAAAGGGCAGTTGCGTGTATATGTATGTCCGGAGGAAACTTCGAAAATAAAACAATTTACGACAAATTAAATACATATACACATTAAATATCTCCAGGACTTGGTTTTTGAGCAAAAATGATAGAGATTTGATTTATTCGTGTAGATAATTAAAAAATAAAATTTAAATGATAACAGCATGGATTTTTTTTAATTTGATATTTTTAGATAGTAGACATTAACATTTCTTAGCTGGATCAATGCAAGGTCTATTTTTTTTTTTTTTTTTACATAGGGGTGTAGTGTTTGTTTGTATTCGCCTGGTGGAGTTGTCTGCCCCTTTTAGTTTGATGATGCCCGCTAGGGCACCAGTATTAAGCGCCGGTTTCAAACACTTTCGCTCTCTCTTTATAGTTCACCAACTACGAGCCACATGGGGTAGATTCTATCTAAACCCTCTCGTGGGGCTCGCCCCCCTTACGTTACTTAAGTTCTTTACAGCATGGACTATCGCTAGTCTCATGTCTGTACTCTTTTATGTTATATCTGTATCATTCATGAATGTGTCTATCTGATTTGTGTACCCCTTTTTATGTGTACTCTTTACTATGAACGTTGTACCAACTGTTATCCATGTGCTGTGTTATTAAATGTTTGTCTATTAACCTTTGTCGGAGTTATTTGTATTTAAACCATCCTTACAGGGGCATCCCACGAGGATTCGACTCACGAGTAATAATGGATCTGCGGGACTAACTCTAAAAAAATTCCCCTCTACCCTGCGACGCCGGGTAGCCGTTGCTAGGTCTACATATAGGGAACCTCAAGTAAAGATTGGCCAATGTGAAACGATACAGAATGCATTTAAGATCGTTGGTAATTGTCCTGAAATCAATTGTAAATTGAACTTTCTACTATCAAGACCTACAGACTTTCTGTCAAAAGAAGCATCTAATGAGACTACACTCTTTCTACCAAGAAACACTACAAAAATAGCAGCTCTCCAGCCACTTATCTATCATACAAACTATCTAAGTATGATGAACAAGACAATGGACACTGCTGGAGAAACAAGAAACATATATGAATGCATTTAAGATCAATGTAAGTGTCCTAAAATCAATTGCAAATTGAACTCTCTGTGATCAACCTACAGACGAGGATTACAAGGAGAAATACTAATACTACAGACTTTCTGCTACAAGAGATCTACTGATACTATACTCTTTTCTACCTCAGATTTCAAGGAATACTACAGATTTACTAACTAGACTACACTCGATAAGATTACTTTAACTAATTCAACCCAAACTCAATACTGACTTGGATTTACCAACAGAAGAACTAAACGCCTAATGGTGACAATAATCTTAATAAGAAACAACTGGTAAGTGTCCTAAAATCATTGCAAATTGAACTTTCTTGTGATCAAGAGCTGTGGACAAGGATAACAACTACTAATGCTACAGACTTTCTGCTACAAGGAGATCTACTGATACTATACTCTTTCTACCTCGGATTTACTACAGATTTTCTACTACAAGAAGTGTCTACTGAGACTACACTCTTTTCTACCAAAAAACACTATAGACTAAGATTAAAAGTATTAACTAGCTGAACCCAAACTCAATCAGACTTGGATTTAACAACAGAAGAACTAATCGCCTAAAAGGATGACCAGAATTCTAACAGATGGGAATACTTTAAACCATATAATGTGCAAATGATTTGTATTAAATAGAAATATTTGATATATTACCTTGACTTAGAATACACTGATGGTGAGGCTCCAATTCTGGAACTCTGGAGAGTGTGGAGTACTTCCAGGTCCACTTAGACCCGGAGTGATAGACCTGCTTAAAAATTATTTATATTTCATAGGGTATAGGATAAACTCCTATAATTTACTAAACAATGAAAAAAAAAGTAAAAGACTCCTATCCAAATTCAAAAACTTCTGCAATTTTGCACAAATAAGACCCCAAAAATAATTAAGCAATCTCTAGAATTTGATTGGATAAGGCAAGTCATAAGTAGTGCTTATACATACGTCCGCGCATGGAATTTCTAGAGGGTCGTTACACCAAACGGAAAAATACCAAAATCGGAGCCGATAGGCACGTATATAAACAGGAATACAAATCATGAAGTCAGTCTGTCTTTACCCATGCGTGTAGTAGGGACTTTGAACGACCACTCGACAAGCAGTAAGCAGTAGAGGCGCCACACACCACTACGGTGGAACTTAGTCTCGGTAGTATTGTTGAGATTTTTGCTATATAAGGTGTGTGATATACGCTTGCTTTTACTTATAGACTCGTCAAGAACCATGTGATCTCTCTTGGCCAATCACTGGCAGTACTCTGCTGCTGAGACAATACTGAGCATACTAGCCATAAATACGTTGACACTCGTGGACGACGGACATAGGATTAAATCACTGGATCTTTACCAATACGCAGGATATAACTTATTCGCTTACCAAAGGATTCCAGACCTCAGGACTTACTTACTTTAAGCTCTTTTCAACTGGCCAAGGATGGCATTTAAAAACTTAACACATATGCAGTGCCCTTAACTAGCATGATACATTTGAAGAACACCCCCCAGCACTTAACTTCCGACGAACAAACAGGGCTGGCCACGACAGACAGACGCCGAGATGCTGATAACATCTAGTACCACGACAACTCACAAAGCCAATCAACCCGGTTGCTGGCTACATCCTGTCATTTCAACAAACAAACGAGACATTCGTCTCAAGTTGTGAGTAACTGACACCTTTCTTGGTTTATCCAGTTTTCTGCCGATTATAAGAAATAATATTACCTTACACAGTTACCTCCTTTGACTATTGGCAAACACAGAGACCATGGGTCTTTTAGCCATCACCTGATAAGAAACCTCGTGCGATTGGCTAAGGGCCCTTGTCAGCGACCGATCAGAGTACATGTTACTAGGCTCAGTTTGACCACCAATTTCGAGGGTTGATACCATCAAGCTTTCTCTTTCGCTGCGACCGCCGTCGAAGAACGACGTGCTTTATGAAGCCAGCTTACGGAAGGGTCGGTAACATCAAACAAACAAAGCTAGCAAGACGTTCCTACCAGAGACAGTTAAGTTTCGCAAAGCATTATTTTGCAACCATAACCCCTACAACATTACACCATACACTATTCAATTGTACAATTATAAACATTTGTAAACTTCACACACATTTTGTATCTCACAAGTTACATATTGTATATTGTATGTTGTATATGCAAGTTGTTTGATAAATGAATCGTATTATAAAGCCTTGTTGTGTTATAGGTACCACCAAACCGTTTAGGCCATCTTGAATAAAACGGAAATAGATATTTCCGAACTTTGTTTATCAAAAATCTCGTAAAAAAAAAGCAAAAAAAAGTTTTCAAATATTAATATTATGACATTTTTTTGCACTTTTTATTTCCGATTTCATTAATTTTTCCTAAAAAACTAGTGCGTTGTACATTCATACAATTTCATTGATATAATTATTCAGACTCTTATCTTTATAGAAAAAAAGAAAAAAATCTTCTGACGCGTCATTTTTTTATCTCACAAAATAAAATAGGGGGCGGGAAATAGACCTCGTAAAAATATTTCCCCAATATATTTTAGAAAAAAACTATTTCAGATGTATTTACATCCAATGGTAAACATTTATGAAAATTTTCGTGAAAATCAGATTATTAATTGATTTTTCATAGAATTTTTAAAAAATCCTCTTATCGTAACTTGTTTTTAGCTACGTTAAATTTCAGTTGATTTAACAGTGCAAAAATGAAAACATTGTTTTTCAATCATAATTTTCATTATTTCCATATGCTGAAAAAAATTTTTTTAAATCATCAGGAGTTTATTTTATGTTTTTTCTTTAAAATGGAAAAAAAATTTTTCAAGAAAATATTAAATTTTCTGTAAGTTTCATTGTGTTAAATATAGGGGGGGGTAAATTTCCCAGGGTCAAATTGGTGGTACCTATTGTGTTATTTACCTGTTTGACTTTATCTTTACCTGTCTTCATAATTACCAATACGATTAACGACCACGGAATAAATTTCTTTGTTGTTATTAACTATATACCCTGTGTTTGTTATTCCTCCATTTTGTCTAACCTGTACCTTTTCATTTATCGTCTTTCCAATATTGTTAGCGGGGTCGGTACCCGTTTTCGTAATTCGTCTTACCACCGGAATCCACTCACACGACCCGCCCCCGTGTGCAAGAAGAAGAGAAAAAAAAACTCATACGAAACTATTCGTCTTGGTGTAAATAATATTGACTTTACGGACTGTTGTTCACATCTTTATTCTGGTATGTATAAACACAACGATTCGACCGTTGGATCCTCTGGCCTTGCTCATATGTTCCCTGTGCATTTGGGTATAGTAATGATTCAACCTGGGAAATCATTTTTAATAGTTTGACAGTTAATAAAACAGATGTCGAAGAATGAGATCTTCAAAAGTTCTTCGAGGCCTTATTTATAAAAATAACGAGAAAAATGGGGTAAGCAGATGAGAAAAGGCGGGTTATGAATTCAAGGAACGAGAGGTACAACGATATGAAATGCAACAGGTTTTAATACAAATATATGCACATTACAACAAAGAGAAGAAAGTTCATAATTTTGGTCGGACAAGCAACCCGAAGTTTAGTAAGAGTTCTTTTAGAGTTAACAGCACCTGTTCGTGAGGTATAGCCGTATGTTATTATTTTAGTTCTCAGCTCCTTAAGGTCTTAACGTAGTCATTAGTTTAGTTTAGTTTGGGTAATTGGTTACAGCACCGTTCGAGGTAAGCCGTAATTAATTGGTTGTGGGTTTGTTTAGGGTTGCAAAAAGTTTATTCCTGCTAACAGCCTTTCGGCTGCAATGGTATCAAAGGGATGAAGCTTGTCCGAGGTTGCATTTATCTCGTCGGCTCCCTTAGTTGTTGTCCTGATGATTAAAGGTAATTGCTATCAGCCTTCATGGGTCAGAAGATAGCAATCTCTCAAAGTCCAGAAGCAGGTTATAGATGAAGTCCGTCTTGGGTATTATTCTATCCGTAGTCCTAGTTCAAAGAAAAAAGGTGCATAAGCACTTACCTTGTAGAAGAGTGGTGGGCCGAAGCCAGCAGTCGCCGTCAGAAGGGTCACAACTAAAAAGAGGATGCGGGCCGAAGCCAGCAGTCAGCCCCAGAAGGGTTACAACTAAAAGAGGAAGAATAGCCACAGTCATGGCTATTTATAAAGTTCATCATGTGGTTAATGTTAGGGATGGCTGCTGCTGCTGTGTGTCGGTGACATCCGACCCCTGTCCCCTAGGGGTACAAGTACCGGTGTTGTATGAAGATAATAACATAAAATTTCAATATATTTGATCAACTGTCAAACTATTCAAAATGATTTCCCTGGTTGGATCATTATTAGGTTCGGATAAACAGGGAACATCCGAAGAAGGCCGAAGGATACAGCGGCCGAGATGTTGTTTTTATACATACCATAATTAAGATGAGGACAACAGTCCGAAAAAATCAGTATTATTCTTAAGAAACGACACAAAAAAAAATGTAAACCTGAACGTGATTCCCTAACCTCTTAAAATAACATAAAATAACCCGGTGTTCACATGCCGTTTCAAGGAATCATGAAAAAGAAAGAAATAAAGAAAATAACACTTCTCACACAAGTTTTTTCCCATTCTCCTCTAAATCCCCCCCCCCCCCCCGAAAAAACAACCTGGGGTGATCGGTTGTTTCCCCAGTGTCAGTTAAAACCTACCTGATAAGGTGACTCTTTGAAAACGGAATGAGTGAGTCTCTCTCTCCCCCCTACACGCACTGGTTCTCTCTCTCTCTCTCTATCTCTCTCCCCTCTGTTTCATTCTCTTACATACACCTTTTTGTCTCTCTCTCTATAACATATATATTTTTCGCTCACTTATACACAGACACTCTCTCTCTCTCTCTCTCTCTCTCTCTCTCTGCTAACCCCTTTTGTCACGTATTAGCAGAAAAAAATTAACACCTGACTGGATTATTTTAATGATTGTCACCCTCCTCCCTTAGCCAATGTCACTGGGGAACCAGGCCGAGTTGTTAACAGTTTCAAAGAATAGTTGTGTTCGTTTCTCTATACATTCGTTAAATACCGGATACGTCCAAGTTTTTATTTATTCATTCATTCATTACTACTACTACTACTACTACTACTACTCCTACAGAGAACGACCGCCACAAGTTTTTTTTTTTAGTCTGCACCTGCTTACAGTTCTTTCTTTCTTTCTTTCTTTTTTTTTTTTTTAATCACGTACGTCTTACTAAATCAATAAAAAATACAACCTTTAGCTTTTAACACAGTCACAACGACATAAAATAGATTTTGTTTCTTCGTGAGCCATTAAGAAAAATAAGAAGACAAGAAAAAATAACTTGTTACAATAGTAACGTAAACGGTTATCTTTAAGATACGCACTCCCGAATTTCCCCCTTTTTTTTTTTTTTTTTGAAAAAAAATAAATACTCCCTTCAATTTAGCAGCAGGAGCCAGTCTCATACGCTCTTTTGAGCCCCCCCCCCTTTTCGGGAAAATAAACCTGTTTTTTCATTTGAATTATTTCATAATTATTTTCTTTTATAATAAATTAAAATTATGTTGGGCATTGTAAATATCGGCTGTACTTGCACAAAGTTCAAAATTAGGGTGACCCCCAAAAACAGAACCCACAAAATTTGTAATAAAACTTATAGAATACAATTCTATATTTTTAAATAAATACACGTACACATTTCTCTTTCCAAGCTTAAGGAAAAGAGATTAAAAACGAACACACGAACACAATCCTTTTTCTAGATTTAAGGAAAAGTGATTAGGGTAAATGTTTACACAAAAATCAGAATCGATTGGCTAGGTCCGTATTGCTTTACTACGTCCGTGCGTTTGCACCACAAAGTTAATTACTTTTGATCCGATCAAGTATCATAAAAGACGAAAATGAAATCAACAATTAGACAGAATTCATTTCGCTAGCAGACGAGACAGACTTCACCTCACACTCAAACCGGACATACCCAACGACAAACAAACACAGAGATCTTGTCTCGTTGCCACATAGAACCCGACCAAGAAACAGGTGTCAGACACAACGATTCCACTGTCCTCAACACAATTACTACTATACCATTCAATCATACCACCGCAGTCAACATCAGGAATCCGTTTCAGCCGGTCAGATACACAAACTTTATTCTCATTTCTGTCCACATCAAAACGAACTTTTCCAAACTTAACATACGAACTTTTTACATTTTACATTTACACATATCACCTACACTATTCCTTTAACATTTACATATTTGTTGAATACTTGCAAATTTATTCTCTGATAAATTTATTCATATGCAATCATTTCTCCGTATTTTCTGCCTGTCATATTTTATACGCCTCTACAAACTTAATTTTAACTATGATGTCTAGGTTTAGTTTAGGTTAGTTTAATGGGAAAATAAATAAATAATTTGGGTTCTATTTTTTCTGGGTCACCCTAATTTTGAAACCTTTGTGCAAGTTCAGCCTAAATATCTACATTAATTTGCAGATAAAAAGCGAGAAACACGACTCGGAAAATATTTACGATTGGCTAGAATTACGCCTGACGCCGACAAAAAAACAAAAAACAACAACAAAAAAAACAAAAAACAGTGTAAATTAGGGCAGGAGCCCGGGACGACAAAACGTTAAAATTGCCTTTTCAATGAATATGTCTCAATCAAATTATTTGGGTCATTTTTCAATAAATATATTTTTAACAATCAACTTTTTTTTTAATGATAAATTTTCAAAACTTTCATTGAGTCATATTTAATGAAAAATACACAAAATGATTTATTGTAAAAGAAAATTTAAGAATTCAGATGAAAAATAAGTTTATTTTCCCGAAAAAATCAGATCGTACGAAGTTGGCTCCTGCTGCTAATTTGAAAGGAGCATTCCTTTAAAAAAATGCTGAACATCTTTTTTGGTCTTCTAATTCTTTAATTTTTGTCAGGGGTAATATACTCTCTCTCTGTCTGTCTGTCTCTCTCATAAGCAGTCCATGACTTGTAAAACTCCACTTTGGCCCTTTTCTTGGGCTAGACGGGCGGTCGGAGAGGCCCCCTCCGATCAATCGGCTGGTCACATCAAGCCCTAGCACTTATATGATTGCCCCAACACTATTGCCCTTATGGCAAGCCCCAAACCCTTTTTCTCATACGGGTGCTAGAAGGTGGTGGCTGAGGGTCTACATGTCCTTGGAATGATGTTAAACTCTATCTGAAGGTGAGTTTCCAGTTTGGAGGTTTGGGGAATGTGTAGCACCCCTTCATCACCATTGCTCCCTGGTCCACTCTGACCCGAAGTGGTAGTACCTGTTAGGTCCCATCTATGGGTTAAATAGAAAAACATGAGTTTATAAACAAAATTGTATTATCCATTAAAGAATGACTTTATTTCAAAACTTTGTCGGCATTAAATGACCCACTGAGGTTGATATGCCGTAAAACAAAACAAAGCAAAGATCGTACGAAGTTGGCTCCTGCTGCTAATTTGAAAGGAGCATATAATTTTTGTCAGGGGTAATATAATCTCTCTCTCTCTCTCTCATATATATAAGCTAGATGGGAGCTGCACAAGAATGCTGCGTGCAGTCTTGAACAAGTCGTGGAAACAGCACCCTACAATGAAGCAGCTGTACGGTCACCTGCCCCCCATCTCACAAACCATCCGAGTGAGACGGACTAGGCCTGCAGGACACTACTGGAGAAGCAAGGACGAGCTCATAAGCGACGTTCTCCTTTGGAAGCCAACACATGGACATGCTATGTGGGGCGCCCACCAAAGACCTACATTGACCAACTATGTGAGGATGCTGGCTGCTGCACAGAAGACCTCCCAGGGGCAATGAATGATAGGGAGGGTTGGCGAGATTGGCACGAGATTGCCATGGATCTCCATGCTACATGCACGACATGATGATATATATATATATGTGTGTGTGTGTGTGTGTGTGTGTGAATAAATGCATGTACATTTGTGTATGTTACTGTATATATGTATGACATACAAATATACATACATTGTATGTATATGAAGCGCCACCATCGTCTGGTCTGTGAAAGAATTTAAGTCCAACTGAATTCAGGAGTTTCAGTGGACTGAAGAGTCATTTTCATGTTCGCTCCCTATAGGGTGTTTGCAAATAATAAAAAGAAGAAAGAACAGGAAATGGTCTTGTTTGTGCAGGAGTGGACAGCCAACATTTTATATATATACATATATATATATATATATATATATATGTAAAAATGGAAAAGGAATTGAATCCGACAATATGAGGAAAAATGAGTAAAGAAAAGAAAAGTAAATGGATAAAATGAATTTAATCGATCACTTACACATCGCACACATACAAGAATCGACCTTCCAGAGTGAATATTTATTTTTATGAAAAATTCGTTGGGAAAAAAAAAAAACAAAGATTTTAAATATTCGAAAATCAATTTTTTAAAATTTGGAACGCTGAGAAATAGCTAAGATAGACCGTTATGATTAGTGTTAATAACACTTTATTTTTTATTTTATTTATTTTTGTAAACAATAAAAAAATATTTTGTACCATAACCCCTAAAAAAACAAAAAAAAACAAATATCCTTTTTTTTTTTTCTCCCCCCCCCCCCCAACGAATTTTTTCATAAAAATAAATATTCACTCTGATGAAAGTTGATTCTTATATGTGCAAAATATTTTCACACACATAAACTGACCGAAACACATGTGTAAGTGATCGATTAAATTCATTTTATCCATTTACTTTTCTTTTCTTTACTCATTTTTCCTCATATATATATATATATATATATATATATATATATACACATACACATATTAATATTAATGGATCCTTTCTGTCCACTAAGGACGATGGCATAGTTTGCACACAAACTGTGATGTATTCTGTGGCTGCTGCTTTTCTCTCTCTCTGGCTCTCTGTTGAGGCTACTCTCCTCTCTGCCTCACCCTCTCCGTGCCTTGCTTAACATCGAGACGCCAGGCTACTCTATTTTTTGCATCTACCTCTCACGTGTTTGTGTCAATATGGCATATCCTCATAACTCTCTTGCAGACATCTTTAAATCATAGAGGTGGTCTACTAACCAATCGGGAGCCTTTGGGTTCTATTTTATCTGTAATATCATGTTACTCAACTAGGAAATAACCTCCTCATCTATAACAAAATCAAATGGAGGTGTATGGTGTAATGGTTATTGTCATAGGAAATGGACCTCATGACATGAGTTCAAATCCTGGATGAAACTGTCTGCATTTCATATCTATTAATAATGGAGAATTGCTTCCTGGTTTTTGTCTGTAACAAAAATTACGTCACTGCTTACATCACATTACCCAAAATCGTCATAACATTTTTTTTTAATACACTCAAAATTTGAACATGCAGCATTAGACAGTCCTCATTGTTTTTTTAAAACAAGTTTTAATAAATACATGACTGGTATTATATATCTATATATAGTTTGTTTTATTCTAATACATATTTAAAGTTTACATTTCAAATTGTTTTATTTTTTAATCCTTTAATGAATTTGATGATTTTACTTACTTGGGTACAAACTCACTGACATTGAATTTTTACTCCCACCCTCAGGCAATATGTTTCAAAAATCTATTTTTACATCGCCCAGAGGGCGTTTTTTTATTTTGTACCAGTAGCACTAATATCCTTGGGAAAGGTGTAAATCCGACTATTCTCCCTCCAGCTATGGGTTAGTATGAAGGCAGATTGGGCTATTGAACCTTGGTAAGGCAATTAGCCTAAGAGAAGGAAAACTCTAAATTCAAACCTGTTCAACTCTGTGTTGCATCCTGATCGGCAGAGAGGTTGGTAAACATACACACACACATTATATATATATATATATATATATATATATATATATATATATATATGTAAAAATGGAATTGGAAATGAATCCGACAATATGAGGAAGAATGAATAAAGAAAAGAAAGTACAGAATGGATAATAAAAGATGAATTTATTCAATATCACTTACACATGTGTTTCGGTCAGTTCATCTCCATGTACATGGTTCAAACTATTATTATCATTAAATAAACAAATGAAATGAAATAATAATAATAGAAAAATGTGAAAATATTCCGCACACAGAGAAGATTCGACCTTCATCAGAGTGAAATTTTATTTTGAATGAAATAAAAATGAAATAAATTTTATTTTGAATGAAATAAAATTTTTATATTTATTTTGAATGAAATAAAATTTCACTCTGATGAAGGTCGAATCTTCTCTGTGTGCGGAATATTTTCACATTTTTCTATTATTATTATTTCATTTGTTTATTTAATGATAATAATAGTCTGAACCGTGTACACGGAGATGAACTGACCGAAACACATGTGTAAGTAATATTGATTAAATTCATCTTTTATTATCCATTCTGTTCTTTCTTTTCTTTATTCATTCTTCCTCATATATATATATATATATATATATATATATAAAAGAAGGTTCGCAAAATGGATTATGTTTTTTAAAAAAATTCTTTATCATTATTTTATATTTTGCGACACATGTTTCAGATATTCTGATATCTTCTTCAGGCATTAACTATGGTTAATTAATGCCTGAAGAAGATGTCAGAAGATCTGAAACACGTGTCGCCAATGTAAGATAATAATACTTTATTTTAAAAAACATAATCCATTTTGTGGACCTTCTTTTTTTTTTATAAAATATTCAATTTTCTCCCATTAGACCCATAACAACACTTATATATATATATATATATATATAGTATAGATAAAAATATCTTGGTCTTTTTTTTTTCAAAAATTTTTTTCTTCCTGATTGATGTTTGGTAGTATATTTTTACAATCAAACTCTCTGCTGGGTTTTTTCTCTCCGCAAGGATCTACCAACACGCTTGGTATATTATATATATATATAAGTATAGATAAAAGGATGTGAAAACACACAATGCTGTTAAAATGAAAATATTTCATATCATATTCATAGCTAATATTGAACAATATTTCGATTTATAAAAATCATCTTTAGAGCTTGTTTTTAATTTTTTTGTTTTTTGGAACATCAATGTTTTTCGTTTTGAATTTAAATTATTTTCTGCTTCTCTCTCTGAAAAACAAGCTCTGAAGATGATTTTTATAAATCGAAATATTGTTCAATATTAGCTATGAATATGATATCAAATATTTTCATTTTAACAGCATTGTGTTTTCATACCCTTTTATCTATACTTATACCGTCGGATTCATTTCCTTACTCTTAACTTTATATATATATATATATATATATATATATATATATCAAAAGCAGTAAATGAATAGACAGACATTTGTTGAGTTCAGCCAACTATGACACACAATTACATTTCTGGAGCACTCGGTGAGCATCAAGCTCACTTAGTAAAAAGATAAGAACATGAACACATATACAACTATTAAATGTTCTTTTATAAACCAATCTCATTTATAATACAAAAACTGAAGCACAGAGACATCACAGTCCAATATTTCAACAGTTTCGAAAATTCTTTTTTTTTTGGAGGGGGATCAGCCAGTGTTTACACACTTAACACCACCACTGACACTGAAGAAAAAAAATACATTCCCAATATTAGATATAAGCAAAAATGTTATAATGAGGAGGGGGGTAAAATAAGTCTCATCAGAGGATTACCACAGGAAAAAAGAACTATGATAGAGAACGCAAGAATGTTATAATGAAGAAAGGGTAAAAAAAAATTATGATTACCCTGGATTAGGTAGCATCATGCTAGAACTGCCACTGAGTTGTAAATGGCAGACAAATTCCCCTTCCTCATTATGACATTCTAGTGTTCTCTATATACAGTTCTTTTTCCTGTGGTAATCCTCTGATGAGACTTAGGTGAAAACAAAACTAGAGCAAATAATGTGTTTCAAACGTTGTTTTATGTGAACTGTAAGGAAATATTTCTGGAAAAGGAATCATTTCCCTAAGAAATTCAAACTCATTTCCATATAAATAACATTAGAAAGAAATTTTGGTTATTTCCTATAACTCCAACCTATAAAAAGGGGAACCACTTTGAATAAATTTCATAAATTATTTATTTATCTATTGATCTACTAGGAAAAAAGAAGATGGGGTTAGGTTTAGGGTTAGGGTTAGTTTAATGGGAAAATAATGGGTAGATTAATTAGTAGATAAAATTAATTCAGAGTGGTTCCCCTTTTTTTAGGTTTGAGTTATAGGAAATAACCAAAATTAGTCATACAAATATAAGCACCGTGGCTCTGAAAATGCACTTTAGGAATTTTTATTTATTCATTTTGTTTAAATTGCAATTATAAGTGGATTCATCCTTAACAAAAATGTTTGTTTTCACCTGAGTCTCATCAGAGGATTACCACAGGAAAAAGAAAAGAGAACGCATTATGGCATAATGAGCACGGGGGGGGGGAGGTTTAAAAGATTATTGTTACAACCTGGATCAGGTAGACTCATACTGGAACTTCTGTAGAGTTGTAAATGGTAGACAAATTCCTTTTTTTTTTTTCAGAGCTCTGGTTTGAATGATGTTATATATATATATATATTGCTTGTGCATGTTCAGAATTCCAGCTCTGCATCCTTGAGGCAAGATAGATAACATTGTTCAAACCAGAGGTCTGCAAAAAGAAGGAATTTGTTTACCATTTACAATTCAGTGGTGAGGTTACCCGATCCAGGGTAATCATAATCATTTTTTCTTACCCCCTTCCTCAAAATAAACAAAAACAGATACCATATAGACTTGCATAAAATTCAATCTGGTGTAAAGACTGACGCTTAACCATTCTTTTATGGAATTAATTTTTCATGTAAAGGGTTGCTTGGAGCTCTTCCCATTACGTTTGAATTTCAAACTTATAAAATTATTACTTGTGTATTGGTCGACTCTTGATCTAGTATCACAAAATTAATTTTTAAAGCCAAGGTTTGCATCTGGTCCTTCCCATTATGTTTGAATTTCAAACTTATAAAATTATTACTCATGTATAGGTCGACCCTTGATTTAGGGTCGTGAAATCATTAATTTATGGAATTCAATTTTAAAGCCATGGGTTGCTTTCTGTCCTTCGAATTGTAAAAATTTCAACCTTTCAAATGTATTATTCATGTATAAAATGACCCTTAATTTATGGTCATGATATCATTAATTTATGGAATTCATTTTTGAAACCAAGGGACAAACCTAGTCTTTTCTATTATGTTTGAATTTCAACCTTACAAAATTATTACTCATGTATTGGTCGACCCTTGATTTATGGTCAAAAAATTAATTTTTAAAGTCAAGGGTTGCTTCTGATCCTTATCATTATTATTATTATTATTATTATTATTATTAATTCATTTTTGAGGCCAAGGGTTGCTCTCCGTCCTTCAAATTTAAAAAATTTCAACCTTTCAAATTTATTATTCATGAATAAAATAACCCTTAATTTATGGTCATGATATCATTAATTTATTGAATTCATTTTTGAAGTCAAGAGTAACCCTTCGTCTTTTTTATATTTTAAATTTCATCGTTATAAAATCATTACTCGTGTATTGGTTGACCCTTGATTTATGGTTAAGAAATAATTCAATAATTCTTGAAGACAAGTTTCGTTCTGAGTCTTTGTCTCACAAAATTATTATTCATATATAGGTTGATATTAATTTTTGTTTAAAATTCATTTCTTCAAAATTCGACTTATACATGAGTATACAAAGTGTGTGTCAAAAAAGTATCGAGATTTTTTTGTACTTTTTGACACACCTTGTATTCTGAAAAAAAAAAAAATAATGTTCCATTCATTCTTCATTTCTATATCGGTAAATACAGCTTCAATCTCGATACTTTTTTGACACACTTGTATATGGCCTTTTTTTTTCTTTTTTTTTTTTTTTTTTTTGAATAGAGCAAATTTGTGGATTTGATATATAAAGTGTTAACAAAAGTTTTGGAAATTTTAAGTAAGTATATAGAAACCGAATATAAGATTAAAAAAAATTTGCTACAAAAAGATTGCTGTGTATTGGTCCAAGAAAAGGTGATGGTAGAAAAAGCATTTTTTTTTTTTTGGTTTTAAATTCCTCAAATTTTTAGGTAACACCTTACACATTTAGGTCTGGTGTTTTGGAAATCTGAAGAATGAAATTCAACTTCATTTGGTCTAAAAGAATTCTTAAACCATCAGTTGTTTTGGAAAAAAAAAAAAAAGAAAGAATAAAAAAAAGAAAAAAAAAGAAAAAGTACTTGTATATCAAATTAAAAGAAGTCCCTCCTACGTTCAAGTTTTGTGCTTTTAAAAATTTTTGTTTAGTTTTTGTAATTTTTGAAAAAAATTTTTTCCCTCTTTTTTAAGTTTTTGAATTTTAAAGCCATGGCAGTGTGAAAGTTCCAGTGAGTCTTTTCCAGAATTTCAGAATTTTATCCATTTCTTCATCTTTTGGCCACCATCAAACTGGAAAGACATAAATAATAATCAAAGACTGGAATTCCTGTGGAATTTGGAATTTGGTAAAAGCCAAAAGGAAGGGGCATAGGAAATATAGAAATAAATATATTTGAAAAACTTGAAGTATGAGTGACACTTGATGAGGTAATGCACTGATATGAAGGTTTCATGCCTTCCCAAGGAATCTATGGCACAGAGGGGAAGCATCGTTGTGTAGTCCCATCTAGCTTTTTCTCAAAGCAATTTTGTTAGTCCAAGTGGTGTAGCCATACAGTAACACTTATATGGCTACTGACATGTCAATATTTATAAAGTCAGGAAGTTTAGGGAGGAGGTTTAGACTATCTAAGGTATAAGATGTATGTAAAATTGCCACTTATATTTATGGACTTTCCCAAAATCAGCAGCAGGTCAATGCTAACTGCATTTTCCCAGTTATGAGTCAAATTGATTGTTTTAAAGATTTAATTGATATTTAATAGGAATACTTGAAACTGTTAGATTAGGTATAAGATGTATGCAAAATTGCCACTTATATTTATGGACTTTCCCAAAATCAGAAGCAGGTCAATGCCATCTCCATTTTCCCAACTATGAGTCAAATAGATTTGTTTAAAGATTTAATTGATATTTAATAGGAATACTTGAAACTGTTAGATTAGGTATAAGATGTATGCAAAATTGCCACTTATATTTATGGACTTTCCCAAAATCAGCAGCAGGTCAATGCCATCTCCATTTTCCCAACTACGAGTCAAATAGATTTGTTTAAAGATTTAATTGATATTTAATAGGAATACTTGAAACTGTTAGATTAGGTATAAGATGTATGTAAATTGCCACTTATATTTATGGACTTTCCCAAAATCAGCAGCAGGTCAATGCCAACTGCATTTTCCCAGTTATGTGTCAAATTGATTTGTTTAAAGATTTAATTGATATTTAATAGGAATACTTGAAACTGTTAGATTATCTAAGGTATAAGATGTTCACAAAATTGCCACTCATATTTATGGACTTTCCCAAAATCAGCAGCATGCATTGACCAATGCAAAACAACATACAATGTATTTAAGGTTGTTGGTAATTGCCCTGAAATCAGTTGCTAACTGGATTCTTGCTACAAGGAGCCATAGTCTTGTTCTACCTAGGATTTCAAGGAATACAATTGGATTTTTTGTACAAGGACCTACACTCTAGTTCTACCAAGGATTTCAAGGAATACAACTGGATTCTCTCCTACAAGAAGCTATACTCTTGTTCTACCTAGAATTTCAAGAATACAACAGACTTTCTACTATTGAGACTATAGCATAATATGGATTTACCAATAAAATGGTGACCAGAACTGTAACAGGGTGGGGTGTATGCAATGGACTTGATCTTATGACACTGTTGATAAAAAATCTTTAAATTGTCTGAATTTCTAAAGATTTTCATTATTAATTTATGATGGTAAAACTTTAGGGCAGGGTTAGCTCAGTCGGTAGAGCGTTTGGCTAGAAACCACAAGGTTCCTAGTTCGATACCGGTCCTCGCCAACTCAGTGTTATGAGTAGCACAGGGATCTGTACGGTAAAGTAAGGAGCTGATGGTAGGTGTGGTGCTCCACCTCAGATGCTAAATCAATGTCCTTGGTCTAGCACTATTGAAAAGGGGATAGACTTCCTCGCTGATACCGACTTTAGGCCACCCTGTCGACTTTTATATACTCATGCTTCCAAGCAGTAGCAGTGTCAGTGCTACTGTATGGCTGCATGTGTGGGATTTGGAATTTGGTAAAAGCTAAAAGGAAGAGGCCCAGGAGATATAGGAAGCATGTATGACAGTTGATAAGATAATCTTATACAGGACTGGTATGAGAGTTTCATGCCTCCCCCAATCTATGATGGAAGGAGGCATTCAACTACATATCAATATTCATTAATTATCAATTAATTAATTTTCAAAATTAGGTATGACTTCAGTTAAGCACATATTCTCCCAAAAATTGTCAACTAAAAAAGCCATATCAAACACATTGTTTGTTTGTTTACTTCTCATACTGTCGTGTAGCAAGTCACCAAAAGTGGAATATAACTGAGTTCAAAACAAACGGAAAATCCGGATAAAACAGCTGGTGTAACAGTTAGAATCCCCACCTGTCAGCTTGACAGTCAGGGTTCGAATCACACACAAAGCAGTCTTCCTGTCTATAGCTCTGCTGATGAGGCCTAATAGGCTGAAATGTACATATACAGAGATTGACTTTTCTCGATTTGTTTAGCCTTACATTTGAACAAGTATGCCTGCCTAATTCATTAATTATCAATTAATTTTCAAAATTAGGAATGACTTCAATTAAGCACATATTCTCCCAAAAATTGTTGGCTAAAAAGCCATATCAAACACATTGTTTGTTTGTTTAATTCTCATATCAATATTCATAAAGCCAGGAATTTCGAAGAGGGAGTATCTCCTCACCTTGATTGATCTTATGACACTATTGATAAGTCTTTAACATCAGATGAAGAGTGCCAATTGATGAACTTTTGGATTAATCTATCTTGCTTCACATTCACCATGCTGCATCCTGTGGTTAGGCAAGGACTGAATGATTAAGAAAAACTTAAAACATAAAAGTGCTAAATTTTAACTGATGATATATATATTTACCAACTCCTCCGCACGAGCAGGATGTGACACAAGGTCAATTTCTTAAGCGGAGTTTAACAGGTTTGAATTCAGAGTTTTCCTTCTCCTAGACTGGTTGCAACCAAGGTTAAAGAGCCCAGTCTGCCCTACTATTTACCCATAGCTGGAGGGAGAGTAGAATTCATACCTTTCCCAAGGGTATTAGCGCTAAGTGAAATGCAATTACCACATCCAGGATTTGAACTCGGGGCGACGAGTCCATTTCCTATGACTTTAACCATTACACCACGCGCTTCCTATATTGATCTATAGCTTCGGTTCTGAGCAAAAAACAAACTATATTTTCAGTACAAATAATGATCAATATAAATAAAATAATTTTTTAAAAAATTGTTATTTACGCAGGGCTACATTGAAATTTTCCCACCTTTTAGCAAACTGCTTCTCTCAGGTTATCAGTGGTGCCGAAACCCGGGATTGAACCAGGGACCTTTAGATTATCAAACAGTCGTAGTTGTTGTAATTGCTTTGCTCTCCCAGCAGTTCTAGTCTTCTCACTAGCACTATCCAAATATATCTTCTCTTCTAATCGTTTCGACAGCCAAAATGCTACTGCAGACTTTCTCCCCAATCCCATTGCTGTGTTTCATCTGGGCTCCTTACTCTGAATTGCACGTTCGACATTCATCAACACACGTCAATCCTCACGACGAGACTCTTCATCCGGTTTACTCTGCACTGCTCGTGCTGAATTTCACCAGAATTTCAGCAACGAAGAGGTGACGAGTTCAATTTCTGGTCACTCGCCACACTCCTCCACCTCGCACAGGCCACACATATCTGGACTCATTTCGTTCGTGGGGCTGGGAATCTGCTCGACCACACACCTATTGATCTTGCAATGAAATAATCAGAAATCAATAATAACTTTAAAATGGTTTGTGCCTATTTTGATAGCATTTCTGAATTCCTCAGACCAAAAAGCTTTTGTAAACTAATTTTTAGGATTAGGGAAACTCTAGAACTCATTTTACAGACAAAAATAGATTATTAAATATTGTCATTTTTTGCACCCTCTCCAAATTATTTAAGATTAAAATCAACATA
>CM042174.1:47601492-47668992 GCA_023376005.1 Doryteuthis pealeii | reverse complement strand
AGGGGTTCTCAAACTTTTAAATCCGTAGACCCTACAAAAATTTGATTGACCTATCATGGATCCCCTCCTTATATACCCTCAAAAATCTTGCAGTTGTTTTGTTGCAACCAATTATGTAATTAATGAATTCTGCACAAACGTTTATATAAAACTGTTAATTGTAAAATAACCGTAAAATAAACAGTAAAGTAAGCATAACATGTTAAAAAAACTTTTGAAAATATATCAACATGAGCATGTTCTCCAGGATTCTTGTGAAATTAATTTCTTCTAATTACTAAGAAGGTTTAGTAGTTACCATGGACCCTTGAAGACACCCAGATAATTACAGACCCCCTGAGTTGTTGTATAGATCTCAGGGTTTTATGTTGACCAATTTTAGAAACCTTACACTAGAAGAAGGTGAGGTGAGTATAGCAGCCAAGATGAACATTGCAGTCCACAATTGGTAGAGAATAATAACAATGCCTTCTCTCAGACTATATATATTATATATATATATATATATATTGTAATACAGGTCCATAATATATATATATATATATATATATTATATATATATATATAGAGAGAGAGAGAGAGAGAGAGAGAGAGAGAGACTGATGAAATCAAAATGTTTGCAACATTTTTAGCAACAAGTGATTTTTTTCTCTGATTTTTTGAGATGAGGCTTGATAATTTGCATTATTTGGACTATTGTCTTCATCTTTATTGTTATCTGTGCAACATTTACACTAATGTGCCCTCATGCCCATATTGGAGACATGGCGTAGTGGATATAGTGACAGTCATCTCTAGGCTCAGGGTTCAATTTTGGTCAAAGGCGACAGTAACATAGAATAATAATTAACACAGCTTAAGACTTGTACTCAATCATGATTAGCGGAATGAGAATAGTAAACCCCCGTGACTGAATAAAGGGTCGGGTTCAAAGTTCTGTGAAGGCTCTCGAGTTCAAAGAGAAAGTTCCGGAGAGAAAGTTCCGGAGTCCAAGAAGGTTCCCGAGTCTGTCAAGAAATACCTGAAGAAGGCCGGAGGGCACATCAGCTGAAATGTTGTACAGATAACAATAAAGATGAGGACAATAGACTGAATAATTCAAATAATACACATCATTTTTTGCATTTATAAATTGCTTTATAAGAAAACAAAAATCGCTAGTTCATATACACTAGTTAGCAGAATACCTGATCCAGAATTGGAACTTCACCACAAGAAGCAGTTTAACTCTTAACATCCTGCTGAGAAGTCCAGAGCGAGTGTATTTATTCTATGTTATGAGGATTTTGGGTAATGTGACGTAAGCAGTGACGTAGTTTTTGTTACAGACAAAAACCGGGAAGCGAATCTCCATTATTAATAGACGGTATTAATAATGGAGATTCGCTTCCGGTTTTTGTCTGTAACAAAAACTACGTCACTGCTTACGTCACATTACCAAAATCCTCATAACATAGAATAAATACACTCAAAATTTAAACATGCAACATTAGACAGTCCTCATTGTTTTTTTAAAACAAGTTTTAATAAATACATGACTGGTATTATATATCTATATATAGTTTGCTTTATCTTAATACATATTTAAAATTTACATTTCAAATTGTTTTTATTTTTTAATCCTTTAATGAATTTGATGATTTTACTTACTTAGGGTACAAACTCGTTGACATTGAATTTTTTACTCCCACCCTCAGGCAATATGTTTCAAAAATCTATTCTTACATCGCCCGGAGAGCGTTTTTTATTTGTTAGTTCATATAAGGATTTATCAAAAAATGGCTAAAAATGGCCTTTTCATTTAAAGTTACCTGTTATTTCTCTCAAAATAAAGACTTTTAAATGTTTAACATTACTTTTAAACAAAGGCTATCATTTGGTGTGGATTAGGAAAACGAATGTGTCTTCCGGCTGGGCGGAATGAGGCGGTATAGGACGTTAAGTGTTAACATCATGCCCAAGACATTAAGACCCTCGGTTAGCGCTTTCTAGCGCATACACAGTTGTAGTGGATGAACAAAATCACAGTAGAAAAATATCTAAAATATTTTGTAACTATTGAGCTTTTTTGACTAGCTTTTTTGTACATTGTGAAATCTAAATTTAAGAAGCTGTTTTCATTTCACATAATGCCACTACAGTTAATCCAATTATTCTCCCTCCAGCTATGGGTAATTAGTAGGACAGACTGGGCTCTTTAACCTTGGTATTGCAACTGGTTTATGAGAAGGAAAACTCTGAATTGAAACCTGTTAAACTCCACTTAAGAAATTGACCTTGTGTCACATCCTACTCATGCAAAGGGTTAGATAAATACATACAAGGTTTGATCAAAAAGTATTAAGACTGAAGCTTTAACTCTTTGCCTACCAAATTTTTCCCAGGGCTGTATCAAATTTTATTGGTATTTTTTTTTACCTATATGATGGGATCTTGCAAAAGGATCAAATACCAGTATCAGGGTTGGTTTATAGATAAAAAAACAAATATATAGCAGGGGTTTTCACGTAGTGATTTTTCTGTATAATCATGTGAGAGCTGCTACCAGTTGTTTACAGTAGGATTGCAGCAGTGGGAGAGCTGCCGTGAGCGGTTTAAAGTAGGCAAAGAGTTAAATCAACTGTACATTAAGAAAAAATTAAACTCAAGCGAGGGTCCAGTGGCTTCGACCCTAGACCGTGGCTACAATTAACAGCATTGATCACAGGGGGCTATCCCCCAGGCAATACCTGCCCCCTTGATTTAAAGGGGCAGGACTGGGTTTATTGCCCAGTGTCTGAGGTGCCACCCTTGAGGGGGAATGCTGACGGGATCAACGCAATTTTTGCACCCACCACCCATGAGTCTCGGCTTGTTGGTGGTGCCACATTAATAGGGCCTTGTGCCTAACCCGTACAATGTGGGGTATGTGGTAACTATCCAGTACAGAAGTGCTGTTCTTGAAAAAGAAAAAAAAAAAAAATTTCATTTTTTTTACTGGGAAATTCATGGGATGATGAAATGAAAAAATAAGTGAAATGAAGGATAAATTGAAAATATTCATTTATTCACTTTAAAAAGATGTAAAAAGAGAGAAAAAAAAGAAGAAAAAAAAGAAAAAATAGAAAGAGAGCTAGAAAGAAAAGAGGCTAAAATGGTTGAATGTGCACAGCAACAAAGTTCGGTTTTTTTCTTTTTACACAAGTTATCAAAAAACATTTGATAACAGATAGCAAAAAAAAAAAAAAAAGAAAAAAAAAATACAAGCAAAATACATAAAAAATAAGTTGATAAGTTTTAATTCCCAAATCAACTATCTCACGTCAATATCAGCAATTTTCTCCAGAAGTGATTATATATATATATTATATATATATATATATATATATAGTCTTTTTTTGTATTGGAGAATTGAAAATAAAGTGCTCAATTATGTGTGTAAGAGCTGTATTTATTTATTATAGTGTACAATGTTGTCTTGAAGAAAAGTGGCTAACATACAGCTTGGAAACCAATGGTAACAATTGCACCTTAAATGTATTGTACACTATAATAATTATATATATATATATATATATATATATATATATATATATATATGTAGATGGATTACCAGATAAGTTGGTATTAGGATAATTCTAAGTTGGACCTTTCTTCCAACAGCGGAATGTTAGAGTTGTTCAGGTCCAATTGAGAGCTCGATATTCAATATTATCGAACAGAGCAATAAAATTGGTAAACAAAAAGGCTTAAAAATCAGTCATAGTAGTCTGATGAAACACATAGGCATACACAGACACCTGTGGGTAGAAATAGATCTATAACTGCAAATGACCAATTTTTAAGCCTTTTTCTTTACAAAAAAAAAAAAATAGAAAAATAATATATATAATATATATATTATATATATATATATATATATATATATATAAATTTAAAAAATCCACGAGATAAAATTCATTTTTCCCTTAGCTCCTGAACCCTTAAAAGCCCTCAGGTACCCAGTACCAGAGCAAAATAGAAAAAAAACAAAAAACAAAAAAAAAAACACAAAACATTCAAACTTTGGTCAAGGGTGCAGATATCTTTGATTTTTTCAGTGTAAACAAGTGACATGTATGAGAGCTGCTGCCAGCGGTTTAAAGTAGGATCCCATCATTCAAATAAAGTAGAAAAAAAATTTCCATAATACTCACTAGATTAAAACTTTTATTATTAGTATTTGATGTGATCTCCTTGAGGTCACAACATTGAGCTTAAAGTAGATGTGTGTGTGTGTGTATATATATATATATATATATATATATATATAAGATAAATGCCCAGCCCCAAATATCAGGCTTATGAGTCCAAAGGGGTTAATTTACAACACTAATGTTTAAGAAAATAAAACTGCTATCATTATTTCATTTCTGATAAAGTTCCAAGTATTTCTATTTGTTTCATTGTATCACAGCATCAGAACAAAATAATATTAAACAATACAAAAAGATTTTATGCATTTTCATTTTACATTACATGTATTATGATAATGTGAAACAGAAAACTTGCTATGAACCAGCAGTCGATGACTTACAAACCAGCACTGAGATGGATAATCATCATCAGGCAAAAACAAAAAAAAATACAGCAAAAACTTACATTCACCAACTCTGCACTTACACTGAATGCCAAGTTTCTAAAAGTATTTGATGAGGGGTACTGATAAGATATTTTCCAAATGTGCCATGGACCGATACCCTATTTGTGACATATTGTTATTTGAATTATAATCAAATAACTAGTATTTCTATCTATTGTACTGTAGTACAGCATGGGAACAGAATAATATTAAACAATACAGATCACATGTTTTATATATATATATATATATATATATATATATATATGTATATGTGTGTGTGTGTGTGTGTATGTGTATTTGGGCAGCACTCTTTCATTTATACATGTAGAATTAAACAAAAGGCACATCTCCTGTTTAACAATTTTATTTTTGATCTTTTCTAATTTTCTGGCCAACTTTTTAATGTTTGGGTGGAATTGGTGGATAAGTCCACCAAAGTTCAGTTCCCGAGTACCTTCGGCACTTCGAAGTGCCATCATCAAGGGTTATGTATTCCAGTTTGTTTTTTTTTTTTTTTTAAAAATTATTGTAGTACAGCATGGGAACAGAATAATATCAGCCTCCACAATAATATGATTTAAAAAAAAAAAAAAAAAAAACTGGAATACATCACCCCTGATGATGGCACTTCGAAGTGCCAAAAGTACTCGGGAACTGAACTTTGGTGGATTTACCCACCAATTCCACCCAAACATTAAAAAGTTGGCCAGAAAATTAGAAAAGATAAAAAATAAAATTGTTAAACAGGAGATGTGCCTTTTGTTTAATTCTGCATGTATATATATATATATATATATATATATATATATATATATATATATATATGACAACTAGCTTTAAAAAATACAATATAGAGTGCCAATTAAGATAACTCCTGTGGAGGACTCTTAATTAGGCCTTCAAACCAACAATGACACTTTATACTTTGAGTACATATTAAATCTTATATCTGTGGAGATTTCTTTTTGTGAAGCATAACCGTATGTGATTGGCAACAATAAACTACAGAACTCAAAATTGATCGCTACATTTAAGTATTTGCCTTAATATTTAAGGCTTTACCTTTTAGATTTTATGCATTATAATAATGTGAAACAGAAAATTTACTACATACCGGCAGTTGATGACTTACAAACCAGCACTGAGATGGATGACGATCATCAGGCAATAACAAAAGTCTTTTGCATAAAAATGGGTTGTTTTTCCATTTTTCCAATGTCACAGCATGAGAACAGAATAATATTAAACAATACAGAAAGATTTTAGGCATTTTCATTTTTACATTACATGTATTATGATAATGTGAAACAGAAGACTTGCCACGTACCGGCAGTCGATGACTTACAAACCAGCACTGAGATGGATGATTCATCATCAGGCAATGAAAAAAATTATTTTGCATAAAAATGGGTTGTTTTTCTGTTTTTCCAATGTGCCACAAACCAATACTCTATTTGTACCATATTATTACATGTGCATGGCTTTAATTTTCTATTATGTTCCAAGTATTTCTATCTGTTTTATTGTATCACAGCGTTGAGAACAGGATAATATTAAACAATACAGAAAGATTTTAGGCATTTTCATTTTTACATTACATGTATTATGATAATGTGAAACAGAAGACTTGCCACGTACCAGCAGTCGATGACTTACAAACCAGCACTGAGATGGATGATCATCATCAAGCAATAACAAGTTTGTGTAAAAATGGAATATTTTTCCAATGTGCCACAAACTACTTGTACCCTATTTGTACCATATTATCACATATGCATACCTTTCAATTTTTCTTTTATCAAGTTCCTAGTATCAATCGTATTGCATCACAGCATGTATAAAAAAAATCAAACAATACTGAAAGATTTTATGCATTTTTACATTACATATTATGATAATGTGAAAATGGAAACTTACCACATACGAACAGTCAAGAACTTGTTATTTGCATCATGTAATCGAAACAAAATTCGATGACTGTTTCTACATTTTTAAACAAGAAAAGCCATTTTGAAGGTATTTTTGTGGTACCCCACTGACCACCCCATGTGGAGCCCAACATGGGGTACCGCAGGTTTTACCCACACCCCTTTTATTATGATGTGTTAGAAAATGTATGTATTACAGCCTGCCCAAGGTTTCTCGGATTTGCCCTAATTTGCATAAAGGACAAAAAATTCTCATCACTTACAGACAGTTCTTATTGGTTTTTATTTAGGCGATCTTGTTATTATATTTTCATCTTTTTTTTTACTTAAGTTCGGGCAAAGGATTTTCCTCATTTTAGCCAAATATTTGAGAAATATTGAGATTTTTGAAATCTTAATAACTTTTTTTTCCATCATCCAATTTGAGAGGATTTTGAATACATTATTGTAGACCATATGTTCTTTACTTTGTGTAAATTTTAGCTTGGCCCTTTTTTTCCGGATCAAAACTTATTTCTACTGGACTATTGTGCACCATCATTATTGAGGCGCGTGGGCTAGTGGTTAGAGTCGTGGAAAATGGACTTGTCGATTCGAGTTCAATTCCTAGACGAAGCTGTTGGCCTTTCACAGTGCTAATACCCTTTGGAAAGGTATGAATCCATATTTCTCCCTCCAGCTATGGGTTAAATAGGACAGACTGGGCCCTTCAGTCTTGGGTAGGTAACCAGTCTAGGAGAGGGATACCTTCAAAATTCCTGAGGTCGGTCATTGATTGGGTTTGTAGCAACCCTTGATGCACCAATTCTTTCCTATCGACTGTGCCAAAAAGTGTGGATGGTCCAACACAAGCCGTCACCACTATAAACAAATCACTGAGTGGACGTTCATTGTATGAACACTCATAGGTCGAAATCGACGGGAGAGTCCATCATTGTGCACCATCACTGTTATGCATACCATCACTTTGAGTAGTACTCAGCTAAATGTAACAATGATAGGACAGAGGTAATAGTTTGTTTTTTTTCTTCTTTTTCAAGTTTCTATGCAGACTTATTACATTATTAAGATGAAGCTTTCTATATATTTCTTTTAAAACTGATATTTTAATTTTGATCTTTAGAAGAAATGCCCAAAAGTTTTGTCTGTTAACTTGAACAAAAATCTTTGCTTCCCCCGTTACGGATTGTAAAAATTCAAAATAATTTTTTTTCTTTTCAAATACATTAACTTTTTTCCTACCACTGTTCCTTCAGGTTTCTCTTGATGTTGTCTTTGTACCTAAGCTTTGGTCTGCCGATTCCACGTGATCCCTCTCTCAGTTGAAAGTACAGAATCTGCTTTGGTAGTCTGTCATCCCCAAGTCTGTTTAAGTGGCCAGTCCATCTCAGGTTGGGTTGGACAAGTATTTCTTGCATGCCAGAGAGTCCAGTTCTTTTCAGGATGGTCCTGTTTGAAACATGTTGGCACCACTTGATATTTAATATGCTGTGCAAATGGACTGGTCTTTCTTTTCTTATAAAAGACAAGGACGAACAGGTATGGCACAAGGCATCTAATTTTAGAGTCTTTTAAATCAGGCATGTCAAACTGGGTAACCCCCTAGGGCTGCATGGATTACATATTGAACATCATATTCACCTTCACAGGATGGCTGTGACTAGCATCCAGTCACCAGACAAAAAAAAAAAGAGAGAGCGTAACTGGATACACTCTGTAGTAACTGACATAACAGTCAAGTGTTCAGTATATATGGATAAAAATATCCACACTAAAACACGAGCCAATCAGAATCCATTAGATCAAATTCAATTGTCATACAGGATAGGATTTACCTAATTTGGCGCCAAAGGTCAAATACATCAGTGGGCCCCATGGCTCACCACTTGAGTACCACTTATGGTTTTGGTTGTATGGTTTTGTTTTATGGCATATCAACACTTTTTGGGTCATTTAAAGCCGAATCAAGTCATTTTGATAAACAAAGGATTCAGGTTGGTTGGTTGTCTTGTTTTATGGCATATCAACACTTTTTGGGTCATTTAAAGCCGAATCAAGTCATTTTGATAAACAAAGGACTCAGGTGTTCGGTTGTTTTGTTTTATGGCATATCAACACTTTTTGGGTCATTTAATGCCGAATCAAGTTGTTGTTATAAACAAAGGGCTCAGGTTGCTTACAATACCTGCTGTTGCTTAACACTTTGCCTACCAAATTTCCCCCACATGTCTGTAGCAAATTATTCCATCCAACTGATTCCCTATTGCAAAATAGATCAAGTACCATTCCTCAGGGTTGGTTCACAGACAAAACAAAAGATAGCAGGGGTGTTCATGTAGTCATTTTTCAATGAAAACATGCGAGAGTCGCTGCCAGTGGGTTAGGGTAGGATCGTAGTAGTGGGAGAGCCACTGTAAGCAGTTTAAAGTAAGCAAAAAGTTAAGTGGTCACCCAATTAAAAATTGAACAAATTCATTGCTGCTTAACTTTAGTCTTGTGTTTTTGAATATATTATCTAATGAAAGTAAGTAAAGTCATCAGGGTGGCCTAAAGTCGGTATCAGCCAGACAGCGAGGGTGTCTATCTCCTTTTCACTTGTGCTAGACCAAGGAGATTGTTTTTGACATCTGAGGTGAGGCGCCACACCTACCATCAGCTCATTACTTTACCGCACAGATCCCTGTGCTACTCATTTCAAAATAGGATTCCCTAAAAAAATTTTAAAAAGTCCTCAGGGTGGCCTAAAGTAAGTATAAGCCAATCAGCGAGGGAGTCTATCTCCTTTTCACTAGTGCTAGACCAAGGAGATTGTTTTTGCGTCTGAGATGGAGCGCCACACCTCCACCAGCTCCTCACTTTATGCACAGAACCTGGTGCTACTCATGCTGAGTTGGCGAGGGCTGGTATCGAACCAGTAATCTTGCGATTACTAGTCAAGTACTCTACCGACTGAGCTAAATGGCATATACTGAAAACAATTTTTTTTTCTCCCGTGCTTCCCACCAGGCTGGATTAGCAAAAAGCAATTGTTACGTGAGGAGCCATTCACAAACCGAACCTCATGTGATGGCCAGTGCAAAAAATTCATGCTCTCATCAGTGTTCCCCTGGGCAATAAACCCAGTCCTTATTCCTTTTAGGCAAGAGGGCAGGTACTGCTTGGGGGACGGTTCTCTGTTTGAGACCATGCAATCTACTCTGGCAGACCCCTTCAGCTCAGAGGCAGAGGCTTCTGGGCAGGTAAGCTTATATTCTGGCACACAGTGCAACAGATTAGTTTTTGTGGGACCCCAGATATTTGTGAGCCTTAGGTCAATGGCCTACTATACCTATTGGCAAAAGGGTAGATGCAGCTTGGGTGGACGGCTCTCTGGGAGCATGCAATTAATTTGGCTCACCCCACTGAGCTCCCTGTGACAGGTAAGGTTATATTCTAGCACACTGTACAACAAACTAGTTTTAGTGGGACCCCAGATATTTGTGAGCCCTAGGTCAATGGCCTACTATACCTATTGGCAAGAGGGTAGATGCAGCTTGGGTGGACGGCTCCTGGGAGCATGCAATTAATTTGCTCACCCCACTGAGCCCCCTGTGCCAGGTAAGGTTATATCTAGCACACTGTACAACAACTAGTTTTAGTGGGACCCCAGATACCTGTGATCCCTAGGCCAATAGTTTACTATGTCTATTGGTGAATCCGGCCCTGTAAGCTGGTCATACGCAAACACTTAAAAAATGTCTTCATAAAGTAAAAGCCCAAAAAAATTAATCTCAGTATGCCGGTTGGAAAACTGTTTTTTTTTCTTCTTGCCAATAGATAAATGCTTTGCTCTTAAAAAAAGCAGTGATACAATAACTTAGAGTTATAAGAATGAAAATGTAATATGAAATTGAAAAGCATGAATTCATAAAATTATTTCAATATACTTATTTAATTTCAAATTGACAAAAATTTGGACCAAACACTATTGAATACAAGAAACAAAACAAATGGATATTGAAATACGATCTATCTGTTTTTTGTATTTGTTGTAATAATCTTTGGTCCAAATTCTTTCAATTTTGAAGCTGAAAACGAAGCTTTTTTTTAAAAAATCTATTAACAATTTCCTTTTAATATTAACTCTTTGCCTACCAAATTTTCCCCATGGCTGTACCAATTTTTCTTTTGTTTTTTTACGTGTATGATGGCATATTTCAATGTTCACTATCTATTCACCGCAGAATTCATTCTATTCAAATAAAGTTATATTATTATTGTAATCTGAGTCCTTTGTTCAATTATAATGAACTATCTGTTAGTTTTTGTACTTTGCTTGGGTGTGGTGGGAGAGTCACTACAAGTGGTTTAAAGTAGGCAGAGTTAAGGAATGAGAAATTCCTTGTAATGGAACTTCTGTTCTTAAACATAACTCATTCCAAAATTATGTTTGAGAACCAATTTGTTCAAAAACTGAAACAATATTTCCTATAAGAAATATATATCTTGTATTAATAATGGAGATTGTCTGTATATCTGTCTGTAACAAAAACTATGTCATAGCTCTACGTCACAGCTTACATCACAATATTCTATGCTATAAACACCCAAAATTTGAGTAAGCAATTTTAAAAATCGTTTTTTACTCTCGTCCCTTTTTTTTTTTTTACAGTAACAAGAAGTTAACTAAAAAGTTTACAAATAGATAAATAACCTACGATTTTGTGTAAAATTGATGTGGAAAATATTCAAAATAATTGTTTGATTATTACATGCACGCAACATTTATTTGAGAGGAACGGGGCTCAGTTTTTCATTTCAAAATTGTTTTTTTAAATTTATTTTTTACTCCTTTAATAAATATGAGGATTTGTCTTACTTATGATACAAACCCTCTGACATTGAATTTTTAACTCCCACCCTCTCAGGCAATGTCTTTCAAAAATTAATTTTTACGATGCCTGGTGGGTGTTTTCTTTGCTCGTAATAATAATAATAATATATGGGTGGAATACCCCTTCATCACCATTACTCTCCAGGTCCACTCTGACCTGAAGTGGCAGTACCTGTTAGCATCCCAGGGACGAGGCTCAGTTTTCATTTTTTTTTTTTTTGTACTACTTTAATAAATTTGAGGATTTGTCTTATGATACAAACCTCTGACATTGAATTTTTAACTCCCACCCTCTCAGGCAATGTCTTTCAAAAATTAAATTTTATGACGCCCGGAGGGTGTTTTCTTTGTGGCTAGTATATATAATTTCAGAACGTGTATCTGTATTGATTTACTGTAACCTAGCTAGATTATCTGTAGATTTTAATCTTGGATAAAATGAAGCAGATATTCAGGATGTTGCACTTTTATTTTCTGTCATTTCTATTGTTTAATGATCCAGTTTTGAATTGGTGTCACCATTTTTATATTAAAGAAAGAAAAAAAAAATGAATTTAAACAATTTGCGTAAAAATGACAAAAGAATTCAACATTCCGGAGAGAAAAATAATCTAATATTTCAATTATTTTGTAAAATGAAAAAATCTCTCCCATTATATATATATATATATATATATATATATAATATATATATATATAGTGAGCACATTCTGTGTGAATATGATGTTTGTATGTATATATTCATAGAATATGTTTGTGTGTGCAGATATATATAATGTATATATGCTTGCACACACACACACACATATATATAATATATATATATATATTTATCAACTTATAAAAAAAATGATCTAAACAGTATTATTTCATTTGTTTATAACCTGGAAAAACTTTATCTCTCACATCCATTATATATATATATATATATATAATATATATATATATATATATACACACAGTGTTATTTATAGTGGGCATATGTTAGTGTATGTGTGTATATATATATATATATATATATATTAATATATATATATGCATAGATTATGTACAAGTGTGTGTGTGTGTGTGTGTGTGTATATATATTTTTAATCTTTTTTTTTTTCTATTCAACCCAAGATGGAATCCTAACAGATACTACCACTCTGGATCAGAGTGGACCTGGGAGTAACAGCACTCCACAATCCCAGAAATCAGAAACTTCACCTTCAGATAGAGTTTAACTTCATATCAGGACATTAAGACTCAGCACTGCCTTCTAGCACATATATGATAAAAAGGTTGGGGTTTGACATAAAAGCAATAGCGTTAGGAGAATCATATGTATAATATGAAAAGTCATTATATACATATATATATATATATTATATATATATATATTATATATATATATATATATATATATTATTGCTCTACTTTGTATTGAGCATTTTTTTACTTATTAGCTTTAGTTTTCCTGGCGGTTTTGTATGAATATATATATATATATAATATATATATAACATATAAATTGTTTTTTCTTTTGGCCAAATATTGTACCAATAGATTATTTTTGGGTTGGTGCGATTATCTTGGTCTTTTCTTTTTTTCCAAAAATTTTTTCTCCCCGGGTAATGTTGGTAGTATATTTTTACAATCAAACTATTTGCCGGGTTTTTCTCAACGTGAGGATTTACCAACAAGTTTGGAATATTATATATATATCTTCCATTATTTACTGTGAAGATGAGACTCCTATGTTCCAACAACAGCAGGGGAGGGTACTTATTCGATCTCTCTACAGGGCCAAAATGTGACACAAGGTCAGTTTTAATGGAAGGGAACTTCCTGAAGAGTGAAATGTGCAAAAGAAGAGCTTAAAATCAAAACAGCAAAGGAGTCACTTTATAAATGAATGTCCAATTATACGCATTTGCAGAACACGAATATGAAAAAATCAGGTCCACGATCCAAGGGACTTAACTGAGTAATCCATCACACTAACCATCTAAGGGAGTTAACTCAGTAACGAATTAAAAAAAGGGGCTATTTCTCTGTAGAAAACATAAAACAGAAATATTAATTAGTTTAGATCGTAGATATAAATTACTTTCGGTCATGTTGTCCCGAATATGACGACGTAAATGGCCAGAAAAAAGTTAATATTTAGTCTTGTCTATAATACGCATCTGTAACTTTTTGGCTGAATAAATAAGATTGTATGTCTTATACATGGTACAATTTATATTTACTAGCACCCCACTCCCTCCGGGCAGTGTGAAAATTAATTTTTGCCATGCTGTTTCGTAAAAAAAATGTAAACAGATCTTTGAAATCTTACATGTTTTTTATAGACATAAAAAATAGTTTTGCTGTCAAAATTCAAATAAATGTTTTCTTTCTAATAAAAAAAGTTTCTAACAGTTAAATTCAAATTAATTAAAATATTTAAGGTTTTTTTTATTAAAATAGAGATTATGTAACTGTCTGTCCATAACTGAAACTAACGTCACCACTGACATCACAATTTCCTTAGTTATTTAGTTATATTCTCAACGATTATGAAATAGTCATTTTATCTTAATTAGATCTTATTTATCAAAGATGTCTGCTATTAAAGTCTAGCTTAGGTTTGTCCAAAATTGCTGATATTATTAATGCATTTAAAATCCTGATATATATGTTATATATCTCTAAGAAAATAAACATTTACATAGTATATGGTAGGAATAATTTGCATAATGATTTTAAACAAAACTGGGTTTAATAAACAATTATTTGCTGTTACTGATTTCTAATATTATCATGTTATTTTAAACATATTAAAAGCTATCCTATATATAATTTTATATTGAAATCCATTAAAGTAATAAAATAATATTTTTATATTCATTCTAATTTATTTCCGTTATAGACAGGAAGATTCAAACCCTAACACAGAGCAGTTTCTGGTCTATAATTCTGCTGATGAGACATAATATGCCAAAATGTACATACAGAGATTGACTTTTTCTCGATTTGTTTACGCCTTACATTTGAACAGATATGCTAGCCTAATTCATTAATTATCAACTAATTAATTTTCAAATTAGGTATGACTTCAATTAAGCACATATTCTCCCAAATATATATATATGGACAAAAGATAGAGTGTGAAAAAAATTGAAGCTTTTTTTCACCATTATTGCCACAAATTATGAAATTTCAATTATTTTTGACCATTTTAAAACTCAGGCAAATGTTTTTTTTAGCCATTAGCAAAAGACTAATCACAAATTAAGATATCAAATCAAAAAAAAATTCAAAAATTCACAATTTTTTTTTTTTTCTGAGAATTTTATCTTTTTTTTTTTTTTTCAAAGAAATTTATGACTTTCACTACAACTAAAGGAACTTTGACAAAAACAATCAAGGAAAATAATCACTTCCTATGTGTGTTTAAGCCATTGAATTTCATTAAAATGTGTGGTAATTTTTTGTCCAATATATAATTTGGGAAAATAATCACTTCCTATGGTGTTTAATTGAATTTTCATTAAAATTTGTGGCTAAGTTTATGGTTAAGTTTTTCACTTTTTTGTCCACTCTGTGTGTGTGTGTGTGTATATATATATATATATATATATATATATATATATATAGAGAGAGAGAGAGAGAGAGAGAGCAAAATCTCTACACTTTATATGTTTTATTAAATATGACAGACAAGAAATAATTTATTCATTTTTTAAAAATTATATTTTCAGTCAAATATTGTTGATCATTATTAATATAAATGATTATTGTGCTATTTTTGCAATTCAAATCCAGAAAATTGTAATTTTAAATAAACATTTTTATCCTGTGTTAATGATATCATATGTAAAGGTGTAACGCTAAGTTTAATGTTTGAAAAAATTGTTGGTTAGATGCGTTTTAAGATATCAAAGGGAAAGACATACTTTGTTTAATTAGTGTAATGTAGGTGTTAATGTAGATTTTATGAAATTTGTCGACTGTTAAAGTAAGAGATCTTTTTTTTTTTTGTTTTGTTTAATGTACGTGATTTTGATTTTATAAGAGTTTCAAGTGTTGGAGGAAGAAATATCTTTTTTTTTTGTAATTAGTGCTACAAGATTTTGTGTTACTGACTAATAATTTTAAAAAAAATTTGATGAATAAAAACGCCTTGTCCTTTCCGTTTAATGAAACATACATATATCAGACAATTTCAAATTTTGTATATATATATATATATATATATATGAAAATAGATGGAAATTAATCCGACAGTATGGAAAAATCTGAATCTGTTTCGACAAATCGATAAAACTGGTCATCTTCACGAGCAACACAGATGGGAAAAGAAAAAGGAAAAATTATCCGTTAGAAGACTGTTTACATACGAACGCTAATTCAACTGCTGAAAATTTTTAAAAAAAATGCGTGTTCTGTTTTAAAAATATTTTAAAAAAATTTCAGCAGTTGAATATAGCGTTCGTATGTAAACAGTCTTCTAACGGATATTTTTCTTTTTCCCATCTGTGTTGCTCGTGAAGATGACCAATTTATCGATTTGGTCGAAACAGATTTCTGTCAGCAATTACATAACATCATTTTTTTTTCAAAAATGTTAAATTCATATATATATATATATATATATATATATATATATATATAATATTAGTAATAGGAATAGTGGAAGTCAACTTACCCTTAACTCTTTTTCACTATTAGTATTACTAATATTATTATTGCTCAATGTTTTTTTTATCTATCGAGCACTTTTGGATAATTTACTAATCTCAGTACAACGGAAAAGTTAAAGCACAAATTTGATTTATATATAAGTTTGGGTAGATAGAAAGAGAGTCCAACAATGCTTGGTAACTGTCAGTTTCTCGTTCAATGGCTCATACACACATAGGAAGTGATTATTTTCCTTGCTTATTGTTGTCAAAGTTCCCTTTGTTGTAGCGAAGAGTCATAATCTTCTAAAATGAAAAATTCTCAGAAATACCAAAAAGAAAAAAAAAAAAAGAAAATTTCTTAAACTTTTTTTGTTTTTGATTTGATATCCAAATTTGTGATTCATCTTTGTTAATGACTTTAAGTTGTCCGAGTTTGAAGATGGTCAAAAGAATCACTGGTCTTATAATTACATAGGCAAAAAACTGACAGCAAGCACTGTTGAATATGTCCATGCTACCCTAACTATAAATATGCTGTGTGGTGTGTGTGGTGTGTAGAAAGTTAGTAGTGAAACAATTAAAAAGTTAGCTGACAGAAATCTGTTTCGACCAATATGAAGAGGTCTTTATCAAAGCAACATTGTAAACGGAAATATATATATAAGTGTGAGTGTGAATGATAGTTGAATCAAATATTTCCATGATAGCATTCAACCAAAGAAAGAGTAACGTACATCTGAAGAAAAAAAATTCATACATACATAATGATATATATATATATATCAATAGTTGAAAAAGACAAAAAGGCTGAAATAAATTTATATCTTATAACTAAGGTTTTCATATATATATATATATATATATATATATGCGAGAAAGAAGGAAAAATGTGCAAAAAAAAGAATGACATATTTAGCTAGTGTCTAGTGTCATCCTAATTTTATACCGCAAGGGGAGATAATCAGGATAATTTGTAAAGTTTATTTTTTATTTTTTAATTACATTTTTAATTATAAGCATCGGTCAATTTTAATAATTTTTTTTGTACTGGAAATAATTAAAAATATAAAATTCAATTTCTAGTTTCAAATTAGTGAAACCTTTTTTCATCATAGTAAAAGAAGAAAAAAAAAAAGGGCACCCCCATATTAAACATTCTCGTCTTGTGGGGACCTGGACAAAGGGTAACCCACAATAATATATATAATATATATATATAATATATAAAGCAAAGTTGGGGGAGTGGCCTATTGTAAGGTATCAACCAAACAGCGAGGGAGTCTATACCCTTTTTGAAATTGCGTCACACCTACCATCAGTTCCTCACTTTACCACACAGATCAGATTATCCAAATCTCTGCTACTCATATGTTGAGTTAGTGGTGACCAATATCGAACCAGGAACCTTGTGATTTGTAGGCAGATACTCTACCTATGACCTAAACTGGCCCCTAAAATATATATCATTATATAATTCCTGTGCATGTTTGTCAGGTTAGACTGCTGTCTTATCCTAAAAGTTGGTTCATATGAAATATGTTAAATCTAAATAAATAAAAAAAAATAATGTGGATAGCAAGAAAGAATAGACTAAATTGGGTCACAGATATAGCGCCTGTTTAAAAAGAGTCTTTGATTCTCCTAGACCAGTTGTCTTACCAAGGCTAAAGAGCCCAGCCAATTATTTACCCATAGCTGGAGAAAGAAGAGGAAGATTCATGATGAAAAGTACAGGAAAACTCTTTGGAGTCACCATTCTAGCCAATATTGTATATGAGTGGGTATGTATAATATATGTATATTAGAAGTTGGAATCTATAAAAATTTGATAATTTACCACACATATCTAAATTATGGAAATCTGATCTCACTGATAAGATAAAGTGAAAATTCTTCCAAACCGTAACTGTATCAGTGCTATTGTATGGCTGCACTACATGGACCTTAACAAAACACTTGGAAAATAAATTAGATGGAAGCTGCATGAATATGCTGCCTTAAAGAAATCCTGGAAACAGCAGTATGGACACTACCCCCCATCACATAGAGGCAAACAAGACATGCTGGAAAAAAGCAAGGACGAACTCATAAGTGATGTTCTACTGCGGACACCTATATATGGACACACCAGTGTAGGCTGACCAGCAAAAAATTACAACAATCTGTGCGGATTCTGGATGCAGTGTAGAGGACCTACCAGGAGCAATGATCAATAGGGACGCTTGATAAGAGAGAGTCAAGGGAATCCGTGCTAACAGCGAGATCTCATGATGATGATAATGATGTTCAAAATTTCCTAAACCGTTTGGATAAATCCAGTATTATTTTGTTGTCTAGCAGGTTTAATGAGTTGTTTCCCTTGTTACTCCATTGTTAGACTATGAACATTTTTTTTTGTTGTTGTTGCTGTTATATATAATAACATATATATATGCTTCCAATTACATCTGTGTGTGGGGGGGGAGGGGTTCAAAATTTAGGTACCAGCATTAACCAAAAAGGAGTCCCCTTAAGGGAAAAAAAAAATTTTTTATTAAATTTAAAAAAAAAGAAAAAATTTTTTTTAACATCAAAAAAAAAAAAAAAAAAATAATTTAAAAAAAATGATGGAAATAAAAATTAAAAAAAAATTTTTTAAATTTAAAAAAATTTCTTACAAATAAAATAAATTTTATTCTGAAAAGAAAAATTGTGATATCGTAAAAAGTACCTAGTACCTCTGAAGGGGCCATGTTTAGCTCAGTCGGTAGAGCGGTTCGGCCTAGAAACTACAAGGTTCCTAGTTCGATTACCAGCCCTCACCAACTCAGCATATGAGTAGCATAGGGTTCTGTGTGGTAAAGTAAGGAGCTGATGGTAGGTGTGGCGCTCCACCTCAGACGCTAAAACAATCTCCTTGGTCTAGCGCTAGTGAAAGGGGATAGACTCCCTCGCTGATTGGCCGATACCGACTTTAGGCCACGCCGATGACTTTACTTACTTACTTCTGAAGTGAAGGAAGGGTATTCCTAAAATTAGGTAATTGAAGCAAATACCTTGTACTATTAGATATTTTGTAATTTAACTGTTGTAGTTCTTTTAATAACAAAATAAATAAAATTATTCTAATTAAATTATTATCCTGATAATTCCATTGCAATCAATTAGATTTCCATATGCCAATTTTAATGAGCTTAATGATTGATTAGTTAAATTAAAAGTTAAAGATAATAGAAAAAATGACATGACATGCATTAAAAAAAAATGTTAATAGTTTATCATAAATATAAATAAATTATTATAACTAGTACAATTTTTAAAACATATTGCCTGAGAGGTGGGAGTAACATATTCAATGTCAGCAAGTTTGTACCCTAAGTAAGTAAAATCATCAAATTCATTAAAGGATTAAAAAATAAAACATTTGAAATGTAAACTTTAAATATGTATTAAAATAAAACAAACTATATATAGATATATATTATACCAGTGATGTATTTATTAAAACTTGTTTTAAAAAAACAATGAGGACTGTCTAATGTTGCATGTTCAATTTTGAGTGTATTTATTCTATGTTATGATGATTTTGGGTAATGTGACGTAAAGCAGTGACGTAATTTTTGTTACAGACAAAAAACGGAAGTGAATCTCCATTATTAATAGATTTATTATCTAGATATATAAATAAATAAATTATATCTACCATCTAGATGATAAAAGTTATGCTTAAGTAATAGGTACCGGTACTTTTTATAATATCACAATTTTTCATTAAGGGAATCCCACTTTTTGGCATACATGTAAGGGACCATCCCTTTTTGGCATACATATATGATACCTAAACATTGAACCTACACCCCACTTGTGCAGAAAAAAAAAAGAAAGAAAAAAGTTACAAGGAACGAAATATAGTAAATATTTTCTGACATCCGACCATGTCAGAAGAACCACAGAGTCTGATGAAACATAAGGTAGCCACGCATAAACTGAAACTCATGCGGTGGAACCAATATAGTTTAACAATTCTGCGGACGGCTAAATATTTGCTTCCAAATATTTAACATTGAAATTTAATAAAGTAGAATTCAATTTTGTTTATTTCAAATAATTATTACACACCTCAAATTAAAAAAAAAAAAAATTACTTTTTTTTTTTATATATAAATTCTAGAATCAGGAATGAAAGATGTTTTCTATATTGTTGATGCGATTTTATTTTTCATCCCTTCCTCCTAGAGATGAGGAGGCAGGTACGAGTGAATGATGGGAAAAAAAAATAAAAAGAAGTTATTTGGCAGAGGCAGCAGCAGTAAAGAAAATTGGATCGGAACTATATATATATATATATATATATATATATATATATTATATATGATGTTGTTATGGAGTTCATGAATGCTTCTTTGTTGGTATATTCTGATGAATATATATATATATGTATTATACATATATTAGGGAAACATTTTGGTTATTTTAGAGCGCAGAAAAAAATTGAAGATCAGAAAAAAAAGATGAATATTGTATCTTAATCTTTTTTATTTACGATATTTCGAGGTCATCCCTCTTTCTCAAAAGTTATCTCAAACCTTGAGAAAGAGGGATACTTCAAAAACAACCAAAAATGTCTCGCTAATATATATATATAATATATATATATATATATATATATAATATATAATAAGAATGAGAGAGAGAGAGAGAGAGAAGAGAGTCAAATATATATACTCATCATATATATATATAATATAATATATATATATATATATAATATAATATACATACTATATATAAATATAGACAAATATACTATACTCATCAGATACAATGGTGTATATATATAGAAAGAGAGACAAATATTATATAATCGACAAACTATATATACTTCATCACTCATCATATATATATTATATATAATATAAACAAACACATATATAATACTCATCAGATATATAGATATATAATACATATGTGTGTGTGTGTGAAGGAGAAAAGGTTATTTTGTTATTGTCTAATAAATGGACCAATAGGTCAAGATGTAGAAGAGGGGAAGAGAAAGAAAGGAGTGGTGGGGGGAAAAGGAGTAGAGGAAGAGATAAAGAAAGTAAAGAGGAAGGAAGACGGAAGATAGAGTTGAAGAAAATAAGCAGAGAAATGAAAGAGGGAGACAGGAGGAGGAAAAATTAAAAGGAAGTTAGTCAAGGAAGGAGGAGAAAGAAAGTGGCAGAATGTGGGGAGGTTAAATATAGAGGTCGAGTGGAAGGAGGAGAATAGTAGGATAGTATGGAGAAATGATCAAGAAGGGAGAGGATGGCCAATAAAAGGGAGTTGAGGTGCCAACCAAGAATGGACGACAGAAAGGAGGAAAAAAGGCAGGGGAATAATGGGGGAGGAGAAGAAAGTAAAAGAGGTGTGGGGGGGCGAGAGAGTAAGGAATGGTTTGGTGTGAGAGGAGAGAGAGGATTCTTCTCCCCATCTCTGTGACCTCTACTCTTCCACTATTACTGTGGATGCTAGAAAGATGAGCAGGATATGAATATAGAAAAGAGTTTAGTGGGAGCAGCAAGATAAGGGGGAGATAATTAGGAATAACATGGCATCAAAGAACAACGGGAAGCGAATCAGGACAGTGTTCGAGAAATTGGTGAGAGAAAAAGAATCCAAGATAAGCGCGTTCAATTGCTGTTTGATTTTTTTTTTTTTTTAGATTATGATATTGATTTTGAGTGAAAGAAGTTGAAGCCTCACACTAAACGCCTCTAGAAAACATATCTCTGAGCACCCACCAGTCTCGAACTATTCCATACAAGACCCGTAATGTAAATATTAATTAAGCAATATATTCAGCAGGACAATCTCGAACAAAATGCAGACCATATGCACATGACTAAAAAAAAAAATAATAATAAAACAATTAAAAAAAATATCTAAATGAATAGCAATACAACTTGCAAATCTTCAACCAGGTTTATCTACCTTATCATCATCATCATCATCATTATTATTATCATCCATCCATATCGGAAACATTTTTATCTTTCATAGCTCACGAGTTGCGGAGACATGGAATAAACTCGCCCGCCGTCTGTCCTGTAGAGCTGCCGACAGCACTGAGTCTTTCAAAGCCTCCATGCTTCCTTAGTCCGCCGACACATATACCCTATTGCCACTCTCCACACACATATGCAGACGTACACATACATGCATACTTACTTAAACTGTTCATGTTCCTGACACTAATACATTCATTCTGTGTACTTGACATGAGACTTTGACGAGTTGTGTACACCTGAGCACACACTGAGCACTGTACACAATAAATTTGCATTATCATTTTTTCTCTTATCACTTATAGTTTTTACACACCAGCATTAACCCGATGGACTTTCCACTGGAGTTTGAGAGACAACAAGTCTCCAGGACTCCTCTTGAGTATTCCAGCTGATTTCAACAATGCTGTTGTTTCGGATAATTATTATTTACTATTTCACTCCTAGTGAGTTTTCATATCAGCTCAAATTGATGTTTTTTTTTATTACTGGAGCACTGAGTGAACAAAGCACAGTCACCTCCAAGCCTCCAGGACCACTCTGAGCACATTATTAGTTAAGTCGTCAGTGGTCCTGGATGCCCGCTATTCACCATTCTTACCTCCAATCTCTCAGTTTACCAAGTCCTTTCTTATTATTTATTATTACAGATTATTATCATTCATTCATTATTTCACTCCTTGAGAGACTTCCCCCACCCTGCCTGAGCTGGTGGCTTTACACAATGGCAAGTCTGACAAATCGTCAACAGTAACAGCAAGTCCCCTTGGCGTCTCCAGACTCTCCTAAGTATCATAGCAGATTATTAATTATTGCCACTTCGAATCATTAATCAGAGCTTTCTAAAGCATTTCAGCAATTTTGAATGAACAAAAGAATTTAATTCATGGGAATTCTTAATCATTTGTCAATTAATTAAACAAAAATTCAGTAATTTACATAGCGTCATATTGCCGAAATATGTTGTTAGGCAAAATGATTCATTACACAGACAATTCATAAGAAAATCTTCCAAGCAGAGAGAGAGCAGACGAGAGCAGAGGAGAGAAGAGAGGAAAGAGGAGAGAGACGTATCTCAGGAGAAGAGAAAAGGAGAGAGAAAGCGAGAGAGATTAGGAAAGCAGAGCAAAGGAGAGATAAAGAGAGACAGATAAAGAGACAGAATAGGAGAGAGATAAAGAGAAGGATAGCGAGATGAGATGAGAGACGGAATAGCGAGAGAGACCAGAGAGAGAGAGAGGAGATGAGAGAACGAGAGAGAGAGGACTGAGGATAGGAGAGAGAGGCAGAGAGAGAGGGAGAGAGAGAGCAGGAGAGGAAGGAGCAGAGACGGAGAAGAGCAGAGAGAGGAGAGGATAGGAGAGAGAAGGAGAGAGAATAAGCGAAGAGAGATCAATTATTCTCCCTCCAGCATGGTAATTAGTAGGACAGACTTGGCCTTAACCTTGGTATGCAACTGTTTATGAGAAGAAACTCTGAAATTGTAACTGTTAAACTCCACAAGAAATTGACCTTGTGTCAACATCCTACTCATGCAAAGGTTAGATAAATACAATACAAGTTGAGTCAAAAAAAAAGATTTTTTTTTAGGACTTTGGGAGGGAAGCTTTAACTCTTTGCCTACCAAATTTTTCAGGCTGAATTCAAATTTTATTGTATATCTTTTTTTACCTATATGATGGATCTTGCAAAGTCAATACCAGTATCAGGTTGGTTCTTAGATAAAAAAAAACAAAATATTATAGCAGGCGGTTTTCACGTGTATTTTTTCTATAATCAATACATATGGAAAGCTTGCTACCAGTGTTTAACAGTAGGATGCAGCATGTAGAGCCGGTGGAGTGTTTTAAAAGTAGGCAAAGAGTTAATCAACTGCTACTTAAAAAATTAAACTCAACAGGGTCCAGTGCTTCTACCCTAGACCTGGCTACAATTATAGTTTGATCCACAGGGCTATCCCCCAGCATTCTCTGCCCCCTTTATTTAAAAGGAGGCTGGTTTATTGCCCAGTGCTGAGGCCGCACTCTTAGGGTGAATGCTGACGGGATCAACGAAATTTTGCACCCCACCATGAGTCTCGCTGTTGGTCTGCTGCCACATTAAATAGGCTTGTGCCAACCCGTTCAATGGGATGTGGACAACTATCCAGTACAAAGGCTGTTCTTGAAAAAAAAAAAAAAAGAAAATTCATTTTTTTTACGGGAAATTTCCAGGAGAGGAAATGAAAAAAATAAGTGAAAATGAAAGAATAAATGAAACTATTCATTATTCACTTAAAAAATGTAAAAAGAAGAAAAAAAAAACAAAAAAAAATAGAAGAGACTAGAAAGAAAAGAGGCTAAAATGGTTGAATGTGCACAGCAAACAAAGTTCGGTTGTTTTCTTTTACACAAGTTATCAAAAAAACATTTGATAACAGATAGCAAAAAAAAAAAAAAGAAGAAAAATAATCAAGCAAAATATACATAAAAATAATGTTGATAAGTTGTTAATCCCAAATCAACTATCTCACTCAAATATCAGGCAATGTTCTCAGGAAGATTATATATATAGCTATATAATATTATATAGTTCTTTTTTTTGATTGAGAATTAAATAAAGTCTCATATTATGTGTGTAAGACTGTATTTATCTATTATAGTTACAATGTTTCTGGAAGAAAGGGCTAACATACACTTGAAACCAATGAACAATTGCACCTTAAATGTATGTACACTATAATTTATATTTATATAATATATTATATATATATATAATTATTAATAATAATATATATATGGTGATTACAAAATCGTATTAGATAATTCTAATGGACCTTTCTTCCAACAGCGGAATTAGAGTGTTCAGGTCCAAGTGAGGGATGGAGCTCGATTTCAATATTATTCGAACAGAGCAATAAAAATTGGTAAACAAAAAGCTAAAAATCATATAGTAGTCTGATGAAACTCATAGCATACACAAGAATACCTGTGTATAAAATCTATAACCGCAAATGACAATTTTTAAGCCTTTTCTTTACAAAAAATAAATAAAAAAAATAAAAAAAATATATATAATATATATATATAGATATAAATAGTATATACATTTAAAAAAATCCACGAGATTAAAATCATTTTCCCTTTAGCTCCTGAACCCTTAAAAGCCCTCAGCACCCAGTACCAGAGCAAAATAGAAATAAAACAAATAAACAAAAAAACAAAAAGCAAAAAACATGTCAAACTTTGGTCAAAGGTTGCAGAATCTTGATTTTTTCAGTGTAAAAAGTCGACATGTATGAAGTGACTGCCAGCGATTAAAAGTAGATTTCCCATCATCAAATAAAGTAAGAAAAAAAAAATTTCCATAACACTCACTAATTAAAACTTTTCATTATATAGTTTGATTGATTTCCTTGAGATCACAACATTGGCTTAAACTAATGGTGTGTGTGTTTTATATATATATATATATTATATTATAATAAATAAATGCCAGCCCCAAATATCAGGCTTAGAGTCAAAGGTGAATTACAAACACAAGTTTAAGAAAAAAAACTGCTATCATTATTCATTTGAAAAGTTCCCAATATTTCTATTTTTTATTGTATCACAGCATCAGGAACCAGAATAACTATTAAACAATACATAAAAGATTTATGCATTTATTTTACATTTACAATGTCATATGATAAACTAGCAAATATATGTCACCCCCGTCAAGTATTTAAGTCTAATATAATAAAATTATCATTAAATTATAAAGGCTAAGAAAACTTTGAATAAGGAATTCAAATAAAAATTTGAACAAGGGTATAACGCAAAATAGAACAACTTAACTAAACTGTTCACCATTCCCTACTCCCGTTCTCGTTGTAAATTTCCCTAATTTAACTATTTAGTTAAAATAGGAAGAAAAGAACTAAAATTACATTATTTCTTCATTGTTAAATTTCTGTTAAGATTTCCCGAGATTTGCTCTAAATTAAGAGAAAACCAAACAATTAGAAATCAATAATAATAAAGCATTATATTTTATTTAAAATCAAATTTTAAGATCAATATGCAATAATTAGCCTTCCCATTCCACTGTTAAAACCCATCTTCGTTTGAATATATAAATATAATGCATTGTTATTAGTTAGTCGATATTTGTAACAGTCTTAATGTGTAAAACAATTTTAACTATTAATTAAGTAAAATAAAAAGAAAATCATGAAGAGGTTGTAAAAACTAAGGGAAATGTGACTTGTACATTCAATATAGTTCGGTTACAGACAAGAGCAAACCCACAATCTCCATTATAATAAGATGTTTAAACAGAAAACTGGCCTTAACCAGCAGTCGATGACTTTACAAACCAGCACTAGATGGATAATCATCATCAGCAAACAAAAAAAAAATACAGCAAAAACTATACATCACCCAACTCTGCACTTACACTGAATCCAAAGTTTCCAAAAGTATTGAATGAGGGGTACTTGATAAGATATTTTCCTAATGTGCATGACCGATATCCCTATTGACATAATTTATTGAGAATTATAATCAATTCCTAGTTATTTCGTATCTATTACGTAGTACAGCATGGGACAGAATAATATTTAAATCAATACATCACATTTATATAATAATATATATATAATATATAAAATATATTATTTATATGTGTGTGTGTTGGTGTGGTTGTATGATTGTGTAGGTATTGGCAGCATTCTTTCATTTATACATGTAGTATTAAAACCAAAGCACATCTCCTGTTAACAAGTTTTATTTTTGTCTTTTCTAATTCTTGGCTAACTTTTTAATTTTGTGGAATTGGTGAGAAGTCCACCAAAGTTCAGTCCCGGTACTCTTCGGCCACTTCGAAATTGGCCATCATCAAGGTCATGTATTCCAGTTTTTTTTTTTTTTTTTTTTTTAATTATTGTAGTACAGTGGAACAGAATAATATCAGCCTCCACATAAAATATTAAAAAAAAACAAAAAAACTGGAATACATCACCCTGATGATGGCACTCAAGTGCCAAGTACTTGGAAACTAATCTTTGTGGATTTACCCACAATTCCCACCCAACATTAAAAAGTTTGGCCAGAAAATTAGAAAAATGATCAAAAATAAATTGTTAAACAGGAATGTGCCTTTTGTTTAATTCTGCATATATATATATAATATATATATATTATATAATAATATATATTATGACAACAGTTTTAAAAATACAATATTAGGACTGCCAATAAGTATAAACTCCTGGAGACTCTTAATTAGGCTTCAACAACAATGACACTTTTATACTGTTGATTACATATTAAATCTTATACTGTGGAATTTCTTTTTGGAAGCATAACCGTATTGATGGCAAACAATAAACTACAGAACTCAATAATTGAGCGTACATTTAATATTTGCCTTAATATTTAAGGCTTTACCTTTTAGATTTTATGCATTAAATTAATGTGAAAACAGAAATTCACTACACATACCGGCAGCTGATGACTTACAAACCAACACTGAGAATGGATGACGATATCAGCAATTAAACAAAGTCTTGCATAAACAATGGGTTGTTTTTCCATTTTTTCCAATGTCACAGCATGAGAACAGAATAATATTAACAATACAGAAAAGTTTTATGCATTTTCATTTTTACATAACATGTATTATGATAATGTGAAACAGAAGACTTGCCACCGTACCGGCAGTCAGAGACTTACAGACCAGCACTGAGATGAATGATCATCATCAGGCAATGAAAAAAAATAATCTTTGCATAAATATGGGTTTTTCTATTTTTCCAATGTGCCACAACCAATACCTATTTGTACCATATATTACTGTGCATGCTTTAATTTTCTATTATTCCAAGTTATTTCCATCTTTTTATTGTATCACAGCGTTGAGAACAGCCGTACATATATAAACAATACAGAAAGATTTTAAGGCATTTTTTCATTTTTAATTACATGTATCATATAATGTAAACAGAGACTGCCACGTACCGGGCAGCGATGACTTACAAACCCAGCACAGATGCGATGACATCATCAGGCCAATGAAAAAAATTTTTGCATAAAAATGGGTTGTTTTCTATTTTTCCTCAATTTGTGCCACAAACCAATACCCCATTCTGTAACCCATCATTATTACAGGTCATGCTTTAATTTCTATTATGTTCCAAGTATTTCCTATTTGTTTAATTGTATCTACAGCTTGGAGAACAGGATACATGTTAACAATACAGAAAGATTTTATAGATTTCATTTTACATTACATGTATTTGATAATGTGCAAACAGAAGACTTGCCAAGTGACCGCAGTCGATGACTTACAAATCCAGCACTGAGATGAGATCATCATCAAGCAATAACCAAGGAGTGTCAAAAATGGAAATATTTTTCAATTCCACAGAATTACTTGTACCCTATTTGTACCATGTATTATCACATTGCATACTTCAATTCTCTTTTATCAAGTTTCTAGTAAACAATTTGTTTGCATCACAGTCCATGTATAAAAAAAAAAAAAAAAAAAATCAACAATTAACTGAAAGATTTTATCATTTTTACATTACAATTATGATAATGTGAAAATGGAAAACTTACCACACACCAACAAATTCAAGAACTTGTATTTCATCATGTACTCGAAACAAAATTCTGATGACTGTTTCTACATTTTAAACAAGAAAAAGCCCATTTTGAAGTATTTCTTTGGTACCCCCACCGACCAACCCATGTGGAGCCCACATGGTACCGCAGCTTTTACCCACACCCTTTATTTATACATTTTAGAAAAGTATGTATACTGCCCTAATGTTCTCGATTGCCCAATTTGCATAAAGGACAAAAAACAATTCTCACACTTACAGACATTCTCTATTTTTATGTAGGTCGTATCTTATATACTTTCATCTTTTTTTTTACTAAGTTGGCAAAGGATTTTCCTCATTTAGCCAAATATTGAGAATATTGAAATTGTTAAATTCTTAATAAATTCATTTTTCCATCATTTCCCAATTTGGGAGGAATTTTGAAATACATTTATTGTAGACCATATGTTCTTTACTTTTGTAAATTTAGCTTGGCCTTTTTTTCGGATCAAAAACTTATCATTCTACTGAACTATTGCTGCACCACTTCATTATGAGCGCGCTGGCTTAGTGGTTAAACGTCGTCTGGAAAATCGCACTGTTGATTCAGAGTCAATTCCAGACGAAGCTGTGCTCTCACATAGCCGCTAATTACCCTTGGAAAGCTTGACTCCATATCTTTCTACCCTCCAGTATGGTAAAATAGCTAGGGCAGACTGCGCCCTTCACTTGTAGCTAACCAGTCTAGCGAAGGATACCCCTTCAAAAATTAAATTCCGACGTTCGTCATGATTGGGTTATGTAGCCCAACCCTTGATGCACAATCTTTCCTACGACTTCTGCAAAAATGTGGATGTCCAACACACAGACTCACCTCCTATAAACAAATCACTGAGTGACGTTCATGTTGAAACACTCATAGTCGAATCGACGTTTGAGAGCCTCATTGGCACCCACTGTTATGCAACCATCCACTTTGAGGAGTACCCTCAGTAAATGTAACAATTATAGACAGAAAGTAATAGTTTTTTTTTTTCTTCTTTTTCAAGTCTCTATGTAGACTTATTACATTATTAAGATGAAGCTATTCTATATATTTCTTTAAAACTGATATTTTTAATTTTGATCTTAGAAGAAAATCCCAAAAAGTTTGTCTTTAACAATTGAACATAAAATCTTGCTCTTTCCCCGTTACAATTGTAAAAATTCAAAATAGATTTGTTTGCTTTTCAAACTACATTAACTTTTTTCCCTACCACTGTTCTCCTTCAGTTCTCTTGAGTGTCTTTGTACCTAAGCTTTGGTCTACCAATTATCCACGTGATTCCCTCTCTCAGCTAGATACAGTAGATCTCTTCGGTCAGTCTGTCATCCCCAAGGTCGTTTAAGCTGCCACCTCATCTCAGTTGGTTGGAACAAGTATTTCTTGCAGCAGAGATCCATCTCTTCAGGACTGTTCCTGTTTGAAACATTTTGCACCCACTTGAGATTAATATACTGTGCAACTTGACATAATGGACTGGTCTTTCTTTCTTTATTAAAAGACAAGGCGAACAGTATGGCACAAGGCATCTAATTTAGAGTCTGTAAACAGCATGTCAATGGAACCCCCTAGACTCTGCATGATTAGCATTGATTAAAATCAATTCACCATTCACGCTGGCTGTGACGAGCATCCAATCACCAGCAAAAAAAAAAAAGAGCATAACTGAATACATCTCGTCAGTAATGATCATAACAGTCAACGTGTTCCATATAATGGTATTAAAATATCCCAACTAAAACACCACCAATTTCAGAATCCATTAGAATCAAATTCAATTGTCATACAGGATAGGATTACCTCATTTGGCGCAAAGTCAAAAAACAGGGCCACCATGGACTCACAGTTGAATACCATTTCATGGTGGTTATGGTTTTGTTTTATGCATATCCCAACACTTTTTGGTTAAATTAAAGCCAATCAAAGTCATTTATAAACAAGACTCAGGTGCGGTACTTGTTTTGTTTTACGATACTCAACCTTTTCGGTCATTTAAATGCCCGAATCAAGTGCATTTATAAACCAAAAGGACTCAGGTGTTGGTGTCTTGTTTTATGGCACTATCAACCCTTTTTCGTCATTAATCCGAATCAAGTGATTTTCATAAAAAGACTCAGGTGGTTTGTCTTGTTTTATTGCATATTCAACACTTTTGGTTATTTAAAAGCAGAATCAAGTCATTTTGATAAACAAAGGACTCAGTTGGTTGCTGGTTGTTTTGTTTACGGCATATCAACACTTTTGGTCATTTTAATGCCGAATCAAGTCTGTTGTTATAACGACAAAGAGCTTTTCACGTGCTTACAACCCGCTGTGTCTTAACACTTGCCTACCAAATGTTCCCCCACATGTCTGAAGCCAAATTATTTCCATCCAACTTGATTCCCTTATTGCAAAAGATCAAGTACCATTCCTCAGGGTGCTTCACAGACAAAACAAAAAGATAGCAGGGGTTTCATTAGTCATTTTTCAATGAAAAACTATGCAGATCGCTGCCCCCAGTGGGTTAGGGTAGATCGTATAGTGGGAGAGCCACGTAAGCAGTTTAAATGTAAGCAAAAAGTTAATGGCACCCAAATTAAAAATTGAACAATTCATTGCTGCTAATTATCTTCCAATGTAGTTTTTAATATATTATCTAATGAAAGTAAGTAAATTCGATCAGGTCTAAAGTCGGTATCACCAACAGTGAGGTTCTATCTCCTTTCACTTTGCTAGACCAAGCGAGCATTGTTTTGACAGTCTGATTGACGCGCCACGCCTACCATCAGCCCTTAACTTTACCCACAGCACCCTGTCCTACTCATTTCAAAATAAGGATTCCCTAAAAAAATAAAAAAAGTAAAATCCTCATTGGGCCTAAAGTCAGAATAACCCAACTCAGCGAGGAGTCTATCCCCTTTCATCACGCTAGACGAAGATATTGTTTTGCGCTTAGTGAGTGCCCACACCTCCACAGTCCTCACTACCCACAGAACCGTGGGCTACACATACCTAGTTGCGAGGGCCAGCGTATCGCAACCAGTAATCTGCGATTCTAGTCAAGACCTCTACCGACTGAGCAAATGGCACTATACTGAAAACAATTTTTTTTTTCTCCCTTGCTTCCCACCAGGCTATTAGCAAAAGCATATTGTACGTGAGAGCCATTCACAACCAAACCTTCATGTATGGCCAGTTAAAAGAATTCAATCTCTCATCAGTGTCCCACTGGGCAATAAACCCCAGTCCTTATTCCTTTAGAATTAGAGGGCATATCTGCCGGGACGGTTCTCTGTCTGAGAACCATTGCAATTTATTTTGTATACACCTCTTCAGCTCGAGCAGAGCTTCTTCAGTAACTTATATTGCTGCACACAGTGCAAACAGATTTTTTAGTGGGACCCAGATATTTGTAGCCCTAGGTCAAGCCTACTCTATACCTATTGCAATAAGGTAGATGCACTTGGTGTGAACCTCTCTCTGGGACATGTAATTAATTGCTCACCCCACTGAACCCCCATGCTGCCAGATAAGGTTATATCTAGCACACTGTACAACAAACGAGTTTTAATGACCCAGATTATTTGTGAGCCTAGCCAATGCCTCTAATACCTATTGCCAAGGAAAGGTTTCAAGGATGCAGTTGGGTGGAACGGCCATCTGGGACCATGCAATTAATGCTCACCCACCTGAGACCCCTGTGCAGTAAGCTTATTATTACTGTCACACTAACAACAAACTAGTTTTAGTGGGACCCCAATACCTGTGAGGCCCTAGGCCAATAGTTTACCCTATGTCTATGTAATCCGGCCCGTAAGCTTTCATACAAAAAACACTTCAAAAAAGTCTTCATAAAGTAAAAGCCCAAAAAAATTAATCTAGTATACGAGGTTGGAAAACGTTTTTTTTTTTCTTGTCAATTATAATAAATGCGTTTCTCTAAAAAAAGCCAGTAACAATAACAAAGTCCTAAAGAATGAAAATTTAATCATGACCAATTGAAAGCATGAATTCATAAAATTATTTCAGTTATACTTATTAATTTCAATTGACGAGAAATTTGACAAAACATATATAAATGACAAAAAACAAGACCAAAGATAGAAATACTATCTATCTGCTTTTTGTATTTGTTGATAATCTTTGGTCCCAAGTTCTTGTCATTTGAAAAGCGGAAAACGAAGCTTTTTTAAACAAAAAATCTATTAACAATTCCTTTTAATATTAACTCTTTGCTACCCAAATTTTCAATAAAGTTACAATTTATCTTTGTATTTTTTAGATATGCAATATTTCAATTGTCACTATCCTATCGACCGCAGAATTCATCTCTATTCAAATAAAGTATATTATATGTAATCTGATCTGGTTCCATTATAATACTAATCGTAGTTTTTGTACTTGCTTGTTGTGGGGGAGATTCACTACAGTGGTTTTTAAAGTAGGCGAGTTAAGATATGAGAAAGTTCCTTTGTAAGACTTCGTTCTTAAACAAACTCATTCCAAATATGTGAGAGAACCAATTTGTTTCAGAAACTGAAAACAAACTTTCCTATAAGAAATAATATCGTTATTGAATAATGGAATTGTCTGTATACTGTCCTGTAACAACTAAACTATATCTACCTACCGTCACAGCTACATCCACAATATCTTATGCTCATATAACACCAAATTTGATAACAATTAAAAATCGTTTTTACTTCCGTCCCTTTTGTTTTTTACAGTACACAAGAAGTTAATAAAGTTACAAATAATAATAACTACGATTTGGTCCATTTGACAAATTGAGTAGAAAAATATTCCCTAAAATCCAATAGTTGCTATTACATGCACCGCAACATATTGAGAGGAACCGGGCGCTCAGTTCTTTTATTTCAAATTGCTTTAATTATTTTTTACTCCTAATAAATATGAGGATGCTTACTACTTGATACAAAACCCTACCTGACATTGAATTATATACGCCCACCCTCCAGGCCAATGTCTTTTCAAAAATTATTTTACGATGGCCTGGTGTGCTGTTTTTCGTTTCTCGTAATATTATAATATGGTGAATACCCCCTCATCACCATACTCCAGTCCACTATACCTATGTAGTGCTATACCTAGTTAGCATCCCTCCAGGACGAGCCCAGGTTTCATTTTTTTATTTTCATAGTACTAACTTTAATAAATTGAATTTCTATTGATCAAACCCTCTGACATGGAATTTTAACTCCCACCCTCAGCAATAGGCTTTCAAAAATTAATAATTAGTGACCCGAGGTGTTTTCTTGCGCAGTAATATAATTTTCAACACGTGTGTTCTGTATTGATTTACTTACCTAGTAGATTATCTGTAATTAATCTTGGAATAAAAATTGAACACAAATCAGGATGTGCACTTTATTTTCTCATTCTATTGTTAATATACCAGTTTGAATTGGTGTCCCACACCATTTTTATATTTAAAGAAAAAAAAAAAAAATGAATTTAAAACAATCTGCGTAAAAAATGAAAAAAGAATTAACATCCCGGACGAGAGAAAAACTCAATATTTCCAATTATTCCTGTAAATGAAAAAAAAACTCCCCTACACCTTTATATATATATATATATGTGAGCACATCTCTGTGAATATGAATTGTATGTAGTATATATTCATAGAATATGTTATGGTTCCATATAGTAAATGATATATTGCTTGCACAACACACACAACATTAATATATATATTTATAACTTATAAAAAAAATTAAAACTAAACTAGTATTATTCATTTGTTTAAACCTTGGAAAAAAACTATCTCTCAACATCCATGTATATATATATATATATAATATATATTATATATCAAAGCACAGTTATTTATTAGTGCAATGTTATTATGTAGTCTGTGTATAATATATTATATATATATAAAATATATTGATACTATTACTTACTAGGCCTGGTGGATGTGTGTATCTATATTCTTTTAAAATCATAACGTATCAATGCTTTTTTTTTTCCTATTCAACCAGAAGAGGCAAATCCTAACAGATACTGACCACGTCCAGATCAGAGTGGACATACGGGAGAACCAGCACCTCCACAATCCCCAGAATCAGAAACTTCACCTTAGATAAGAGTTTAACTGTCATACAACATTAAAGACCCTCAGCCACTGCCTTCTACACATATATGATAGAACAGGTGGTGACATAAAAAAAGCAAATTAGCGTTAGGAGGAATCATATGTATAATATGAAAAGTCATCTACATTACATACATATATATATGACTATATTATTATATATATATCATATTGCTCTACTTGTATTGAGCATTTTTTCAATCTTCAGCTTTAGTTTCCTGGCCGGGTTGTTATGAATTATAATATATATACAAGTATGATATACATATGAAATTGTTTTTCTCTGGCCAAATAGGCTACCAATAGTTTATTCTTCTGGATCGTTTTGGTGGCAAGATTATCTTGGTCTTTTCTTTTTTTCCAAATTTTTTCTCCCGGGTAATGTTCGTAGCATATGATTTTTCAGCAAATCAAACATTTGCCGGGTTTTCTCCAACTGCAGAATTTTACCCAAACAAGTTTAATGATTAATATATATCCATATTTTACTGTGAGACCCGACGCACCCCTACCCCACACACACCCCACAACCCTCATCTCCCCCACCCCCCCCACGCCCACCCCCACCACCACCCCACCCAGTGCCCCCCCCCACACCGCCCCCCCCGTCCACACCCACCATCGTGGCAATCTCTCTACCAATGCCAACATGCTTGACATCAAGGTCAGTTGTTAATGGAAGTGCGGACTTCCTAAGAGTGACCTATGCTTGCAAAGCAAGACTTCAAGCAAACACAGCATACAAAGGATCACTTTCTAAAGAATGTCCAATATACGCGATTCACAAATCCACGATATATAAAAATCAGAAAAAAAATCAGTCCACGATCAAAGGACTAACTGATAACATCACACTAACCAGCTAAGGAGTAAATCAGTAAGCAGTAAAAAGAGGGCTATTTCTCTACAGAAACATAAAAACAGCACAATGGTCTTAATTAGTTTCAGATCGTAGATATAAAATTTACTTTCGTCGAGCTAGTCCGAATATATGGCCAGACCGTAAATGGCCAGAAACAAAATAGTTATTTATTTTGGTTGATTAAACGCTCTTACTTTTATCGGGCTGAATAATCTGGAAGATTGTACGTCCTACTATACATGGGTACAATTATATTGTACTATGCACCCCCCCCCCTCCGCGCCAGGTGAAAATTAATTTTTCATGCTTCTTTCGAAAAAAATGTAAACAGATCTTGAAATCTACATCGTCTTTTAATAACATAAAAAATAGTTTTGCTGTCAAAATTTCAACTAAATATTTTCTTTCTAATAACAAACCAAGTTTCTAAACACTGTACAATTAAATAAATTAAAATAATTCTAAGGTTTTACGTCTTCATTACAAATAGAGATTACTGTACTAGTCCTGTCCCAAACCGAAAAAACTAAACGTCACCACTGACACTTCACATTTCCTTAGTTATTTAAGTTATATTCTCAACGCATTATGAAATTTATCAAAGATGTCTGCCCTATTCAACGTCTACTTTAGGTTTGGCCGCAAAAACTGCCATATATTAATGCCATTTTTAAAATCCTGATATAATAGTCGTATATATCTCTAAAAAATAACCATTTACATAGTATCATGTACGGACATAACTTTGCATAATTGATTTTGAACAAAACTGCGGTTTAACTAAACACTTATTTCTCTTACTGATTTTCTAAATATTATTTCATGTTGTATATTCTTCAAACATATTTAACACACTTATCCTACTAATAATTTTATAATTCGAAATCATTGAAAAGTAATATTCTTATATTTTCATCTACAATTTATTGTATAGAACAGGAAATGAATTCCCAACACCCTACCACAGAGTAGTTTCCGGTCTATAACTCTGCTTGAATGAGAATATGCCGAAATGTAACGATACAATGATTGACTTCTTTCTCGATTGTGTACGCCTACATTTGAACAGATATGCCCTAGCTAATATCTATAAATTACAACTCAATTAACTTTCAAATAGGTTATGACTTCAGATTAGTCACATATTTCTCCCCAAATAATATATATGGACAAATATAAGTGTGACAAAATTGAAGCTTTTTTTCACCATATTCCACAAATTATGAAAATTCAATCTACTGTTACATTTTAAAACTCAGGCAAATGTTTTTTTAGCCATTAGCCAAAAGACTAACTCAACAATTATTAAGGAATATTCAAATCAAGGCGGAAAAAAAATATCCTAAACATCACAATTTTTGTCTTGTTCTGATGATTTTATCTTTTTTTTTTTTTTTCTCTCAAAGAAGAAAATTCATGACGTCACCACTCACAAACTAGAAGAACTTGACAAAACACAAATCAAGGGAAAATAATCACGTCCATGTGTGTTTAACCATTTGAATTTCATTAAAAATTTGTGGCTAAGTTTATGGTAAGTTTTCACTTTTTTGTCCACTCGTGTGTGTGTCTGTAATATATATATATTATATTATAATAATATATATAATAATTATATATATATAATATATAAAGACAGAGAGAGGAATGAGAAGAGAGAAGAGACAAATCTCTACACTTTTATAGCTTAGTCTAAATATGACAGACCAAGAATAATTATTTCTATTTTGCAAAAATATATTTCAGTCAAAAGTTGATCATTACTTATATAAAATGATTATGTGACCTATTTTCTGCAATATCAAATCCAGAAAATTAAAATTTTTAAATAAACATTTTATCTCCTGTTAATATGATTCATACTGTAAAGTGTAACGCATAATTAGCAAGTTGTTGAAAAATTGTGGTTAGCATCTTAAAAATCAAACAAGGAAAACATACTTTGTTAATGTAGGGTTTAATGTATTCTTATCGAAAAAATTATCGTCGACTGTTAAAGTAAGAGATCTTTTTTTTGTTTTTGTTTAATGTACGTGATTTGTGATTTATAATTTCAAGTGTTGGAAGAAAAAATAATTCTTTTTTTTGTAAATTTAGTGCTACCAGAATTTTGTGATTACTGACGTAAGATAATTTGAAGATAATTTTGTCAATAATAAAAAAACGCCTCTGTCCTTTTTCCGTTTAATGAAAACAAGTACATATATCTAGACAATTCAAATTTTATATAACTATATATATACTAGTATATTAATGAAACATACGATGGAACTATAACTCCGACATAAATGGTATCTTACGAGCCACACAGATGGGAAAAGAAAAAGGAAAAATATCCGTTACGAAGACGTTTACATACGAACGCTAACTTCAAACTGCTGAAAATTTAACAAAAACAATGCGTTTCTCTGCTTTTAAAAATATTATCTTAAAAAAATTTTCAAGCAGCTGAATAAGCGTTCGTAGTGTAAACATGTCTTCTAAACCGCGTATATTTTTCTTTTTCCATCTGTGTTTGCTCGGTGGAAGATGACCAATTATCGGATTTGGTCGAAAACCAGCATTTCTTCAGCACATTACATAACATCATTTGTTTTTTCAAAAAACGTAAAATTTCATATAATATATATATATAATCATTAGTAATAGGAATAGTGGAAGTCCAACTTACCCTTAACTCTTTCACTATTAGTAACTAATATTATTATTGCGCTTGCAATGTTTGTTTTATCACTCAGCCACTTTTGGATAATTACTACATCTCAGTAACAACGGAAAAATCAAAAGCACCTATTTGATTATATATAAGTTTGGGTAGGCAGACGAAAGAGAGTCAACAATGCTGGTAACCTGTCAGTTCATCCGTTCAATGGCTCAACACACATAGGAATTGATTATTTATCCTTGCTATTGTTGTCAAGATCCCTTTGATTGTAGTGAAGAGTCTTTAATCTTCTAAAAATGAAAATTCATCAGAAATACCAAAAAAAGAAAAAAAAAAAAAAAATTCCTTAAACTTAGTGTTCTGTTTTTGATCTTGATATCCAAATTGTGATCATCTCTTGTTAATGACTTTAATTGATCCGAGTTTGAAGATGGTCCAAACGGAACACTGTCTTATAATACATAGGCAGAAACTGAACCGCAAGTACTGTTTGAATATGTCCATGTACCCTAACTAATATAGTATATATATATATATATACTAATAATAATATCATGCATGCTGAATTAAACCAAAAGTCATCTCCTGTTTATCAAATTTTATTTTATTTTTTCAAGTGTTTCTGCCAACTTTGATTATTTGGAGGAATTTATGGATTAGTCCACCAATGTTCATGTTCCCAAGTACTTTCGGCCAATCGAAGGCCAATCATCAGGGGTGATGGTCTCCCAATTCTCCGACCTTCCAGCCTCCACATATCTCCATTAATATAATTTGAAAAAAACTAAACACAATCACCCCTCTGATGATGCACTTCAAGGGTGAAAGTACTTGCGGACATAAAACCTGTGGACTAATCCATAAAATTCACCCAAACTTAATAAAAAGTTGGCCATAAAGACTTGAAAAAAATCACAAATAAAAATTGTTAAAACAGGAGATATGTTTTATTTCTTTGTTTTTTTTTAAAAACTAATTCAATATGCATAAATGAAAAAATGCTGCCCAAATACACACACCACACAGCATTATATAACTATATATAATATAATACTTAAAATGTGTGAGTGTGAATATAGTGAATCAAACATTTCCATGATAGCATCAACCAAGAAGAAACTAGCATACATCTGAAGGTAAAAAAAAAATTGCCAACATAACATACGAATTATATATATAATCTATATAATATATATACTTCATATTGAAAAAGACAAAGCGCTGAAATAAATTTAATCTTGAAAAACAATTTTCATATAATATATATAATTAAATATAATATAAAATATATAGTATCGAGAAAAGAAAAAAACTTGTGGCAAACAAAAGAATACATAAGCTAATGTCTAGCTGTCATCCTAATTTTATACCGCAAACAGATATCAGAAATGGTAAATATTTTTTATATTTCTTAATACATTTTAATTATAAGCATCTGTCAATTAATAATTTTTTTTTACTGCAAATAATTAAAAATATTAAAATTCAATTTCTAGTTTCAAATTATGAAAACCCCTTTTCATCATAGAAAAGAAGAAAAAAAAAAAAGGCACCCCCAAGAAACATTCCTTCTCGTGGACCTGCAAAGGTAACCCCAAATATATATACCTAATATATAATAAATAAACAAATGGGAGGGCTATTATATTGTATCAACCAAACACGAAGTCTATTACCCTTTTGAAATTGCGCGTCACACCACCATCAGTTCCTCACCTCTTACCCACACAGAAATTCAGATATCCAAAATCTCCGCTACTCATAGCTTAGTTATGCGTGACCAAATATCGAACCAGAACCTTGTATTGTAGGCAACTACTCTACCTACTGACCAAAACTCGGCCCTAAAAATATATTCATCAATATTATAAATTCCTGTCATGTACAGTTAACTGCTCTTATCCTAAAAAGTACGCTCATATGAAATATGCTTAAACTCTTAAATAAATAAAAAAAAATATGCGATAGCAAAAAGAAAACAAAATGGTCATCAGACTATAGCCGCCTATTAAAAGATCTTCTGATTCTCCTAGCACCATTCTACCAAGCAAAAAGACCCACCAATATTTACCTCATAGCTGGAGAAAGAAAGGAAATTCATGATGAAAATAAAGAAAACCTCTTGGAAGTCACCCATCTCTAGCCAAATTGTATATGAGTGGATGTATAAAAATATGTATGACTTAGAATGAATCTATAAATAAAATTGATAATTTACACACACATACTAAATATGGAAATCTGATCTCACTGATAATAAAGTGAAAATTCTTCCAAACCTAACGTACATCTTATTGTAGCTGCACTACTACCCTTAACAACAACACTTGACAAACTAAATTAGCATGAACTGATGAATATGCCTCCTTAAAGCAAATCCTGAAACAACCAGTATGACACTACCCCCCAATCTACATAAGCAAACAACAATGCTGAAAAAAGCCAAGACAACTCATAAGTGAGTTCTACCTGCGTACACCCTAATATGGACACACCAGTGTAGGCTGACCAGCAAAAAATCACAACAATCTGTGCGATCTGGTGCATTAAAGACCTCACCAAGCAAATGATCAATAGGACGCATTATAAGAGAAGTCAAGGAATCGTGCTAACAGCGAATCTCAGACTGATTGATTAATATGTTCAAATTTCCTAAACCGTTTGGATAATATCCATATATTTATTTTTGTTCTTAGCAGGTAATGAGTGTCCGTTACTCCATGTAGACTATGAACATTTTTTTTTGTTGTTGTTGTTGCTGTTATATAATCAAATATACACTTGCTTCAATTAACAATTCATTGTGTGTGGGGGGGTTCAAAAGTTAGGTACCAGCACTTAACCAAAAGAGTCCCCTTACAGAAAAAAAAAAAAAATTTTTTTTATTAATTTTAAAAAAAAAAAGAAAAAAAATTTTTTTTTTAATCAAAAAAAAAAAAAAAAAAATAATTTAAAAAAAAAATGATGAAAAATAAAAATTTAAAAAAACAATTTTTTAAAATTTTAAAAATTTCATTAAAAAATAAAATAAAATTTTTTATTTCTGCACACACGAAAATTTATCTATCGTTAAAAAAACCTAACCTCTGGAACAATGTATAGCTCATTCCACTAGAGCGTCGGCCAGAAATACAATCCTAGTGCATACCCAGCCCTCACCAACTCAGCTATGAGTAGCAGAGGTTCTGTGGAAAGTAAGGAGCTGTAGTAGTGTGGCGCTCACCTCAACCTAAAACAATCTCCTTGTCTAGCCCAGTGAAAGGAAACGCACCTCCTATGCCTGATACCACTTTAGGGCCACGCCCATGACTTTACTACTTACTCTGAACGTGGAAAAGGGATTCAAAATATAATAAGCAAAATAACATGACTATTTAGTATCTTTTGTAAATGTTACTGTTATCTTTAATACAATAATAAATAAAATTATCTTAATTAATTATTACCTATAATTCCATTGCAATCAATTAGATTCATATGCCAAATTTAATGAGCTTAATAGATTTAGTTAAATTAAAAAGTAAAATAATAAAAAAATACATAACATGCATTAAAAAATGTTAATAGTTTATTCCATTAAATTTATAATTAATTATAACTATTACAAATTTAATACATAATTCCTGAAGGAGAACAGATCAATGCCACAAGTTACCCTAATAAGTAAAAATCATCAAATTCATTAAAGGATTAAAAAATAAAAACAATTTGAAATGTAAACTTTAAAAGATTAAAATAAAACCAAAACTATAATAGAGTAATCAATACCAGGATGTCATTTCATTAAAACTGTATTTAAAAAAAAAATAGGACTGTCTATGTTCATGTTCAAATTTGGTGTATTTATTCTATGTTATGATGATTTGGTATGGGACTAAGCATACCTAATTTTACAGAACAAAAAACGAAGGAATCTCATATTAATAGATTTATTAATCTAATAAATAAATAAATAAAGTTAATCTACACTAATATAAATTAATGCTTAATATAGGCTACCGGGTACTTTTTATAATATCACAATTCATTAAGGGAATCCCACTTTGCATACATGTAAGGGACCATCCTTTTGCATACACATATGATACCTAAAGACAGAACCTACACCCCACTTGTGCAGAAAAAAAAAAGAAAAAATTACAAAACGAATAAGTAAAATATTTCTACATCCCACCATTCAGAAGAACACAGAGGCTCTGATAACAAGGTACCACGCATTAAACTGAAAACTATGACGTGGAACCAAATAGTTTTAAACAATTCTCGACGCTAATATTGGCCCAAATATTTAACCATTGAAATTTAATTAAGTAGAAATTCAATTGTTTATTACAAATTAAATTATTACACACCCAAATTAAAAAAAAAAATTACTTTTTTTTTATATATAAATTCATAGAATCAGAATGAATGTTCTATATTATGCGAATTTATTTTCACCCCTTCACCCTAGAGATAAGAGCACAACACGTTATATGGGAAAAAAATAAAAAGAAGTTATTAGCAGAAGCCAGCAGTAAGAAAATTAATGATCGAAATATATATTAAATAATATAATATATATATCAATAATGATGTTTTATAAGAGTCATAATGCCTTTTGTGGTATTTATAAAAAATAATAATTATACATATATTAGTAAACATCATTATTATTTAAGCAGAAAAAATTGAAGAATCAGAAAAAAAAATTGAATATATGTATTCAAATCTTTTATTATAACCATATTCGATCACCCTCTTTACTCAAAGTATCTCAAAAACCTGTTGGAAAAGGTACTTCCAAAACAACCAAAAATGGTCTCAGCTAATATAATATTAATATAATATATGATATATAAATAATATATACTAAAAGACAAAGATGAGAGAGAAGAAAGAAGCAAATATATAACTCATCATTCATATATATTAATATATAATTATAAGAATATAATATATAGATAAATAGACAAATAATATAGACTCAATCAGAACATAGTTGTATATATATAGAAAGACGAACCAACAGACTATATAATCACAATATATATACTCATAATATATATAAAATAAAATATATAAATAATAAACTATAACAGTCAACATATTGTGTTTGAAGACAAAAAGTAATCGTTATGTCTAATCAAATAACAATAGTCCCAAAATGTATAGCAAAAAGAGAGTGGAAAGAAACTAGAAAAAAAAATAAAGAAAAGACGGAAACTAACCGAAAAAATAGAGATAAATTAAAGGAGGCACAGGGAGGAGAAGAAAAATAAAAAAGTATGTCAAGAAGAGAGAAAAATGGAAAATTGATTAAATATAGCAGGCTGAAAAGGAAAAAAGTAGCTAGAATAGGGAAAATGGATTCAGAAAGGAAGATGCAATAAAAAGATGAGGTCACCCAAAAGGAAGCGGAGAAAGGATAAAGGAATATATCGGGGAGGAGCAAAAAGTAAAAGATGTGCGGAGAAAGGATGTATTTTTGTAAGAAGGAGAACGGATTCTTCCTCCCATCTCTTAGTACATATTTAAAAGATATAAAATACTTACATCAATCACATATCTGTATAAGGGACCAATAGATTAAGAAAGGAACAACAGGATCATGAAATAATAGTATAAAACACAAAAACCATAGCAGGAGTCAGTTGGAAGTGGGAGAAAAAAAAAGGCGGATGCTAAAAACAGAATATATCAGAGTAGACAGTTCAGTTGCAAAAAAATAATGTGAGCACCTTGATACAGCTAGACTTTTCTCTATCACCCAATCACTAGCTACACACTGGGTGATATATAAAATCATGTCCTCACAGTGTGTAGCGAGGCAAATATCTATTATATCATAAAAAGTCAGCAAAGACACTACTGTATATCCTACAGAAATAACAGTTCATATGCATTAAGCGTTGTTGCATTTTGGATGTTATGTTATAGTATAGTTTTACTGAACATTATCTATATATTATAGTTATGCTCGCCACTAACAGCCAATATGCATACTGTACACTATGAAGCTCTCTATAACTAGTACACCTAGGTATACTGCATCGCTCTATAGCGCAGAATAAGTATCATCGACTACGACGGTTGTGTCAAATATAATGTTTTTCTAAAAAAGAAAAAAAAAGTAAAATTTTTTTTTTGGTATACACCAGTTCCAACATTATCCATAAGATTGGTTTATTTATTTTTTGTTTAATGGCATATCAACCTTCATGGGTTATTTAACTCTTTGCCTACCAATTTCCCCCATGGCAGTATCAGATTTTTCTGGCATTTTTTTACCTGTATGATGGGATACTGAAGCTGTGACAATGACTACAGAAAGACACTAGACCAGGGGTTCTCAAACTTTTAAATCCGTAGACCCTACAAAAATTTTGATTGACCTATCATGGATCCCCTCCTATATCGCTCAGTGCATCTTGCAGTTGTTTTGTTGTGCAACCAATTATGTAATTAATGAATTCTGCACAAACGTTATATAAAACTGTTAATTGTAAAATAACCATAAAATAAACAGTAAAGTAAGCATAACATGTAAAAAAAAATCTGCAAATATTTAATACTAACTTAATAACTAACCAAGGAAGCACATTTCCTAATGTGATGGGTGAAGCTGATGACTTTTGATAAGTTCATGAATATTGGGCTGAAACTTTTGAAAATATATCAACATGAGCATGTTCTCCAGGATTCTTGTGAAATTAATTTCTTCTAATTACTAAGAAGGTTTAGTAGTTACCATAGACTCCTTGTAGACACCCAGATACTTATAGACCCCCTGAGTTGATGTATAGACCTCAGGGGTTTTATATTGACCAATTTTAGAAACCCTACACTAGAAGAAGGTGATATGAGTATAGCAGCCAAGATGAACATTGCAGTCCACAATTGGTAGAGAATAATAACAATGCCTTCTCTCAGACATTATATACATACATACATATATATATATATATATATATTGTAATACAGGTCCATAATATATATATATATATATATATATAGACTGATGAAATCAAAATGTTTGCAACATTTTTAGCAACAAGTGATTTTTTTTCTCTGATTTTTTGAGATGAGGCTTGATAATTTGCATTATTTGGACTATTGTCTTCATCTTTATTGTTATCTGTACAACATTTACACCAATGTGCCCTCGTGCCTTCTTCAGGTGTTGGACACATGGCGTAGTGGATATAGTGACAGTCATCTCTAGGCTGAGGGTTCAATTTTGGTCAAAGGCGACAGTAATATAGAATAATAATTAACACAGCTTAAGACTTGTACTCAGTCATGGTTAGCGGAATGAGAATAGTATACCCCCGTGACTGAATAAAGGGTCGGGTTCAAAATTCTGTGAAGGCTCCCGAGTTCAAAGAGAAAGTTCCGGAGTTCAAGTAGGTTCCCGAGTCTGACAAGAAATACCTGAAGAAGGCCGGAGGGCACATCAGCTGAAATGTTGTACAGATAACAATAAAGATGAGGACAATAGACTGAATAATTCAAATAATACACATCATTTTTGCATTTATAAATTGCTTTATAAGAAAACAAAAATCGCTAGTTCATATACACAGTTAGCAGAATACCTGATCCAGAATTGGAACTTCACCACAAGAAGCAGTTTTAACTCTTAACATCCTGTTGAGAATTTCTAAGTCCAGAGAGAGTGTATTTATTCTATGTTATGAGGATTTTGGGTAATGTGACGTAAGCAGTGACGTAGTTTTTTGTTACAGACAAAAACCGGAAGCGAATCTCATTATTAATAGACGGTATTAATAATGGAGATTCGCTTCCGGTTTTTGTCTGTAACAAAAACTACGTCACTGCTTACGTCACATTACCCAAAATCCTCATAACATAGAATAATACACTCAAAATTTAAACATGCAACATTAGACAGTCCTCATTGTTTTTTTAAAACAAGTTTTAATAAATACATGACTGGTATTATATATCTATATATAGTTGCTTTATCTTAATACATATTTAAAATTTACATTTCAAATTGTTTTATTTTTTAATCCTTTAATGAATTTGATGATTTTACTTACTTAGGGTACAAACTCGTTGACATTGAATTTTTTACTCCCAACCCTCAGGCAATATGTTTCAAAAATCTATTCTTACATCGCCCGGAGAGCGTTTTTTATTTTGCTAGTTCATATAAGGATTTATCAAAAAATGGCTAAAAATGGCCTTTTCATTTAAAGTTACCTGTTATTTCTCTCAAAATAAAGACTTTTAAATGTCTAACATTACTTTTAAACAAAGGCTATCATTTGGTGTGGATTAGGAAAACGAATGTGTCTTCCGGCTGGGCGGAATGAGGCGGTATAGGACGTTAAGTGTTAACATCATGACCAAGACATTAAGACCCTCGGTTAGCGCTTTCTAGCGCATACACAGTTGTAGTGGATGAACAAAATCACAGTAGAAAAATATCTAAAATATTTTGTAACTATTGAGCTTATTTGACTAGCTTTTTTGTACATTGTGAAATCTAAATTTAAGAAGCTGTTTTCATTTCACATAGTGCCACTACAGTTAATCCAATTATTCTCCCTCCAGCTATGGTAATTAGTAGGACAGACTGGGCTCTTTAACCTTGGTATTGCAACTGGTTTATGAGAAGGAAAACTCTGAATTGAAACCTGTTAAACTCCACTTAAGAATTGACCTTGTGTCACATCCTACTCATGCAAAGGTTAGATAAATACATACAAGGTTTGATCAAAAAGTATTAAGACTGAAGCTTTAACTCTTTGCCTACCAAATTTTTCCCAGGGCTGAATCAAATTTTATTGGTATTTTTTTTTACCTATATGATGGGATCTTGCAAAAGGATCAAGTACCAGTATCAGGTTTGGTTCATAGATAAAAAAACAAAATATATAGCAGGGGTTTTCACGTAGTGATTTTTCTGTATAATCACATGACATATGTGAGAGCTGCTACCAGTTGTTTACAGTAGGATTGCAGCAGTGGGAGAGCCGCTGCGAGTGGTTTAAAGTAGGCAAAGAGTTAAATCAACTGTACATTAAGAAAAAATTAAACTCAAGCGAGGGTCCAGTGGCTTCGACCCTAGACCGTGGCTACAATTAATAGTGTTGATCACAGGGGGCTATCCCCCCAGGCAGTACCTGCCCCCTTGATTTAAAAGGGCAGGACTGGGTTTATTGCCCAGTGTCTGAGGCGCCACTCTTGAGGGGGAATGCTGACGGGATCAACGAAATTTTTGCACCCGCCACCCATGAGTCTCGGCTTGTTGGTGGTGCCACATTAATAGGGCCTTGTGCCTAACCCGTACAATGTGGGGTATGTGGTAACTATCCAGTACAGAAGTGCTGTTCTTGAAAAAGAAAAAAAAAGAAAATTCATTTTTTTTTACTGGGAAATTCATGGATGATGAAATGAAAAAATAAGTGAAATGAAGGATAAATTGAAAATATTCATTTATTCACTTTAAAAAGATGTAAAAAGAAGAAAAAAAAAAGAAAAAATAGAAAGAGAGCTAGAAAGAAAAGAGGCTAAAATGGTTGAATGTGCACAGCAACAAAGTTCGGTTTTTTTCTTTTACACAAGTTATCAAAAAACATTTGATAACAGATAGCAAAAAAAAAAAAAGAAAAAAAAAATACAAGCAAAATACATAAAAATAAGTTGATAAGTTTTAATTCCCAAATCAACTATCTCACGTCAATATCAGCAATGTTCTCAGAAGTGATTATATATATATATATATATATATATATAGTCTTTTTTTGTATTGGAGAATTGAAAATAAAGTGCTCAATTATGTGTGTAAGAGCTGTATTTATCTATTATAGTGTACAATGTTCTTGAGAAAAGTGGCTAACATACAGCTTGGAAACCAATGGTAACAATTGCACCTTAAATGTATTGTACACTATAATAATTATATATATATATATATATATATATATATATATATATATATATATATATATATATGTAGATGGATTACCAGATAAGTTGGTATTAGGATAATTCTAAGTTGGACCTTTCTTCCAACAGCGGAATGTTAGAGTTGTTCAGGTCCAAGTTGAGAGCTCGATGTTCAATATTATCGAACAGAGCAATAAAATTGGTAAACAAAAAGGGTTTAAAAATCAGTCATAGTAGTCTGATGAAACTCATAGGCATACACAGAACCTGTGGGTAGAAATAGATCTATAACCGCAAATGACCAATTTTTAAGCCTTTTCTTTACAAAAAAAAATAAATAAAAAAAATAAAAAAATATATAATATATATATATATATTATAAAATATATAAATAATTTTTAAAAATCCACGAGATAAAATTCATTTTCCCTTAGCTCCTGAACCCTTAAAAGCCCTCAGGCACCCAGTACCAGAGCAAAATAGAAAAAAAACAAAAAACAAAAAAAAACACAAAACATTCAAACTTTGGTCAAGGGTGCAGATATCTTTGATTTTTTCAGTGTAAACAAGTGACATGTATGAGAGCTGCTGCAGCGGTTTAAAGTAGGATCCATCATTCAAATAAAGTAGAAAAAAAAAGTTTCCATAACACTCACTAGATTAAAACTTTTATTATTAGTATTTGATGTGATCTCCTTGAGATCACAACATTGAGCTTAAAGTAGATGTGTGTGTGTGTGTGTATATATATATATATATATATATATATAAGATAAATGCCCAGCCCCAAATATCAGGCTTATGAGTCCAAAGGGGTTAATTTACAACACTAATGTTTAAGAAAATAAAACTGCTATCATTATTTCATTTCTGATAAAGTTCCAAGTATTTCTATTTGTTTTATTGTATCACAGCATCAGAACAAAATAATATTAAACAATACAAAAAGATTTTATGCATTTTCATTTTACATTACATGTATTATGATAACTAGCAAATATATGCACCCTCCGGGTGCAAGTATTTAAGTTTTAATATAATAAAATATCATGTTAAATTATAAAGGCTAATGAAACTGAATAAGAATTCAAATAAAAATATTTGGAACAGAGGGGGTATAATCGGAAAATAGAACAACTTTGAAACTAACTGTTCCACCATTTTCCCTTACTCCCGTCTTTCAGTTGTAAATTTCCCTAATTTAACTATTTAGTTAAAATAGGAAGAAAAGAATAAAATTACAGTTATTTCTTTATGTTAATAGATTTCTGTTAAGATTTATCCCCGAGATTTTTGCTCATATTTATTAAGATAAAACCAAACAATTAGAAATCAATAATACTAAGCATATATTTATTAAAATCAAATTTTTTAAGATCAATATGCAAATTAGCCTTCCCATTCACACTGTAAACCGCTATTTCGTTGAATATATAAATATAATTGCATGTTATTAGTATGTCGATATTGTTAACAGTCTTAATGTTGTAAAACAATTTTACTAATAATTGAGGTTTAAATAAAAAAGAAAATCATGGAGAATGTGTGTAAATAACTAAGGGAAATGTGACTTGTACAGTAATATAGTTTCGGTTACAGACAGACAAACCCACAATCTCCATTATAATAAGATGTGAAACAGAAAACTTGCTATGAACCAGCAGTCGATGACTTACAAACCAGCACTGAGATGGATAATCATCATCAGGCAAAAACAAAAAAAAATACAGCAAAAACTTACATTCACCAACTCTGCACTTACACTGAATGCCAAGTTTCTAAAAGTATTTGATGAGGGGTACTGATAAGATATTTTCCTAATGTGCCATGGACCGATACCCTATTTGTGACATATTGTTATTTGAATTATAATCAAATTCCTAGTATTTCTATCTATTGTACTGTAGTACAGCATGGGAACAGAATAATATTAAACAATACAGATCACATTTATATATATATATATATATATATATATATATATATATATATATATATATATAATTATGTGTTGTGTTGTGTGTGTGTGTGTATGTGTGTGTATGTGTATTTGGGCAGCATTCTTTTCATTTATACATGTAGAATTAAACAAAAGGCACATCTCCTGTTTAACAATTTTATTTTTGATCTTTTCTAATTTTCTGGCTAACTTTTAATGTTTGGGTGGAATTGGTGGAGAAGTCCACCAAAGTTCAGTTCCCGAGTACTTTCGGCACTTCGAAGTGCCATCATCAAGGGTTATGTATTCCAGTTTTTTTTTTTTTTTTTTTTTTTTAAATTATTGTAGTACAGCATGGGAACAGAATAATATCAGCCTCCACAATAATATGATTTAAAAAAAAACAAAAAAACTGGAATACATCACCCCTGATGATGGCACTTCGAAGTGCCGAAAGTACTTGGGAACTGAACTTTGGTGGATTTACCCACCAATTCCACCCAAACATTAAAAAGTTGGCCAGAAAATTAGAAAAGATCAAAAATAAAATTGTTAAACAGGAGATGTGCCTTTTGTTTAATTCTGCATATATATATATATATATATATATATATATATATATATATATATTATGACAACTAGCTTTAAAAAATACAATATAGAGTGCCAATTAAGATAACTCCTGTGGAGGACTCTTAATTAGGCCTTCAAACCAACAATGACACTTTATACTTTGAGTACATATTAAATCTTATATCTGTGGAGATTTCTTTTTGTGAAGCATAACCGTATGTGATTGGCAACAATAAACTACAGAACTCAAAATTGATCGCTACATTTAAGTATTTGCCTTAATATTTAAGGCTTTACCTTTTAGATTTATGCATTATAATAATGTGAAACAGAAAATTCACTACATACCGGCAGTTGATGACTTACAAACCAGCACTGAGATGGATGACGATCATCAGGCAATAAAAAGTCTTTTGCATAAAAATGGGTTGTTTTTCCATTTTTCCAATGTCACAGCATGAGAACAGAATAATATTAAACAATACAGAAAGATTTTATGCATTTTCATTTTTACATTAACATGTATTATGATAATGTGAAACAGAAGACTTGCCACGTACCGGCAGTCGATGACTTACAGACCAGCACTGAGATGGATGATCATCATCAGGCAATGAAAAAATTATTTTGCATAAAATGGGTTGTTTTTCTATTTTTCCAATGTGCCACAAACCAATACCCTATTTGTACCATATTATTACATGTGCATGGCTTTAATTTTCTATTATGTTCCAAGTATTTCTATCTGTTTTATTGTATCACAGCGTTGAGAACAGGATAATATTAAACAATACAGAAAGATTTTAGGCATTTTCATTTTTACATTACATGTATTATGATAATGTGAAACAGAAGACTTGCCACGTACCGGCAGTCGATGACTTACAAACCAGCACTGAGATGGATGATCATCATCAGGCAATGAAAAAAATTATTTTGCATAAAAATGGGTTGTTTTTCTATTTTTCCAATGTGCCACAAACCAATACCCTATTTGTACCATATTATTACATGTGCATGGCTTTAATTTTCTATTATGTTCCAAGTATTTCTATCTGTTTTATTGTATCACAGCGTTGAGAACAGGATAATATTAAACAATACAGAAAGATTTTATGCATTTTCATTTTTACATTACATGTATTATGATAATGTGAAACAGAAGACTTGCCAAGTACCGGCAGTCGATGACTTACAAACCAGCACTGAGATGGATGATCATCATCAAGCAATAACAAGTTTGTGTAAAAATGGAATATTTTTCCAATGTGCCACAAATTACTTGTACCCTATTTGTACCATATTATCACATGTGCATACCTTTCAATTTTTCTTTTATCAAGTTCCTAGTATCAATTGTATTGCATCACAGCATGTATAAAAAAAAAAAAAAAAAAAATCAAACAATACTGAAAGATTTTATGCATTTTTACATTACATATTATGATAATGTGAAAATGGAAACTTACCACATACCAACAGTCAAGAACTTGTTATTTGCATCATGTAATCGAAACAAAATTCGATGACTGTTTCTACATTTTTAAACAAGAAAAAGCCATTTTGAAGGTATTTTTGTGGTACCCCACTGACCAACCCATGTGGAGCCCAACATGGGGTACCGCAGGTTTTACCCACACCCCTTTTATTATGATGTGTTAGAAAATGTATGTATTACAGCCTGCCCAAGGTTTCTCGGATTTGCCCTAATTTGCATAAAGGACAAAAAATTCTCATCACTTACAGACAGTTCTTATTGGTTTTTATTTAGGCGATCTTATGATATTTTCATCTTTTTTTTTTACTTAAGTTTGGGCAAAGGATTTTCCTCATTTTAGCCAAATATTTGAGAAATATTGAGATTTTTGAAATCTTAATAACTTTTTTTTCCATCATCCAATTTGGGAGGATTTTGAATACATTATTGTAGACCATATGTTCTTTACTTTGTGTAAATTTTAGCTTGGCCTTTTTTTCCGGATCAAAACTTATTTCTACTGGACTATTGTGCACCATCATTATTGAGGCGCGTGGGCTAGTGGTTAAAGTCGTGGAAAATGGACTCGTTGATTCGAGTTCAATTCCTAGACGAAGCTGTTGGCCTTTCACATAGCGCTAATACCCTTGGGAAAGGTATGAATCCATATGTTCTCCCTCCAGCTATGGGTTAAATAGTAGGGCAGACTGGGCCCTTCAGCCTTGGGTAGGTAACCAGTCTAGGAGAGGGATACCTTCAAAATTCAAAATTCCTGAGGTCGGTCATTGATTGGGTTTGTGGCAACCCTTGATGCACCAATTCTTTCCTATCGACTGTGCCAAAAAGTGTGGATGGTCCAACACAAGACTTCACCTCTATAAACAAATCACTGAGTGGACGTTCATTGTATGAACACTCATAGGTCGAAATCGACGGGAGAGTCCATCATTGTGCACCATCACTGTTATGCATACCATCACTTTGAGTAGTACTCAGCTAAATGTAACAATTATAGGACAGAGGTAATAGTTTTTTTTTTTTCTTCTTTTTCAAGTCTCTATGTAGACTTATTACATTATTAAGATGAAGCTTTCTATATATTTCTTTTAAAACTGATATTTTAATTTTGATCTTTAGAAGAAATGCCCAAAAGTTTTGTCTGTTAACATGAACAAAAATCTTTGCTTCCCCCGTTACAGATTGTAAAAATTCAAAATAATTTGTTTTTCTTTTCAAATACATTAACTTTTTTCCTACCACTGTTCCTTCAGGTTTCTCTTGATGTTGTCTTTGTACCTAAGCTTTGGTCTACCAATTCCACGTGATCCCTCTCTCAGTTGAGAGTACAGAATCTGCTTTGGCAGTCTGTCATCCCCAAGTCTGTTTAAGTGGCCAGCCCATCTCAGGTTGGGTTGGACAAGTATTTCTTGCATGCCAGAGAGTCCAGTTCTCTTCAGGATGGTCCTGTTTGAAACATGTTGGCACCACTTGATATTTAATATACTGTGCAAATGGACGATAATGGACTGGTCTTTCTTTTCTTATAAAAGACAAGGACGAACAGGTATGGCACAAGGCATCTAATTTTAGAGTCTTTTAAATCAGGCATGTCAAACTGGGTAACCCCCTAGGGCTGCATGGATTACATATTGAACATCATATTCACCTTCACAGGATGGCTGTGACTAGCATCCAGTCACCAGACAAAAAAAAAAAGAGAGCATAACTGAATACACTCTGTAGTAACTGACATAACAGTCAAGTGTTCAGTATATATGGATAAAAATATCCACACTAAAACACCAGCCAATCAGAATCCATTAGATCAAATTCAATTGTCATACAGGATAGGATTTACCTAATTTGGCGCCAAAGGTCAAACTCATCAGTGGGCCCCATGGCTCACCAGTTGAATACCACTTATGGTTTGGGTTGTATGGTTTTGTTTTATGGCATATCAACACTTTTTGGGTTATTTAAAGCCGAATCAAGTCATTTTGATAAACAAAGGACTCAGGTGTCGGTTGTTTTGTTTTACGGCATATCAACCCTTTTCGGGTCATTTAATGCCGAATCAAGTGATTTTCATAAACAAAGGACTCAGGTTGGTTGGTTGTCTTGTTTTATGGCATATCAACCCTTTTCGGGTCATTTAATGCCGAATCAAGTGATTTTCATAAACAAAGGACTCAGGTTGGTTGGTTGTCTTGTTTTATGGCATATCAACACTTTTGGGGTTATTTAAAGCAGAATCAAGTCATTTTGATAAACAAAGGACTCAGGTTGGTTGGTTGGTTGTTTTGTTTTACGGCATATCAACACTTTTTGGGTCATTTAATGCCGAATCAAGTTGTTGTTATAAACAAAGGGCTCACGTTGCTTACAATACCTGCTGTTGCTTAACACTTTGCCTACCAAATTTCCCCCACATGTCTGTAGCAAATTATTCCATCCAACTGATTCCCTATTGCAAAAGGATCAAGTACCATTCCTCAGGGTTGGTTCACAGACAAAACAAAAGATAGCAGGGGTGTTCATGTAGTCATTTTTCAATGAAAACATGCGAGAGTCGCTGCCAGTGGGTTAGGGTAGGATCGTAGTAGTGGGAGAGCCACTGTAAGCAGTTTAAAGTAAGCAAAAAGTTAAGTGGTCACCCAATTAAAAATTGAACAAATTCATTGCTGCTTAACTTTAGTCTTGTGTTTTTGAATATATTATCTAATGAAAGTAAGTAAAGTCATCAGGGTGGCCTAAAGTCGGTATCAGCCAGACAGTGAGGGTGTCTATCTCCTTTTCACTTGTGCTAGACCAAGGAGATTGTTTTTGACGTCTGAGGTGAGGCGCCACGCCTACCATCAGCTCCTTACTTTACCACACAGATCCCTGTGCTACTCATTTCAAAATAGGATTCCCTAAAAAAATAAAAAAAGTAAAGTCCTCAGTGTGGCCTAAAGTCAGAATAAGCCAATCAGCGAGGGAGTCTATCCCCTTTTCAGTAGCGCTAGACGAAGGATATTGTTTTTGCGTTTGAGATGGAGTGCCACACCTCCACCAGCTCCTCACTTTACCGCACAGAACCTGGTGCTACACATACGCTGAGTTGGCGAGGGCCGGTATCGAACCAGTAATCTTGCGATTCCTAGTCAAGTACTCTACCGACTGAGCTAAATGGCATATACTGAAAACAATTTTTTTTTCTCCCGTGCTTCCCACCAGGCTGGATTAGCAAAAAGCAATTGTTACGTGAGGAGCCATTCACAAACCGAACCTCATGTGATGGCCAGTGTAAAAAATTCATGCTCTCATCAGTGTTCCCCTGGGCAATAAACCCAGTCCTTATTCCTTTTAGGCAAGAGGGCAGGTACTGCTCGGGGGTACGGTTCTCTGTCTGAGACCATGCAATTTATTTTGGTACACCTCTTCAGCTCAGAGGCAGAGGCTTCTGTGCAGGTAAGCTTATATTCTGGCACACAGTGCAACAGATTAGTTTTAGTGGGACCCCAGATATTTGTGAGCCCTAGGTCAATGGCCTACTATACCTATTGGCAAAAGGGTAGATGCAGCTTGGGTGGACCTCTCTCTGGGACCATGTAATTAATTTGGCTCACCCCACTGAACCCCCTGTGCCAGATAAGGTTATATTCTAGCACACTGTACAACAAACGAGTTTTAATGGGACCCCAGATATTTGTGAGCCCTAGGCCAATGGCCTACTATACCTATTGGCAAGAGGGTAGATGCAGCTTGGGTGGACGGCTCTCTGGGACCATGCAATTAATTTGGCTCACCCCACTGAGACCCCTGTGCCAGGTAAGGTTATATTCTAGCACACTGTACAACAAACTAGTTTTAGTGGGACCCCAGATACCTGTGAGCCCTAGGCCAATAGTTTACTATGTCTATTGGTGAATCCGGCCCTGTAAGCTGGTCATACACAAACACTTAAAAAATGTCTTCATAAAGTAGAAAGCCCAAAAAATTAATCTTAGTATACAGGTTGGAAAACTGTTTTTTTTTTCTTGTCAATAAATAAATGCTTTGCTCTTAAAAAAAAGCAGTGATACAATAACAAAGTTATAAGAATGAAAATTTAATATGAAATTGAAAGCATGAATTCATAAAATTATTTCAATATACTTATTTAATTTCAAATTGACAAAAATTTGGACCAAACATTATTAAATACAAGAAACAAGACAAATGGATATTGAAATACGATCTATCTGCTTTTTGTATTTGTTGTAGTAATCTTTGGTCCAAGTTCTTTCAATTTTGAAGCTGAAAACGAAGCTTTTTTAAAAAAAATCTATTAACAATTTCCTTTTAATATTAACTCTTTGCCTACCAAATTTTCCCCATGGCTGTACCAATTTTTCTTTTGTATTTTTTACGTGTATGATGGCATATTTCAATGTTCACTATCTATTCACCGCAGAATTCATTCTATTCAAATAAAGTTATATTATTATTGTAATCTGAGTCCTTTTGTTCAATTATAATGAACTATCTGTTAGTTTTTGTACTTTGCTTGGGTGTGGTGGGAGAGTCACTACAAGTGGTTTAAAGTAGGCAGAGTTAAGGAATGAGAAATTCCTTGTAATGGAACTTCTGTTCTTAAACATAACTCATTCCAAAATTATGTTTGAGAACCAATTTGTTCAAAAAACTGAAACAATATTTCCTATAAGAAATATATATCTTGTATTAATAATGGAGATTGTCTGTATATCTGTCTGTAACAAAAACTATGTCATAGCTCTACGTCACAGCTTACATCACAATATTCTTATGCTATAAACACCCAAAATTTGAGTAAGCAATTTTAAAAATCGTTTTTTACTCTCGTCCCTTTTTTTTTTACAGTAACAAAGAAAACTAAAAAGTTTACAAATAGATAAATAACCTACGATTTTGTGTAAAATTGATGTGGAAAATATTCAAAAATAATTGTTTGATTATTACATGCACGCAACATTTTATTGAGAGGAACGGGGCTCAGTTTTCATTTCAAATTGTTTTTTTAATTTATTTTTACTCCTTTAATAAATATGAGGATGTCTTACTTATGATACAAACCCTCTGACATTGAATTTTTAACTCCCACCCTCTCAGGCAATGTCTTTCAAAAATTAATTTTACGATGCCTGGTGGGTGTTTTCTGTTGCTCGTAATAATAATAATAATATGGGTGGAATACCCCTCATCACCATTACTCCAGGTCCACTCTGACCTGAAGTGGCAGTACCTGTTAGCATCCCAGGGACGAGGCTCAGTTTTCATTTTTTTTTTTTTGTACTACTTTAATAAATTTGAGGATTTGTCTTATGATACAAACCCTCTGACATTGAATTTTTAACTCCCACCCTCTCAGGCAATGTCTTTCAAAAATTAAATTTTATGACGCCCGGAGGGTGTTTTCTGTGGCTAGTATATATAATTTCAGAACGTGTGTCTGTATTGATTTACTGTAACCTAGCTAGATTATCTGTAGATTTAATCTTGGATAAAAATGAAGCAGATATTCAGGATGTTGCACTTTTATTTTCTGTCATTTCTATTGTTTAATGATCCAGTTTGAATTGGTGTCACCATTTTTTATATTAAAGAAAAAAAAAAAAAAATGAATTAAACAATTTGCGTAAAAATGACAAAAGAATTCAACATTCCGGAGAGAAAAAATAATCTAATATTTCAATTATTTGTAAAATGAAAAAAACTCTCCCTACACCCATTATATATATATATATATATATAGTGAGCACATTCTGTGTGAATATGATGTTTGTATGTATATATTCATAGAATATGTTTGTGTGTGCAGATATATATAATGTATATATGCTTGCACACACACACACACATATATATATATATTTATCAACTTATAAAAAAAATGATCTAAACAGTATTATTTCATTTGTTTTATAACCTGGAAAAAACTTTATCTCTCACATCCATTATATATATATATATATATATATATATATATATATATATACACACAGTGTTATTATAGTGGGCATATGTTAGTGTATGTGTGTATAATATATATATATATATATATATATATATATATATGCATAGATTATGTACAAGTGTGTGTGTGTGTGTGTATATATATTTTTAAAATCTTTTTTTTTTCTATTCAACCCAAAGATGGAATCCTAACAGATACTACCACTCTGGATCAGAGTGGACCTGGGAGTAACAGCACTCCACAATCCCCAGAATCAGAACTTCACCTTCAGATAGAGTTTAACTTCATATCAGGACATTAAGACCCTCAGCCACTGCCTTCTAGCACATATATGATAAAAAGGTTGGGGTTTGACATAAAAGCAATAGCGTTAGGAGAATCATATGTATAATATGAAAAGTCATTATATACATATATATATATATATATATATCATATATATATATATATATATATATATATATATTATTTGCTCTACTTTGGTATTGAGCATTTTTTACTTATTAGCTTTAGTTTCCTGGCGGTTTTGTATGAATATATATATATATATATATATATATAACATATAAATTGTTTTTTCTTTTGGCCAAATATTGTACCAATAGATTATTTTTGGGTTGGTGCGATTATCTTGGTCTTTTCTTTTTTTCCAAAAATTTTTTCTCCCCGGGTAATGTTTGGTAGTATATTTTTACAATCAAACTATTTGCCGGGTTTTTCTCAACGTGAGGATTTACCAACAAGTTTGGAATATTATATATATATCTTCCATTATTTACTGTGAAGATGAGACTCCTATGTTCCAACAACAGCAGGGGAGGGTACTTATTCGATCTCTCTACAGGGCCAAAATGTGACACAAGGTCAGTTTTAATGGAAGGGAACTTCCTGAAGAGTGAAATGTGCAAAAGAAGAGCTTAAAATCAAAACAGCAAAGGAGTCACTTTATAAATGAATGTCCAATTATACGCATTTCGCAGAACACGAATATGAAAAATCAGGTCCACGATCCAAGGGACTTAACTGAGTAATCCATCACACTAACCATCTAAGGGAGTTAACTCAGTAACGAATTAAAAAAAGGGGCTATTTCTCTGTAGAAACATAAAACAGAAATATTTAATTAGTTTAGATCGTAGATATAAATTACTTTCGGTCATGTTGTCCCGAATATGACGACGTAAATGCCAGAAAAAAGTTAATATTTAGTTCTGTCTATAAACGCATCTGTAACTTTTTGGCTGAATAAATAAGATTGTATGTCTTATACATGGTACAATTTATATTTACTAGCACCCCACTCCCTCCGGGCAGTGGGAAAATTAATTTTTGCCATGCTGTTTCGTAAAAAAAATGTAAACAGATCTTTGAAATCTTACATGTTTTTTTATAGACATAAAAAATAGTTTTGCTGTCAAAATTCAAATAAATGTTTTCTTTCTAATAAAACAAAGTTTCTAACAGTTAAATTCAAATTAATTAAAATATTTAAGGTTTTTCTTATTAAAATAGAGATTATGTAACTGTCTGTCCATAACTGAAACTAACGTCACCACTGACATCACAATTTCCTTAGTTATTTTAGTTATATTCTCAACGATTATGAAATAGTCATTATTTAATCTTAATTAGAATCTTATTTATCAAAGATGTCTGCTATTAAAGTCTAGCTTAGGTTTGTCGCAAAATTGCTGATATTATTAATGCATTTAAAATCCTGATATATATGTTATATATCTCTAAGAAATAAACATTTACATAGTATATGGTAGGAATAATTTGCATAATGATTTTAACAAAACTGGGTTTAATAAACAATTATTTGCTGTTACTGATTTCTAATATTATCATGTTATTTCAAACATATTAAAAGCTATCCTATATATAATTTTATATTGAAATCCATTAAAGTAATAAAATAATATTTTTTTATATTCATTCTAATTTATTTCCGTTATAGACAGGAAGATTCAAACCCTAACACAGAGCAGTTTCTGGTCTATAATTCTGCTGATGAGACATATGCCGAAATGTACATACAGAGATTGACTTTTTCTCGATTTGTTTACGCCTTACATTTGAACAGATATGCTAGCCTAATTCATTAATTATCAACTAATTAATTTTCAAATTAGGTATGACTTCAATTAAGCACATATTCTCCCAAATATATATATATGGACAAAAGATAGAGTGTGAAAAAAATTGAAGCTTTTTTTCACCATTATTGCCACAAATTATGAAATTTCAATTATTTTGACCATTTTAAAACTCAGGCAAATGTTTTTTTTTAGCCATTAGCAAAAGACTAATCACAAATTAAGATATCAAATCAAGGGAAAAAAAATTCTAAAAAATTCACAATTTTTCTTTTTTCTGAGAATTTTATCTTTTTTTTTTTTTTTTTTCAAAGAAAATTATGACTTTTCACTACAACTAAAGGAACTTTGACAAAAACAATCAAGGAAAATAATCACTTCCTATGTGTGTTTAAGCCATTGAATTTTCATTAAAATGTGTGGCTAAGTTTTTCATTTTTTTGTCCACTCTGTGTGTGTGTGTATTATATTTGACAAAAACAATCAAGGAAAATAATCACTTCCTATGTGTGTTTAAGCCATTGAATTTTCATTAAAATTTGTGGCTAAGTTTATGGTTAAGTTTTTCACTTTTTTTCCACTCTGTGTGTGTGTGTGTGTGTGTGTGTGTTGTGTGTATATATATATATATATATATATATATATTATATATAAGAGAGAGAGAAGAGAGAGAGAGCAAATCTCTACACTTTATATGTTTTATTAAATATGACAGACAAGAATAATTTATTCATTTTTAAAAATTATATTTCAGTCAAATATTGTTGATCATTATTAATATAAATGATTATTGTGCTATTTTTGCAATTCAAATCCAGAAAATTGTAAATTTTTAAATAAACATTTTTATCCTGTGTTAATGATATCATATGTAAAGGTGTAACGCTAAGTTTAATGTTTGAAAAATTGTTGGTTAGATGCGTTTTAAGATATCAAAGGGAAAGACATACTTTGTTTAATGTAGGTGTTTAAGGTGTTTAATGTAGATTTTATGAAATTTGTCGACTGTTAAAGTAAGAGATCTTTTTTTTTTTTGTTTTTGTTTAATGTACGTGATTTTGATTTTATAGAGTTTCAAGTGTTGGAGGAAGAAATATTCTTTTTTTTTTTGTAATTAGTGCTACAAGATTTTGTGTTACTGACTAATAATTTTAAAAAAATTTGATGAATAAAAAACGCCTTGTCCTTTCCGTTTAATGAAACATACATATATCAGACAATTTCAAATTTGTATTATATATATATATATATATATATATGAAAAATAGATGGAAATTAATCCGACAGTATGAAATTTAACATTTTTGAAAAAACAAATGATGTTATGTAATTGCTGACAGAAATCTGTTTCGACCAAATCGATAAAACTGGTCATCTTCACGAGCAACACAGATGGGAAAAGAAAAAGGAAAATTATCCGTTAGAAGACTGTTTACATACGAACGCTATATTCAACTGCTGAAAATTTTTAAAAAATGCGTGTTCTGTTTTAAAAATATTTTAAAAAAATTTTCAGCAGTTGAATATAGCGTTCGTATGTAAACAGTCTTCTAACGGATATTTTTCTTTTTCCGTCTGTGTTGCTCGTGAAGATGACCAATTTATCGATTTGGTCGAAACAGATTTCTGTCAGCAATTACATAACATCATTTGTTTTTTCAAAAATGTTAAATTTCATATATATATATATATATATATATATATATATATATATAAAATATTAGTAATAGGAATAGTGGAAGTCAACTTACCCTTAACTCTTTTTCACTATTAGTATTACTAATATTATTATTGCTCAATGTTTTTTTTATCTATCGAGCACTTTTGGATAATTTACTAATCTCAGTACAACGGAAAAGTTAAAGCAGCAATTTGATTATATATAAGTTTGGGTAGCATAGAAAGAGAGTCAACAATGCTTGGTAACTGTCAGTTTCTCGTTCAATGGCTCATACACGCATAGGAAGTGATTATTTTCCTTGCTTATTGTTGTCAAAGTTCCCTTTGTTGTAGCGAAGAGTCATAATCTTCTAAAATGAAAATTCTCAGAAATACCAAAAAAGAAAAAAAAAAAGAAAAGAAAATTTCTTAAACTTTTCTTTGTTTTGATTTGATATCCAAATTTGTGATTCATCCTTTGTTAATGACTTTAAGTTGTCCGAGTTTGAAGATGGTCAAAAGAATCACTGGTCTTATAATTACATAGGCAAAAAACTGACAGCAAGCACTGTTGAATATGTCCATGCTACCCTAACTATAAATATGTGTGTGTGTGTGTGTGTGTGTAGAAAGTTAGTAGTAAAAACAAGATGTTAAAAGTTTAGCTGACAGAAATCTGTTTCGACCATATGAAGAGGTCTTTATCAAAGCAACATTGTAAACGGAAATATATATATAATGTGTGAGTGTGAATGATAGTTGAATCAAATATTTCCATGATAGCATTCAACCAAAGAAGAGAACTGTAACGTACATCTGAAGAAAAAAAAAAATTCATACATACATATGAATATATATATATATATTCATAGTTGAAAAAGACAAAAAGGGCTGAAATAAATTTATATCTTATAAACTAAGGTTTTCATATATATATATATATATATATATATATGCGAGAAAGAAGGAAAAAATGTGCAAAAAAAAGAATGACATATTTAGCTAGTGGTCTAGTGTCATCCTAATTTTATACCGCAAGGGGAGATAATCAGGATAATTTTGTAAAGTTTATTTTTTATATTTTTAATTACATTTTTTAATTATAAGCATCGGTCAATTTTAATAATTTTTTTTTGTACTGGAAATAATTAAAATATTAAAATTCAATTTCTAGTTTCAAATTAGTGAAACCTTTTTTCATCATAGTAAAAGAAGAAAAAAAAAAAGGGCACCCCCATATTAAACATTCTCGTCTTGTGGGGACCTGGACAAAGGGTAACCCACAATATATATAATATATATTATATATATATATATTAAAGCAAAGTTGGGGGAGTGGCCTATTGTAGGTATCAACCAAACAGCGAGGAGTCTATACCCTTTTTGAAATTGCGTCACACCTACCATCAGTTCCTCACTTTACCACACAGATCAGATTATCCAAATCTCTGCTACTCATATGTTGAGTTAGTGGTGACCAATATCGAACCAGGAACCTTGTGATTTGTAGGCAGGTACTCTACCTATTGACCTAAACTGGCCCCTAAAATATATATCATTATATAATTCCTGTGCATGTTTGTCAGGTTAGACTGCTGTCTTATCCTAAAAGTTGGTTCATATGAAATATGTTAAATCTAAATAAATAAAAAAAAATAATGTGGATAGCAAGAAAGAATAGACTAAAATTGGGTCACAGATATAGCGCCTGTTTAAAAAGAGTCTTTGATTCTCCTAGACCAGTTGTCTTACCAAGGCTAAAGAGCCCAGCCAATTATTTACCCATAGCTGGAGAAAGAAGAGGAAGATTCATGATTGAAAAGTACAGGAAAACTCTTTGGAGTCATCCATTCTAGCCAATATTGTATATGAGTGGGTATGTATAATATATGTATATTAGAAGTTGGAATCTATAAAAAATTTGATAATTTACCACACATATCTAAATTATGGAAATCTGATCTCACTGATAAGATAAAGTGAAAATTCTTCCAAACCCTAACTGTATCAGTGCTATTGTATGGCTGCACTACATGGACCTTAACAAAACACTTGGAAAATAAATTAGATGGAAGCTGCATGAATATGCTGCCTTAAATAAATCCTGGAAACAACAGTATGGACACTACCCCCCATCACACAAACCATCGGGGAGAGGCAAACAAGACATGCTGGAAAAAAGCAAGGACGAACTCATAAGTGATGTTCTACTGCGGACACCTATATATGGACACACCAGTGTAGGCTGACCAGCAAAAAATTACAACAATCTGTGCGGATTCTGGATGCAGTGTAGAGGACCTACCAGGAGCAATGATCAATAGGGACGCTTGATAAGAGAGAGTCAAGGGAATCCGTGCTAACAGCGAGATCTCATGATGATGATAATGATGATCAAAATTTCCTAAACCGTTTGGATAAATCCAGTATTTATTTTGTTGTCTAGCAGGTTTAATGAGTTGTTTCCCTTGTTACTCCATTGTTAGACTATGAACATTTTTTTTTGTTGTTGTTGTTGCTGTTTATATAATCAAATATATATTGCTTCAATTACATCTTGTGTGTGTGGGGGGAGGGGTTCAAAGTTTAGGTACCAGCATTAACCAAAAAGGAGTCCCCTTAAGGAAAAAAAAAAAAAAAATTTTTTTATTAAATTTAAAAAAAAGAAAAAAAATTTTTTTTTTAAATTCAAAAAAAAAAAAAAAATAATTAAAAAAAATGATGAAAAATAAAAATAAAAAAAAAATTTTTTAAATTTAAAAAATTTCTTAAAAAATAAAATAAATTTTTTATTCTAAAAAGAAAAATTGTGATATCGTAAAAAGTACCTAGTACCTCTGAAGGGGCCGGGTTAGCTCAGTCGGTAGAGCGTTCGGCTAGAAACCACAAGGTTCCTAGTTCGATACTGGCCCTCACCAACTCAGCATATGAGTAGCATAGGGATCTGTGCGGTAAAGTAAGGAGCTGATGGTAGGTGTGGCGCTCCACCTCAGACGCTAAAACAATCTCCTTGGTTTAGCGCTAGTGAAAGGGGGATAGACTCCCTCGCTGATTGGCTGATACCGACTTTAGGCCACGCCGATGACTTTACTTACTTACTTCTGAAGTGAAGGAAGGGTATTCCTAAAATTAGGTAATGAAGCAAATACCCTGTACTATTAGTATTTTTGTAATTTAACTGTTGTAGTTCTTTTAATAACAAAATAAATAAAATTATTCTAATTAATTATTATCCTGATAATTCCATTGCAATCAATTAGATTTCCATATGCCACATTTTGATGAGCTGTTTATCTTTCCTAAAATGATTTGATTAGTTAAGTTAAAAATTAAAGATATTAGACATGATGTCATGCATTTAAAAAAAAAATTTAAATAGTTTATCATAAATTATTATAATTATTATAACTAGTACAAATTTTAAAAACATATTGCCTAAGAGGTGGGAATAAAATATTCAATGTCAGCGAGTTTGTACCCTAAGTAAGTAAAATGATCAAATTCATTAAAGGATTAAAAAATAAAACAATTTGAAATGTAAACTTTAAATATGTATTAAAATAAAACAAACTATATATAGATATATAATACCAGTGATGTATTTATTAAAACTTGTTTTAAAAAACAATGAGGACTGTCTAATGTTGCATGTTCAAATTTTGAGTGTATTTATTCTATGTTATGAAGATTTTGGGTAATGTGACGTAAGCAGTGATGTAATTTTTGTTAGACAAAAAACGGAAGTGAATCTCCATTATTAATAGATTTATTATCTAGATATATAAATAAATAAATTATATTATATCTACATCTAGATGATAAAAGTTATGCTTAAGTAATAGGTACCAGGTACTTTTTATAATATCAGAATTTTTCATGTTAAAGTTAATGGAGAAAATGATATGATCATTGCATTGAAAATTTTTTTAATAATCTATCATAAATTATTTTGATTCATTATATGGCTATATAAATAAATGATTTATATTATATCTATATGATAAATGTTATGCTTAAGTTATATGTACCGGGTACTTTTTATAATATCACAATTTTTCATTAAGGGAACCCCACTTTTTGGCATACATGTTAAAGTTAATGGAGAAAATGATATGATCATTGCATTGAAAAAAATTTAAATAATTCATCATGAATTATTTTGATTCATCATCTGGCTATATGAATAAATGATTTATCTATATATCTACATCTAGATGATAAACGTTATGCTTAAGTTATAGATACCGGGTACTTTTTATAATATCACAATTTTTCATTAAGGGAACCCCACTTTTTGGCATACATGTAAGGGAATCCTTTTTTGCATACATGTATGGTACCTAACATTGACCTACACCCCACTTGTGCAGAAAAAAAAAAGAAAGAAAAAAGTTACAAGGAACGAATATAGTAAATATTTTCTGACATCCGACCATGTCAGAAGAACACAGAGTGATGAACGTAGGTAGCCACGCATAAACCGAAACTCATGCGGTGGAACCAATATAGTTTAACAATTCTGCGGACGGCTAAATATTTGCTTCCAAATATTTAACATTGAAATTTAATAAAGTAGAATTCAATTTTGTTTATTTCAAATAAATTATTACACACCTCAAATTAAAAAAAAAAAATTACTTTTTTTTTTTTATATAAATTCTAGAATCAGGAATGAAAGATGTTTTCTATATTGTTGATATGATTTTATTTTTCATCCCTTCCTCCTAGAGATGAGGAGGCAGGTACGAGTGATGATGGGGAAAAAAATAAAAAGAAGTTATGTGGCAGAGGCAGCAGCAGTAAAGAAAATTGGATCGGAACTATATATATATATATATTATATATATATATATATATATATATATTGATGTTGTTATGGAGTTCATGAATGCTTCTTTGTTGTATATCTGATGAATATATATATATATATATATGTATTATTCATATATTAGGGAAACATTTTGGTTATTTTAGAAGCAGAAAAAAATTGAAGATCAGAAAAAAAGATGAATATTGTATTCTTAATCTTTTTTATTTACCGATATTTCGAGGTCATCCCTCTTTTTCAAAAGTTATCTCAAACCTTTGAGAAAGAGGGATACTTCTAAAACAACCAAAAATGTTTTGCTAATATATATATATATATGATAGATAGATAGATAGAGAGAGAGAGAGAGAGAGAGAAAGAGAGTCAAATATATATACTCATCAGATATATATATATATATATATATATATATATATATATATATATATATATATATATATAATATAGACAAATATATATACCATAGATACATATATATATATATATATATATAATATATATATATATATATATATAGACAAATATATATACTCATCAGATACATATATATATAGACAAATATATATACTCATCAGATACATATGTGTATATATATAGAAAGAGAGACAAATATATATAATCGACAAATATATATACTCATCAGATACATATATATGTATGTATATATATATATATAGAAAAATATATATATTCATCAGATATATAGATATATATACATATGTGTGTGT